>CM042166.1:8644787-8652287 GCA_023376005.1 Doryteuthis pealeii | reverse complement strand
ATAAAAATTCTGATGAGTGTTTGTTTTAACTTTTTGTCAGTCAATAATGAGGGGTTGTTTTGGAGAAAGAGAATTTAGCATTAAAAAGGAACCCCCCCCAAAAAAAAAAAAAACTATTTTTAAAAATTTTATTTGGGGTGGGGGATCAAGGTTTGGCCCACACAGGTAGACAAACAGATTTCAACGAGCTAGTTAAAAAACGTTTATATAAAAAAGAAAAAAAAAATTAAAAACAAAGAAAAAAAAACAAAACAAGACAAACTAAACAACGTGGGAATAAGACTGAATTAAAAAAAAAATTAAAAAAATAAAAAAAATTGTAAATCATATTCAATTTTTTTAAATTATAAAAAAAACTTTTTTTACTTATATTTTAAATATCTTTTCAATTATTTGACAAATACTTTAGATTAAATTAAAACCTTGAGTTAAGTAAAACTAGACTTTTATTTATTATTATTATTATATTATTAAAAAGAATAGTTCGTTTCTCATAATTTTTTTTCTTTATTTTACGCAAGTCTATGAAATGTATCTTTTTTTCTTCAATGTATAAATCTTAAAATTATAAATTTAAAAAAAATAAAAAGAAAGACATTAAATAAAAATAAAAAAATAAATAAATAAATAAATAAATCACAAATATTGCTTAATTAGTTTAAAAACTAGTTACTGATTTGTTTTTTTTTTAAGTCTTTTTTTTATATTAATAAGATTTATACATTGAAAAAGAAATACAGTTCATAGACTTGCGTAAAATACAATTTAAAAAAAAGTTGTTAAAAACGGACTTTTCTTTTATTAAAAAAAATAATAAAAAAGTGTACGTATTATTTGACAGTTAGACAATCGGGAAACTATTTTCTGATTTTTTGTTTTGTTCATGAAAGAAAAAGAAAATATTTTTACATTAAAATAACGTCGACTTCTAAGCAAACTAAAACTTAAAATAAAATTCTTTCTTCTAATTAATTAAAACTTTTAAAAAGTTTTTAACGCACTCTCGACATGGCCGTAGTTACTACAAAAAGGAGAAGACTAACACCAGTTGCTAAGACAAACTACTGCACACCACCTATTATTAATAATAAAAATAAAAAAGATAATTTCTTTTCACAAATCTATCAAGTGAAGACATAGAATATCCATTAAGAATTTTTAATCTTATTCTTTAACTTAAAAGCACATAAGACAATTTTCATCACGTAAATAAACACGAACTAAAAAAAAAAGTTTTGAAGTGTGGACCCGTAATTACATTTTTATACCCGCAACTAAGACGGCAAATAGTTAGAAAGTTAAATATATCAATATTCAGATAATATATTTATTTATTTACAGACGAAAAAGTTAAAGAAAATAAACAGACAGGCTAAAAGATTCGTTTAAGTGGAAATATACTATAACTTCAAACACTAACATTGAATAAGTCGAACCGAGGCGGTCATAGATGAAGAAAATTTAAGTATCCACTTCCTTAAAAATAAATCTTTTTTTAGTGTTATAAAAAAGGTATTGTCAGAATAAATGGTTTAAGACTGTTCAATAAAAGAGAAAATATTTTAAAACCGTCTTACCCATGATTATTTTGCCAGGGTAGTTAAGTTCCCTGAGATCGTCTTCGGTAAATCCTCCCCAATCAGCCATCTTCGAGCATCCGCAATTGTGCCACGTTGACGATTCCGCCTTTTTAGTACAACCACTAATTCGTACCCTCCTTCTTCTTTAAGTTACTTTTTCACTCTTAACCTGTTTTTTGTTTGTTTTTATTTTCTGGTTTAAGAAAATATTTTTTAATCATTAAGTTTATAATGAGAACAAAATTAATATTTTTTTAAAAATGTCGTCATTTTATAATTTAAAGACTATTTCAGATCAAAGCTAAAAATAAAAAATAAAAAGAGCAGACGATTTTTTAAATCAACCTTCAAACATAGTTGCACTTGACTTTACAAAGATACTTTTTTAATTAAAAAAAATAAAGGAAATTTTGTGCTCCTTCTTAAATATTTCCTAAGACAATCAATTAAAAAAAACACACACACACACACAAAACACACACACACACACATATATATATATATGAAGGAAAAGTGGAAGTAAATCCGTCAATATGTAATTTTATAAAAATTTAAAAATTTTAAAAACAGATTTCATTTATGAATGATGTTTAATTATAACAGTCTGCTTATTAAACATCACACATAAATGAAACTTGTGTTTTTCAATTTTTTATAATACACACACACACACACACATATATATATATATATATACAGACAAACACACACACACACACACACACACACACACACATATATATATATATATATATATATATACATACACACACACATACAGTATTGGTCATAAATATGTACACCACTAACAATTAAAAAAATAAAAAGTTAATTCTTAAAAAAATGGTAATTTTATTATTTCTTGAGAAACATTATACAATCAAAATAAATATTATTAAGTATTACAGTATCACCCATAAATAAGTACACCTCCAAAAATGTTAATTTTCATCTAAATCCAAGATAATAGGGTTTTATAATTTCCAAAGGATATTCTTATTACCAAAGTGCTGGTTTAGCTCATTCAATAGAGTAGAAGTCACAGGTTCCTGGTTCAATACTGGTCCCCACCAACTCAAATATATAAATATACATACAACATATGGATATATATCTATATATTCAAAGTTGTTGGAGATGGCTGTGGTTTCATAGGAAATGGACACTATGGCCTGTGTTCAAATCCTGTACGAGGCTGTTTGTATTTCATATATGCTAACTTGGGAAAGGTATGTATCCAACTATTCTCCCTCCATTTACAGGTATATAGCAGGGCAGACTAGTTTCTTTAACTTTGGTATGGCAACCAGTCTAGGAGAAGGAAAACTGAATTCAAACCTGTTAAACTATCGGAAAAATTATAGTTAAATTATCTCCCCCTAACACCAGAGGGCGAATCGCCAATACACGATATTGGCACGGAAATTAAATTCCTTGACAAAAGTCACTTATTGAGTTGGGCAGTCAACCAGGAGACGTGATTTTCAAGCGCTCCCTTCACCTTTACCCTCTTTCACCTTCAGCAAGATAAGTCTGCAGCAAATGCCACAAGTTTGGCAACCTTTTTGTACCTTTTGAATATATCTTTCTTTATCTTCAATTGTTGTTCTTGTCTTCTTTCATCCGAAATCACTTGCTTATTGGGAAAGGTAAGAGTCCTGCAAATACCTCTTAAAACTCCACTTAAAAAAATTCACTTGTGTCACATCCCACTCATGCGGAGGGTTGATAAATACACATACTTGGGTTGGCAGCCTTCCGTCTATGTGAGACAATGGAGTAGTATCAATTTTTTGTTGAATTTGAATTACATAGCCTGGGCCGGTTCATATGGAGGATTAACTGTTGCCCATGCAGCAAATCCCCCCTATCCACACTACCACTGTGATCCAAAGGAAAGGTAAGGTACCAATGCGGTTTGGCAATGGTAGTGTCGCAGGAGTTGATGGGTAAAACTGGATTTCAGCATCACACCACCTTAGGAACTCCGGCTCCTGATTTGTTTTTGGGGTTTACTCCCTAGCCTTTCCTTGAAGGCAGCAGAGGTTTTGTGTCGGACTTTTCCTTGACTGATGGGTTGCCGACCAAGGCTAAGGAGTCGCTTTTTTTTTGCTTTTTTTAATTTTATTTTTATTTTCTTCTCTCATAATGAAAACTGAAACAAAATTCAGCCATCATGTTAATTCTATGAAAATCCGAGTAGTGAATATACAAAAGATATAAGAATCAGTAAGTAAAGTAAAAGTGGCGAGGGAGTCTATCCCCTTTTTGCTAGTGCTAGACCAGGAAGATTGTTTTTGCTGAGGTGGAGCACCACACCTACCGATGTTAATTCTATGAAAATCCGAGTAGTGAATATACATAAGAATCAGTAAGTAAAGTAAAAGTGGCGCAGTGGTCTATTGTCGGCATCAGCCAAACAGCGAGGGGGTCTATCCCCCTTTTGCTAGTGCTAGACCAGGAAGATTGTTTTTGCTGAGGTGGAGCACCACACCTACCGTCAGCTCCCCACTTTATCACACAGATCAGATTACCCAATCTGTGCTACTCATGTGCTGAGTTGGCAGGATTGGTATCGAACCAGGAACCTTGTGATTCCTAGGCAGGTGCTCTACTGACAGGTAAACCGACCCCATCAGTAGTGTAGATATATATGTCTGTTTTTTTCATTAGGTCTGAGTTGGACAAAAGATTGTATTGCCAAAACAACCAGTTCTTCCTGCTTCCCCCCTAAAAAAAAAATGTTTGCCCTGTCAGCTGGGGCTGTAGAATATTCTAAATGCACCTTAGCAGAGGGGTAAAATTCCTCCAATAGGGCCACCTGTTGGTCCGTGATGCTTAAGGATGGAATACTGGTGGCTGGCCAGGCCATGACTTGCAACACTCCACTGTGGACCTTACTTAGGCTAGATGGGCAATTGGAGAAGCCCCCCCTCCTCCGATCAATTGGCTGGTCACATCAAGTCCTCGCACCTTTTTGATTGTCCAGACTCTATTGCCTTTATGGCAAACTCCCAACCCTTTTTATTATACATATGCTAGAAGGCAGTAGCTGAGGGTCTTAGTGTTCTGGGTATGACGTTAAACAGCATCTAATGTTGAGGTTCCAATTCTTGAGGTCAGGAGAAAGTGGACTACCCCTTCATTACCATTATTACCAGGGCCACCCTGATCCGGAGTGGTATTACCCGTTAGGGTCCTATCTATGGGTTAAATAGAATAAAATGTGTTTTAAAAAAATTGAGTCCAAAAAAGAATTTTCAATACTCATCAAGAATGAATAGAACAAAACGTCTACGGCATAAAATAACCCAACAAGGGTTGACATGCCGTAAAATCCAAAAAAGAAAGAAAGAAAAAAAATTGTTTATATGTAGCCTGCTATATAGCTTGACAAAGGTATCATTTTTTTTCTAATGAAGTTAGCTAATTTGCATATTTTACTTGAAGAATTGTTTATATAATAATTATATTATAAACTTTGAAGGAGCTGTATAATGATTAGAGTAGTAGGAAATAGACTCGTCGACCCGATTTCAATTCCCGGACAAAGCTGTTGGCATTTCACATGGTGCTAATACCCTTTGGAAAGGTATGAATCCAATTCTCCCTCCATCTATGGGTAAATAGCAGGGCAGACTAGGCTCTTTAACCATGGCTAGGTAACCAGTCTAGGAGAAGGAGAACTCTGAATTCAAACCTGTTAAACTCCACTTAAGAAATTGACCTTGTGTCGCATCCTGCTCATGCGGAAGGGTTGATAAATATATATATTATAAACTTTTATAGAAAAGTATTTTATTTTTTAATTTATGACATTATCTATTCTAATGACCTGTTTTGCCTGCCAACAAACCGATGAAAGTCAAATAACCCATTACAAATAAAAATATTTTCTACCTTGAAACTAGAGATGTAACTTATAAACAAGAATACTTAGGAGTGGTTAAAGTCAATATGCTACTGTATATATATATATATATATATATTCAAATAAATTTTGTTGAAAATAACAGAATCCAAGTTGTTTTGAATTTTTTACAAATTTTTCCTTTCAAAAAATCTGTCTAACAATTTTCTTAATGTTGTCACCTTGAAAAGAATTTATAAAACATTCAAAAGAGTTGTTATTCACATTCCAAGTACTTTTGGCTATCCTCTGAACTATTTATCAAGGGTGTTAAAACAGGTTATCATTTCTTTAAATTATATCTAGGTTAACATTGTTTTGTTTGTGTCGCTAAGGTGATAGTAAATAACGCTACCCATCTATGGGTTAAATAGAAAAATGTATCTATGAAAAAATTGATGAAGAATTAATTAAGAATTAATTAAGAATTGATTTATTTCAAAACTTTATCGGCATTAAATGACCCACTGAGGTTGATATGCCTTAAATAAATAAATAAATAAAGAAAATAAATAAATAACGCTAGCAGTTTATTTTGGAAGAATAAAAATTGTTCTATTTATTTAAGGCATTTAAGAATATTATCACAGGTTTCATAATTGATTCTGTCAATAGTGGGTTGTTTAAATCTTGAAGAATTTTAAATCTTTATATATTGTTGATGGAATGAAATATTTCTGTATTATTAGTTATGTTGGGATGGACATGAGTCCAATAGGGTTATCTACCCTTGCTGCAGGTTTTCGCCTATAGGTGGCTGTTACGTAATCGCCGCCCAGCACCTATATTTGTGGCCTTGTGCCAGACTTAGGAAAAAACCTTTAGAAAAATGTACTACCGATTATCTTATATTGCTGGGTGGTCTTTGTGGAATCACCGAAAAAGTAGTTAGGAAAGATAACATCTTTTAACGAGAGAAAGGAGACAATAAGTCTAGGTTTAACGAAAAAATAGGATGAGTGACTCCAATAAATCTTTGATCTTTAGGCTAGTGAACTCTGGTTGACCAGTGAGAATAGAACGAATCGAACATTCGATTCGTTCGAGAAAGAGCTCGAACTTTCTAAAAGTAGAATCTTCTGGAAGATTATTTAGAAATACTATTTAAGAAACCCGTCAATAGAATCAGGATCAGTTACAGTCGGTGGCCGGAGAGAGTCAGAGCCAGTCAGAGCAGTCGGCCAGAGAGGCAGTGATCGGGGCCAGTCATACGGAGTTTTAGTTAAGCTGTTGTCACTGAAGACGATAAGGAAAGGCCTGTTACCGCTAAGAAAATCTTGTTCACCGAGAAGTTTACTAAGGACTAAAAACTCGAAGTTGAATCCAGTTAGAATACAATTAAGTAATTATTAAGCGCAGATAATATTAAGGTCTCTCTCTCTCAAAAGTAATAGAAGTTTTGAATATAATAAACTTCTGAAAAGTAAACACGGAGTTATTAGTTTCCTCTATTTACGACGAAAGATACTATAACAGGTTTTATGAATGAACCCTGCCACGAACAAAATAGTAAAATATATTATCGTAAAGGGGACGACCACTGGACGACCCGTGGATAAAGTCAATTGGCCGTAACGAAGAAGCACGCGGCCGTGAAACATGATACCTTTCGCTTGACCATAAACGAAAGAAGTGGGAGAAGGATTTTGGGGCTAAGAAGAGACTGACTGCTAGATCTGGGTCTGCGTTTGTAAACAAACACCGTACGTACGAAGATACAAATTGTTGTGCCGTGAAAGAAAAGGCACTACGTAACGTATTACCAATTGAAGCCGCTACGTTAAACATTACGAATTGGTACCGTACGTAACATATTTCTAATCGGTACCGTGACTATGAACGAACGCCCGTAACATTACATATCCCTAAAACAACCCGTAACGTTACATGGCTGCTGTATATAAACAGCAGCCTGGAGAAAATCTCTCTCTTTCTCTGGGTCCGGCAACCACTGCACATGGGTTAGGCACTTGGTGCCTCTATCCCTTAGGGGGGCTTTGCCGCCCCCAC
>CM042166.1:8587562-8634936 GCA_023376005.1 Doryteuthis pealeii | reverse complement strand
ATTGCGTTTTCAAAATAGATTGAATTTATTCTTCATAATTTGGCTTTCTGAAGGTCAATAACTTTGCTGATTTATCTGAAGGTCAAAAAAATACCAAAGATTTTTCAGGCTGTCACGCAAAACTTTAAAAACAGCCGAAAATTATATATATATACATATATAATATATATATGTAAAAAGAGAAAAAGGAAAGAAAGTATTGAATTGGCAATAAAATAGGCATTATTTTAATTAATAACTTACACGGTTTATTCGGACAGGAGTTAAATCCATGTGTACATTTATTCTATCTATTATTATTTTTAAATAACAAAAAGGAAATGAAAAATAATAATAGAAAAAATATAGAATGTTTCCGCCACTACAAAAGAAATTATCGACCTTCCTCGAGTAAAAATCCTTATTTCTTTTTTTTTTTTTAAATAAGGATCTACTCTGCAGGCAAGGGTCGAATTCCCTTCCATTTTCAATTTACATACAATATATTATACATATATATATTATATCATAAATCATTCATCACTCACGTCATTTAAAACTTGATTAAGGGAAATGTATTCTCATGACTCTCTGTCTGTCTCTCACCATTGCATCCCTATCAGTCATCACATTCTGCAAGTCCACCTCACGGCCATCCCAGTAAATCCGTACAGCAGCTGATAAATGTAGTTTTTGCTGTTAAAGTGAAAACATTGCTATAACAATTCTTTGCTGCGATCTTGACAACACAGAGATAACAAGCTCCTGAGCATGATTTATAAAATCGAAAATATTGTTTCAATATCAGCAATGAATATGTTATAATAATGTTTTCACTTAACAGCATATTTTGTTGGGTGTTTTCATATCCCCTTTATCTTATACTCATATAGTATATATAGTATATATATTGAGGAAAGAAAATGAATAAAAGAAAAAAAGAATATAATGGATAATAAAGATGATTAATCAATATTCACTTACACTATGTTTTCCGGTCAGTTCATCTGTGTTGAAAATATTTCGCACACAGAGAAGATTTGACCTTCATCAGAGTGAAAATTTTATTTTGAATTGAAAAAATTCAATTGGGAACGATTGAGCAATTTTTTTTGGACAATGTTGAATAGAATTTTTTTTTAAATCACATTTGGAACGCTTGAAATTAGACATGTTAGAATTTGTATATTTGAATTTTTCTAGGGGTTATGCGCTAGAAAATTAAATTGTGTATTGCAAAAATAAAGTGTTATTATTTATCCCTAACATTATCCTCCATATTGTCGGCCGATTCATTTCCAATTTCCACTTTTTTACAATAATATTAGAGAGAGAGAGACAGACAGGACAGAACAGACATGACAGACAGAGGGATAAAGAGAGAGAGGGAAGAGAAGAGAGAGAGAGAAAGAGGAGAGAATATATGTGAGATAGATCTTATATAATCCAAAAATGCATTAGTAAAAATAATCATTGAATATCTGACAAGACTCCTTATATTTTATTTTAATATTGGGTGGTTGTGCAATATATATGTATGTAGTGTTGTGTGTGTGTGGAGGCGGTGAGCACTTTATTAAACTATTATTTTCAAATAAATTTTTGTTCTGAATGTAATCACGTCATGAAACATTAACTCTGAGAAAGTGTGGAAGCTAAAATTACCAGAACCTAATTTGAAAATGATTTTCTACATATATGCCTAAGAGGGGAAATTTAATTAAATCATTCAGTACAAACAATAAAAAGAAAAGTCAAGTACCATATATATATATATTATATACAGTTATTCGCCCATTTCATTCATAAAGCAGGAGAAGAGAAAGAGAAAAAAAAAAGCGAGAGGAAAAGGAAATAAGAAGAGAAATTACAACCACACAAATAAAAAACATCAAGCACGTCCATTCTGAAAACTAGAACTTGATGATGAATTATCATCCCGCTTCGAAATCGATAGACAAAAAATAACATCTTTTTTGTCTTTTTTTTTCATACGCATTGTATTGCGCCTCAAAATATTAATATATCTATAACATACTTAACAATGCTTTCAAAGCAAATTAACCAATTGCTTTTAGTATATATGCTATTACATATATATATATGATATATATATATTATATTAATATATATATATCTATATATTATATGCTCCCAAAAACCGGTAGAAGTTTCTCTAGGGCAACTTAAAATTAACTTTTCACTGCCAGCATAAAAGCAATGATTATCTGTTGATTTACAGACTGGATCTCTCTGGTGATCGTAAAATATATAAACAAATGTATTGTATTTATTAGCTTTAAACACTGGCCCCTTTAAACACAGCTGTCAAATGGCAGAGCTTTAGCAAATCAGTCAGTCGGTTTCGCTCCGCTGGTCAGAGGTAGTTGCTGTGTCCCTAGACACACTAAAAAGAGACGTGAAATGTTGAAACCCTGTTGTCTCTGGGTGACTTATATATATATATATATATTTTGAAAGAAATATAACAGCTAAAAAAACACCAAACTCCGTATCACTTCATTTAAATTAATTATTGCCCTCATATACAGCACTTTCATTTTTCTCCGACCGTCTTCATATACCTTGCAACAAAGAGGTGAAGGTCACCCGAAATATTGGAATTGATCAAACCAGGAACAGAACACACAATTGAATATTCCTAAAATTCTGAAATACAAAAATATCAATTAAAAATTTATTTTAACATAACACCCAGCCACAGATACCTGACCCATCAGCAAAAGCACTCACCAAACACCCCGTCACCCAGTCGATCCGCCGCCTAAGTTATTAATCACCACATCACTGCTCTGTTTTTTCTTGTTTTTTTTTTCTTTTTTCCCAATGCTTCAAAAGACCAAACAATACAACATTCACACTAGCACACATAACCATACATTATTAACATATTATATATAACTATATATATAAATATATATAGTGTTGAATGATATTTAAGTCGTTCCAGTGATTCAACAAAAATTGAGTATAGGATAAAATAGATATTGGAATAAACAACAATATGCTGTTAAAGTGACAAAGATTTATATCATATTGTAAGCTAATATTGAACAATATTTTCGATTTATAAAAAATCATCTTCAGAGCTTGTTTATACTCCAGGACTTATTCAATAGCGGAGACAAAAAATCAATATCCGAAATTCAAAACAAAAACAATTTACTCACGCTATAACTGGCATATATGAATATATGATATTTATACTCTCATAATAATATATATATTTATAAAAATCATCTGTCAGAGCATTGTTTTATACTTCCAGACTTATCAATAGCGGTCAGACAAAAATTACAATATGATTCAAAATGAAAAACAATTACTTATAGTATATCAAAAGTTAGGATCTTTCAATGTGTGGTTTAAACCAAACGTGATTTGCAAAGTCAAACCCCAGTATAGAGCCAATGTGCCAAGTGCCAGTGAGTGGGTGGACAGAGCAACAATATTCAATAAATTGAAGGAAATAAACCTACAAATGTGCTTCACTTACAATAAATTTATTCAACCGCATTACTATGGCATCTTCAGGTCATGAGCAAAATTATGAATATTTTGCTCTGTCCACCCCACTCACTGGCACTAGGCACATTGAGCTCTCACTTACGGTTTACTTGCATCACTTTGGTTAAACCACACATTGAAAGATCCTAACTTTGTATATATAAGTAAATGTTTTCGTTTTGAATTCATATTATTTTTGTCTCCGCTATTGATAAGTCTGGAGTATAAACAAGCTCTGAAGATGATTTTTATAAATATATTATATATATATATATATATATATATATATATATATATAAATTGTTTTTGTTTTGAATTCATATTATTTTTGTCTCCGCTATTGATAAGTCTGGAGTATAACAAGCTCTGAAGATGATTTTTATAAATCGAAATAGTGTTTCAATATTAGCTATAAATATGATATAAAATCTTTTCACTTTAACAGCATATTGTGATGTTTTCATATCCTTTATCTATACTCAATTTTTGTTGAATCCTATTCTGGAAACACTTAATATCATTCACCTATATATATATATATATATATATATATATATTTAATAATGTATGTTATGTTCTTGTGAATGTTGTTTGTTTGGTCTTTTGAAGCATTGGAAAAAAGAACAAAAACACAAGAAAAACAGAGCAAAAATCAGAATTTTAATATTCAATTGTTGTTCTGTTCCTGGTTTGATCAATTCCAATATTTCGGGTGAACCTTCACCCTTTTTCAAGGTATATGAGACGGTCTGGAGAAAAAAATGAAATGCTGTATATGAGGGCAATAAATTAATTAAATGAAGTGAACGGATTTGGTGTTTTTTAGCTGTTAATTTTCTTTCAAAATATATATATATATATATATAAGTCACCCAGAGACACAGTGTTTCAACATTTCACGTCTCTTTAGTGTGTCTAGACACAGCAACTACCTCTGACCAGGAGCGAAACCCGACTGACTGATTTGCTAACCTCTTGGCCATTTTGACAGCTGCTGTTAAGGGGCAGGTGTTTAAACTAATAAATACATACATTTGTTTATATATTTTACGATCACCAGAGAGATCCAGTCTGTAAACACAACAATAATCATTGCTGTTATGCTGGCAGTGAAAGTTAATTTAAGTTGCCCCTAGAGAACTCTACCGGTGTTTTGGGAGCATATAATATATATATATATATATATATACTATATATATATATATATATATATATATACATATATATAAAAGCAATTCGTATAATTGCTTGAAGCATTGTTTAAGTATGTTATAAATATTAATATTTTGAAGGCCATACAATGCGTATGAAAATAAAAACAAAAAGATGTTATTTTTGTCTTATCGATTTCGAAGCATGAACTTCATCATCAGAGTTTATTTTCAGAAATGGACGTGCTTATGTTTTTTATTTGTGTGGTTATAATTTCTCTTTCTTATTTCCTTTTCCTCTCCTTTTTTTTTTTCTCTTTTCTTCTTCTCCTTCTTTATGAATGAAATGGGCGAATAAACTGTATATATATATATATATATATTGGTACCTTGACTTTCTTTTTATTGTTTGTACTGAATGATTTAATTAAAATTTCCCTCTTAGGCATATTGTAGAAAATCATTTTCAAATTAGGTCTGGTAATTTTAAGCTTCCACACTTTCTCAAGAGGTTAATGTTTCATACGTGATTTACATTCAGACAAAAATTTATTTGAAAAAATAATAGTTTAATAAAGTGCTCACCCCTCCACACACACACACACACATACAATATATATGCACACACCCATTTAAATAAAATATAAGGAGTCTTGTCAGAATTCATGATTATTTTTTACTAATGCATTTTTGGATTATATATAAGATCTATCTCACTAATTCTCTCTCTTTCTCTCTCTCTCTCTCTCTCTCCCTCTCTTCTCTTTCTCCCTCTGTCTGTCTTGTCTGTCTGTCTGTCTGTTCTCTCTCTCTATATATATATATGTTAAAAATGGAAATTGGAAATGAATCTGACAATATGAGGAAGAATGTTAGGGATAAATAATAACACTTATTTTGCAATACAAAATTATTTTCTACCATAACCCCTAGAAAAATCAAATATCCAAATTTCTACAGTCTATTTCAGCGTTCCAAATGTGATTTAAAAAAAAAATTCTATTCAAACATTTACAAAAAATTCTCCATTGTTCCCCAATGAATTTTTTCATTCAAAATAAAATTTCACTCTGATGAAGGTCAAATCTTCTCTGTGTGCGAAATATTTTCACACAGATGAAACTGACCGAAACACATGTGTAAGTGATATTGATTAAATTCATCCTTTATTATCCATTCTATTCTTTCTTTTCTTTATTCATTCTTCCTCATATATATATATATATATATATGAGTATAGATAAAAGGATATGAAAACACCACAAAATGCTGTTAAAGTGAAAACATTTTATAACACATATTCATTGCTGATATTGAACAATATTTCGATTTTTATAAAAATCATCTTCAGAGCTTGTTTATACTCTGTGTTGTCAAGATCAGCAATGAATATCTTTATAAATGTTTTCACTTTAACAGCAAAAAACTACATTTATTCAGCTCTGTACGGATACTGGATGCCGTGAGGGGACTTGCCAGAAGTGATGACTGATAGGGATGCATGGTGAGAGACAGACAGAGAGTCATGAGAATACATTCTATCAGTATGACGTGATGATGATGATTATGATATATATATATATATATATATATATGTATGTAAATTGAAAATGGAAGGGAATCGACCTTCCTCAGAGTAAATCCTTATTTAAAAAAAAAAAAAGAAATAAGGATTTACTCTGAGGAAGGTCGATATTTCTTTGTGTGCAGAAATTTCTATATTTTTCTATTA
Source organism: Doryteuthis pealeii (assembly GCA_023376005.1). Lineage (NCBI taxonomy): Eukaryota > Metazoa > Mollusca > Cephalopoda > Myopsida > Loliginidae > Doryteuthis > Doryteuthis pealeii. Next base: position 8,628,546 of record CM042166.1, on the reverse strand, counting down.
TTATTATTTCATTTCCTTTTGTTATTTAAAAATAATAATAGATAGAATAATGTACACATGGATAAACTCCTGACCAAAACACGTTGTAGTTAAATTAATTAAAATATCCTATTTTATCCATTCAATACTTTCTTTCCTTTTATTTCTCTTTTCTACATATATATATTATATATATATATATATATATAATAATTTCGCTGTTTTTAAAGTTTTGCTGACAGCTGAAAAATCTTGGTATTTTTGACCTTCAGATAAATCAGCAAAGTTATGACCTTCAGAAAGCCAAAATTATGAGAATAAATTCAACTATTTTGAAACCAATACCCCCCCCCTCATGCACACAAAATCACTTGATATTTATATCAACCAATCTATTATATAACACCTTTGGCATAAAATAACCCAACTGGAGTTGACATGCCATAAAATCCATCCATCAATCCATCCAGAAAAATTCATAGGCTGAAAAGTTCTCTGCTGTTGATGATTTTTTTGACCAATGGGATCCAAGCACTGCAACACTGATGGAAAAAGTGTGTAGACCACAAGGGCTAACTAGATGTCTTACCACAGGTAAAGAATCCAGTCTTACCTACAATTTACCCATAGCTGGGGGAGGAACAGATGAATTCATGCCATTCTTAAGGGCATTAGCCCTATGTGAAATGCAAGTAGCCTCATCCAGGATTTGTACTCAGGTTGCAACTGTTATATTGTGGCATTTGGTTTTGTTATTATTCTTTCTGAAAAAAGATTTTGTGATTCATTCAAAAATTTTGTGATTCATTCAAAAGTCAAGTTACTTTGGACACACCCAGTACACACACACACACACACACACACACATACAGACACACACACACACACACTTGCATACACACACACAGATGCACATATATATATTCTGGCCTTGGGATGATTTTATTGTATACTCTCTCTCCCACTTCCCATCATGGTCTAATGGTTAATAAGCTAGTCCTGCAGATGCATTACTACTGAATAGCAAGTGTGCTCCTTGCTGGATGCCCCAAATTTGCAACCTTATGTCACATCCTATCCATGGTAAATGGGCTGGGTAAATACCCCCCTTCCCCTCACTCAAAGTGTTTACTCTCTTTTTCTCTCCTTTTCTTCTTCTTTCTTTACTTTCTTTTCTTTTGCACAAACGTTTCCTCTGATGACCATCATCAAAACAAACAAATTGCGGTTATTTCCTATAAGTCCAACATAATCAAAGGGGAACCACTCTTGACTGATAAATTATTTATTTATTTTCCCATTAAACTTACCCTAAACCCTAACCCTAACCCTAAACCCTAACCCTATCCCCGTCTTTTTTTTCCAGTAGATCAATAAATAAATGAATAATTTATCAGTCAAGAGTGGTTCCCCTTTGATTATGTTAGACTTATAGGAAATAACCCAAATTGCTTTCTCAGTCACTAGTTTTATGGTTTCATCTACTTCTACTTTAATTCACAGTGTGATTAATTGTGACATAATATTTCAATATTCTATCGATTATCAAAGCTCTGTTGTTGTACATTGAGCACTTTCAAATTTTTCAATTGCTACTATAAAAGGGCTGGGTTAACTCAGTAGGTAGAGTGTTCTATGCAAAGAGCTACTATGCGAAACTGTTAGTAGGTATATCTGACTCATTAGGTTCAACTTTATATATATATATATATATATATATATATGTAAAATGAAACTGGAAGTGAATCCGACGGTATGTTGAAAAAATGAATAAAGGAAAGAAAGTATAGAATGGATAATATAGGATATTTTAATCAATTTTACTTACACGTGTTTCGGTCAGGAGTTTATCCATGTGTACATTATTCAAACTATTATTATTTTTAAATAATCAATATATATATATATATATATATATATATATATATATATATATATATATATTTAAATAATCAATATATATATATATATAATATATATAACATGTATTTTAAATAATATTTTTAAATAATCAAATATATATATATATATATATATATATATATATATATATATATATAACACCAATCCAAACTCTATTTCCCTGGATTGGGGAAGTAGGACATTTCTCTTCTTAGTCAAAATTTTCTTTCTCCTTTTTTTCTCCTGTTTTTTTTTTATTTTTTTATTTCCCAAACATAATTCATATTGGAACAAAGGTTTTTGTGTTTTTTTTTGTTTGTTTTTGTTGTTTATTTGTTCTCTTTCTCTCTAAACAAAAAAAATTCTTTTACATATCTTGGCTGTTATGACATGAACATTCTTACTGTGTATAAAATAGTGACCATATTCCCAGAGACATACTTCTTAGTAGGTCACATGTTTTACTGCCGACTGATTTTCATAAAAAGGGATGCTTGATGCTTCTTACTGGTGTTATCAATGTTATTTTAATAAACACGGGGAAATGTGTCACCTGTCCTGACCAGCAGTGTAAACTAAATGGGGTTCAGATGTAAGTTTCCCTTACCATTTTCCGGTTAGAAATTCATAGATTACAGAAACTGATGGTCAGCACAAAATGAAATTAATAAAACCCATTAAACTATTCTAAATTGGATATTGTGGTTGTAGTTAAATTTATAAATAAAAAAATAACTATATAAAAATAAGATATAAGGGCAATTCCATGTCAAATCATCCAGCAAAAAGTAAAATTATCACCCACCCCCTTCAATTTTTCTGAAATTGTGTACAGGTGTGGACTATGTTAAAGTTAGACAGTTCTTGAAATTTGAGCTTTCAATTCCAAAAATTGGTGGAGTTATGTAGATTTTAAGCTCTCCAAATTTGTTGGAAAATGTTGACTTCTTCTAATCTATTTTTGTCTGTAAAATGAGTTCTAGATCTTCCATACTACTAAAAATTGGTTTATTAAAGTATTTTTGCCCAAGGAATCAAAAAATGCTATTGGAAAAGTCTTAAAGTTAACCAATTTTAAGTTATTGATGATTTTTAATTTTTTTTATTGCAAAATCAATATCCCAATGTGGCATTGCATCTATGACAAATATTTTTTTCTATTATTATTTTACGTTTATTGAACATTAGTTGTACCAAAAGATAATTTGGTGTTTGCTCAGAGCTGAAGCTACAACATTTTGTTAAAATTTCTCACTTCAATTTGGGGATTGTCTAACTTTAACATAGTCCACACCTGTACAAAATTTCAGAAAAATTGAAGTGGGTGGGTGACATGGCCTGGATGATTTGACATCGAATTACCCATAAATAACTGGTCAATTTAGCAACAGTTACAACATGTATTTACTGTATTTGATAGCATAAATGACAAACAGGTATATTTGATGCACTATTTCAACAAGTCCTGTTAGCTGGGGCTGTATAATATGCTGACTGCACCTCTGCAGAGGTAAAAGTACCCCACCCTTAGTGAGGCCACCTGTTGGCTGTGGGTGGCGACTGTGATGCTTAAGGATGCAATCCTGGTGGCTGAGCAGTCAATGACATGCAACACTCCACTTGAGCCCTTACTTGGGCTAGACGGAAATCAAATGTGCATGTATTATTCTATGAACAAGCAGCATGTGAAAGGGGTAAAAAATGGTAAAAGTCTTACTTGTCTTTGGATGGTCACGCCAAACTCTACCACTATATGATTATCCTGATCATATTGCTCTTATGGCAAATCCCTAACCCTTTTTATCATATATTTGCTAGAAACAGTGGCTGAGGGTCTTAGTGTCCTGCATCTAGTGGTGGGGTTCTAATTCTGAGTCTCTGAGAAGTATGGAGTACCCCATCATCACTATTACTCCCAGACCCACTTTGACCCCGAGTGGTAGTACCTGTTAGGGTCCCATGTATGGGTTAAACTGATAAAAAATGAATTAAAAATACTTTTATAAAAATTTGAATACTCAACAAGAATCAATAAAACAAAAATGTTTTCAGCATAAAATAACCCAACAAGGGTTGACATACCATAAAAACTTACCAACCAACCAACCAACTAAATGCCCATTTCAACAGAGTATTGGGTTGTTGGTGCTAGGGAAGATATTTAGTTTTTGTCCCTACTCACTAAGTTTCAATATTGTCTTTAGTATATTTTGTGATACTCTAACACTGAACAACCAGAAGGAAAGACAAGATAAGCTCATTTATACATACAGTAACATTTAGTACATGCGTAATATACACACAAGAAGTATTGACAAAAATACACAAACATATCCCAACAGATTAAATGTGCATGTATTATTCTATGAACAAGAAGCACGTGAAAGGGATACAAAAATGGTAAAAGTCTTACTTGTCTTTGGTAGTTTAACCATGTAGGCTTTCTGTTTTGATGACAAGGTGAGACAAATTACATTGCTAGAGTTAGATACAAAGTCTCTCTTCTGTTCAATAAACAGTGATAAAGAGGCACATCTTAACCACTGAAAGAATGGGGACAAAAAGAAACGAGAAAGATTCTAAGATTCTTATGTGATCAAAAGATGTCCAAGGGTATATTAGATGCACTTCCATTTTAACTGGGCATATTTATGGGGATTAAAATAAAATAGAAATAAAATAAAGAATAAAAAAATAACAATCTCCCAAGAGCCCTCAGACAGGAAGAACACTTTGGGCATGCACAGAAAAAAGCCCCTTCTTGGCACCAAAAAGAACCCTTGGCCATTCCAAGGCAGACCTTTATTGGGAACACATCTATTGACTGCCCAGGAGAGAATTTCTCTCCAAGAAATAGCTATGAACCAAGAAATAAAGTCTGAACCTTTTGTTTTTGTCTCTTCTTTTCCCATCTTTAATTCCTTTTCAGCTTGATGACCAACAAAAAGGAAGAACCATATATATGGTTCTTCCTTTTTGTTGGTCATCAAGCTGAAAAGGAATTAAAGATGGGAAAAGAAGAGACAAAAACAAAAGGTTCAGACTTTATTTCTTGGTTCATAGCTATTTCTTGGAGAGGAAATTTAAGAAAATAAACTAGAAACACCAAGAAACAAGTAAGAATGCACAGACACCCAGCCCAAAGAAATCAACCAGGAGAAAGAAAGAAAGAAAAGTAAGAGACAAAGACAAAAGGTAGCTTTAGGATTCAGACTTTATTCACGGGTCATAGCCACCACATGGTAAGAAAATTTCTTCCTGCCCAGTAGTAGTGTCTTGTTCCAGTTAAAGCCAAAGTTCAAATCGCCAAGAGATTATCTTGGTGGTCAGAAGTGGGTCCTGTTTCCTGCACATGCTCAGAGGGATCTTTTGGTCTGAAGGATCATGGTAGTTTATTTTTTGATTCTAATTTTTTTTTTATATCCAAAAATCACAACAGTGAAAATATCCTAAATAATCTACAGTAATAAAACATTTGAGAGAAAACTAATCAGAAAACCATTTATAAACAGCAAGGTGTCTGTAGTTTCCAGCTGGAATCTTCATGGCGTCTTCGGAATAAACAAATGTGTAAATTAAGCTCTTTGTTCTGACCCCACTAGAGAAACTGAGCCGCATTTATGCTTCTCAGCAGCCGAACTACTTCAGCCAACAGAGGTGACAGTAGTCTGACTACAAACCACCACTTATGATCAAGAGGTTGCAAGTTCAGTTTCTGCAGTCAACCGCTACAGTTTATATCTTCTGAAGTTCTAAAAAATAACTCAATCTATTTTCAGATTGAGCTGATCACGTAACTGATGTTGAAAACAGATTAAATAGTTTATCTTTTCAATCAAATTAAAATCATGAAGATTAGAATTTTATTCTTATTGGCGTGTGGGGATTAAAACAAAATTAGAATAAAAAATAAAAAATAACAATCTCCCATGAACCCTCAGACAGGAAGAGCCCTTTGAGCATGTGCAGGAAAAAAGGACTCACTTCCTACCACAAAGATAATCTCTTGGCCATTCGGACACCGGCCTCATCTGGGATCAGACACTTTGACTAGACAGAAAGAAATTTCCTCTCCACAAGGTAGCTATGACCTCTGATTAAAGCCTGAATCCTAAAATTACCTTTTATCTTTGTCTCTTCCTTTTCCCTCCTTTAATTCCTTTTCATCTCCACTACCAAATATAATGGGGTAAAAAGGAAAACCTGTGAACTCGCACCAGAAATAACCAGTGACCTTTAAAGAAACATTACTATCCTTAAAACTTCAGAGGTGAAATCATATAAATCCAGAAATGGAATATGTTTTACAGCATGGATTTAGATTTTGGATTATTGAACGAGCCATTTTTAACTCTTTGCCTACCAAATTTTCTTGGTATCTTTATTATAATTTCATTCAACTGGTTCCCTATTGCAAAAGGATTGTGGGGATTAAAAGATACAAAAATAAAAATAAAATAAAAAGAACAAACTCTCATGGGCCTTCCATCAGAAATAGGATCTGCGCATGTCCGACATAAAGACCTGACCCCCTTCCCCAAAAAGAATCCCTCAACTATTCCAATGAAGGATGCAACGGAGTGTAGTTTGTCTCCTGGCTAGGGCCATGTGCCCTCGCTACCAACGACTATGCCCTGTTCAATAAAGCCTGAATTATGAAACCACCTTTTGCCTTTGTCTCTTTCCTTTCTTGTTCTTTGAATGCCTTCCATTTCAGCTCACCAGCCCAGAAGAACTAAGAACAACCAAACTTTTATATGGGGCTAAAATACCAGCACCCAACAACCTTAAATAACCCCATAGGATCAAATACAAGTCTTAGAGTTGGTCACAGACAAAACAAAAGATGGCAGGGGTGTTCACGTTGGGATTTTTCAGTGTAAACAAGTGAGACCACTGCTAGCGGTTTTCGGTAGGATCTGAGTGTTGGGAGAGCCACTGTGAGTGGTTTAAAGTAGGCAAAGACTTAACTAAGTCAAAGAATTTTGTTTCCTAAATAAACGTTAAAGTCTTGATTTTTTATGCTGTTAGAAAAATTAAGTATGTGAATAATCGCAAACAGTCTTGTCTAGGATTTGAACTCGGGTTGTCGTGTCCATTTCCTGCGACGATAACCACTCCGTCCACCGAAGCTGTGTATGAAGCCCTTTTTGAATTTAAAAAAAAATGCTTTTAGTAAAATTAGTTTTGCAGAATATAAACTTAAAGAGTCTGTAAACACAGTCTATTCCAAATAAAAAACAAAGATAATATATTAAATTAATAAAATTTTCGAACCGAAAACCTAAGCAATTAAAAACTTTTGAGATTAAAAGAAAAATGACTCCATTAAAATACCTAATCAAATTGAATCAATCGCCTCGACTTGGTAATTTGTAGAAATTTACTTGCTGATAACAATTGTAAGGAACAAATTGAATTTAAGTATATTCAAAAACATATTTTTGTTATTATTTCTTTTGTGTTATTTTTATTAAATATTCTTATTTGAAAAAAAAAAAAAAAAAAAAAAAATGAGAAAAAAAATTAAAATTACCCATCCCTCTTCCATTTTTAATTTTTTAATCTAGTTGTCTGCAAATCCGGCTGTTTGACGCCAAAGAAATTTGCTTCTCTGGTAAATTGATTGCTATTATTTATTTATTGATAATCAAAGATAAATTCAATGAAATTTATATGCTCTTTATTTCTGTATAATTTTGTCATTCAATTGAACTGTAGATATAAAATTAATCAGGATTAGTTTTATTTAAAAAAACAAACAAACCAAAATCAAAGAAAAATATGAATGTTATTTAATGAAAATTTAATTGAATTTTTTGTGTTACTTGCAATTTTATCATTTTTTAATTCATTTTGTTTATTTTTTGTTTTCAAAATTTTCCTTTCTAACGAATTAAAAATGTTAAATGTTATTCTTTTGTTATTATCAATTAATAAACAAATAACGTGTAGTCTTAAGAAAACTTGAAACTTATTCACAAAAACCAGTGAAAAATATATTTACCTGGTTTTATATTGTAAATGTATATTTGAAATACTGTTAACTTATTTTTAGTTTATAAATTGCTTGTGAGTTGTAGAATGTATTCAACTTAAATTGGTTTCAATTTAAATCTAAATTTAAATTGTTTATGTTTATCTATAATAGTTTAAATTAAAATTTATAATAGTTTGAATTTAAATTAGTTTATAATTCTTGTAAGTTGTAAAATAATTTATCAACTTAAATTGTTTTTAAATTGTTTAATTTCAAATTGCTTTCTTATGTTTATCTATAATAGTTTAAATTCAAATAGTTTATAATTTCTTGTAAGTTGTAAATTAATGTATTATTATTCAATTTAAATTAATCATATCGTATGGTTACCAAACAACTGTGATTCCCGCTGGTGGGGTCATTTGCACCCCCACCCCTAGGATTCCTCGCTAGAGCCCTTGGTTTTGGCGAATCCTTCGATTTATTTTAACACTTGTAGCAATATTTAAAGTCTTAAATGCATTAAGTTAATGCCAATTAAATATGGCTTTCAATTTCCAGTGAAATATCCCCCCCCCCAAAAAAAAACCTTACTGAAACAAATAAACAAAAACGTTCATTTTACTTTATTTTTGGACTTAAGATAGCACGACAAAAATATGAAGGTAAAAAAAAATAAAAGTTCGATTATATTCAAGATACGCACTTTCGAATTTTAAGCTTTTTTATTTTTTATTTAAAGAAATGCTCCCTTTAAATTAGCAGCAGGTAAGGTACCACAAATTTCCCCTGTGAAATTTACCCCCCCCCTATATTTAACACAATGAAACTTGCATAAAAGTTAATATTATCTTGAAAATATTTTGTCCATTCAAAAGAAGAAACATAAAAAAAAAACACCTGACGATTAAAAAAAAAAGAAGATTTTCAGCTTATGGAAATAATGAAAATTATGAACGAAAAACAATGTTTACATTTTGCACCGTTAAATCAATTGAAATTTAACGTAGCCAAAAAACAAGTTATGACTAGAGGCTTTTTAAAAAATTCTATGAAAAATCAATTAATTTTAACGAAAATTTCCATAATTACTAACTTTTTGATGTAAATATGTCTGAAATAGTTATTTTCCTAAAATATATTAGGGGAAATATTTTTTACCCCCCCCCATTTTATTTTATGAAATATGAAAAAAATGAACCGACAAAAAATGATTTTTTCTTATTTTCTATAAAAATAAGAGTCTGAATAATTATATCAGAAGATTTTTATAAGTTTCTATTCGAGGGTATTTTTGTAAAAGAACCATGAATACAGAATTCTGCTAAAAATATATCAATAAAGAAATTGACCCTGTTATAAAAAAACGGCCTGTTTTACTTATTTTTCAAGATAATAGTGAGTAATTTTTCCCCAATCGGATGATTTGATCTTTGAATTAACTGTTTTTCGGCTGACTTCTGATTTAGGTCAGGAAATTAAAACGGAAAGTTTTTTGGTGATCCCCCATGACAGTTTAACTACAGTCTAGAAATGAACTTTTTGCGAATTGTGTTACGGTTTTAGGGGATTAAAATTGTTTTTAATTACGTATTGCTTAAAAAAAATAAACAACAAAAAATCCAAATTACTATACATTTAATTAACCATTGAAATTAATTATTGAATCTATTATTGAGACAGTTGTTTGTGTTAGTATTGCACTATTTCAATTAAACTTAGTTTAAAAAAATATTTTCAACATTAAATCTATAGTAATTTGGGTTTTTTGTTGTTCATTTTTTTTAAGCAATACGTAATTAAAAACAACCTTAATCCCCTAAAACCGTAACACAATTCGCAAAAAGTTCATTTCTAGACTGTAGTTAAACTGTCATGGAGGATCACCAAAAAACTTTTGTTTTAATTTCCCAACCTAAATCAGAAGTCAGCCTGTTTTTCTTTGTGACAACTCTTTATGTTCGTTATTTCTTTTTTGCGAGATTAAAAAAAGTTCAAAAATATTTACGTTTCTTCCTTCAATATGACATAAACTGATCATGTGACGTATTTTGGTGGTACCTAACGTCGTACACTCTTTTGATCTGGTTTTTTTGTTTTGTTTTTTTTTCTTTTTTCGGGAATATAAACTTGTTTTTCATCTAAATTCTGAAATAATTTTCTTTTACAATAAATTATATTGGGCATTTTTCAATACGTATAAACTTTTTTTTAACAATGAAATTTTTTTCTATCATCAAATTTGAAAACTTTTTTTAACAATGAATTTATTAATGAATTCATTGTTAAAGAAAGTTTTAGTATCCTGGGTAGGATGTTAAATTACATCTAGTGAGGTTCTATTTCCGGAGCCTTGTGGAATGTGGAATACCCTTTCATTGCCATTACTCCCAGGTCCACTCTGACCTGGAGTGGTTAGGGTCCCATCAATGTGTTTAAAAAAAAAAAAAAATTGAATACCCATCAAGAATGAATAAAACAATGTCTTCAGCATAAAAAACCAACAAGGGTTGACATGCCGTAAAATCCAACCAACCAGCCTCTTGAATTTCTTTGGTCACATGTTATATGTGCTGCAAACTAGCATGTACAAAATATTGCAAGACATTTGACTCGCTCTTATATTTAATTGCTTTTAATTATTAACCACTAAAATCCTGTTTTATATACACCCAAACTTGAGCCCTGTTGGCTAGGGCTTTAGAATACACTGACTGCACCTCTGCAGAGGGTAAAATCTTCCTAATAGGGTCACCTTTTGGCTGTGGGTGGTGATCTGTGATGCTTAAGGATGGAATCCTAGTGGCTGAGCAATTCATGACATGCAACACTCCACTTTTGGCCCTTGCTTAAGGTAGATGGCAGTTGGAGAGGTCCACCACCCCTGATCAATCTGCTGGTCACATCAAGCCCTAGCACCTATATGATTGCCCCAACCCTATTGCCCTTATGGCAACCTCCAACCCTTTTTATCATATATGTGCTAGAAGGCAGTTGCTGAGGGTCTTCATGCCCTGGGTATGATGTTAAACTCTATCTGATGGTGAGGTTCCAGTTCTGCAGGTTTGGGGAATGTAAATTACCTCTTCATCACCAGTGCTCCCAGGTCTTCTCTGACCTGGAGTGATAGTATCTGTTAGGGTCCCTAACTATTTTGTCTGCAAAAAAAAAAAAAAAAAAATTTTCTTCTAAACTATCACTACAAATCTTTCAAAACTTAGCAGGCATTAAATAACCCACCGTAGTTGATATGCTGTAAAACAAAGCAAAGTAAATCCAAACTTCTTTATTAGCCTTTGAATTAATAAAAGTAGCAATACCAATACCTAGTCCTGTTATATAGGCATTTAAAAGATATATTCCCTCCAGTCTTTCACAGACATAAATATGTTTTAGTATGTCTGGGTACGACATTAAACTTTATTTGATGGTGAGGTTCCAATTCTGGAGGTCTGGGGAATGTGGAGTATCCATTCATCACCATTGCTCCCAGGTCCACTCTAACCCAGAGTGGCAGTACCTGTTAGGGTCCCATCTAGGGGTTTAATAGAAAATTTGTTTGCAAAATTCTTCCAAAACTATTGCTACGAAACATTCAAAACTGTGCCGGCATTAAATAACCCATCGTAGTTGATATGCCATAAAGCAAAGTAAATCCAAACTTCTTTATTCGCCTTTGAATTAATAAAAGTAGCAATACAAATACTTAGTCCAGTTATATAGGCATTTAAAAGATATATATGCCATCCAGTCTTTCACAGACATAAATATTTTTTGTAATTTGCTGAAGTAACTCTTAGATTGACCTGTACACATCTGACATATTAGTATTTATAAATGTTAGTTTATAGATGTCTACTCTAAAAGTGGGACACATTTACTTGGTGTTGTTATAATATAAAAAAGTAGAAAGGCCATTCTGAACCATTCTTAGTTGTGTTTAGTCTGATATCTTCCTGCATACTGGCCTCAATTTATTATCAGCAACAGTCAGGGTTAACATGTCTATTTAAAAAAAAATGTTTTCACAATAGTCTTTTTTTTATTGCTATATTTTTGTTTTTTAAATGTTAAATAATCCTTCTTTTTTTTTCATAATGCACTTGGAGCTACTGGTTTGTTTGGTCAAATGTTAAATTTGTGTAATTTTCCATATCTTATCTTTTTAACAAGTGTCTTGTGTATGATACTAAACTGCATCTAATGGTAGGGCTCCAGTTCTGGACTTTGGGGGAGTATAATGGAGTCATCTCTTTGTTGCTATTACTTCTAGGTCTGCTCTGACCTGGAGTAGTAGTAAAAGTAAAAGTAAAGTCGACGGGGCGGCCTAAAGTCGGTATCAGCCAGTCAGCGAGGGAGTCTATCCCCTTTTCAATAGTGCTAGACCAAGGAGATTGTTTTAGCATCTGAGGTGGGGCGCCACACCTACCATCAGCTCCTTACTTTACCGCACAGATCCCTGTGCTACTCATAACGCTGAGTTGGCGGGGACCGGTATCGAACTAGAAACCTTGTGGTTTCTAGCTGAACGCTCTACCGACTGAGCTAACCCGGGAGTAGTAGTACTTAATAATAATGTAATTTATTGTGTACAGTGCTCAGGTGCACCACAAATCATCAAAGTCTCATGTTAAGTACACGGAATAATGTTGTGTCAGGAACATGAACAGTTCACAGTAGTAATATGCATGTATGTGTGTGCATGTGTATGTGGAGAGTGGCATCAGGTATAGTGTTGGCAGACTACAGGAAGCATGGAGGCTTTGAAAGATTCAATGCTCCGGCAGCCTACAACAGATGCAGGCAGTTTATTCCATGTCTCCGCAATTCTGAGCGTGAAAAAATGTTTCCGAAAGTCACGTGAACAGTGCTGTTTTCTGACTTTGTAGGCATGCCCGCATGTATTGGAGAGATGGAGATCAAAAAGGTCTTCAAGGTTGCTGTTGTTAAGATGATTAATAACCTTATGAGCATTTACCAGGTCAGTTGCCAGACGCCAAAGTTTCAACGAATCCATTCTGTTACGTACGCCTATCGCCCGTCGCTATACAGTGCTTCCATCAGAGACACAAATAGTCAAAAGCATGCACACAGAAATATAGCAATAACAACAACAAAACGTGGTATTATTTTAACACAGAACGTTTACTTCAATGTTTAAAGTCCTTTAGAATAGAAATGCGGCCGTCGACAGGCTAGAGTCTTTCAGTGTTCGTTGGTGGAAATGCTCATTTAAAATCGATATATATATAAGGCATATATGAAAGAGGTTACACTTATCTTTCCTTTGTACGGGTTATTCCTTTTCCATGGATATTTTGTTTTGGTATTATTCCTTTATCCGGCATTGTCATTTTGGTAATTTTGTTTCGGGAGACATTCTTCGTCTTCCCTTCCCCCACGAGGTGTTCACTAGTCGGCCCTCTGGTATACACTGTGTCCAAAGCTGATAACAGTGACCCCTTGCCCCTTCCTGTAACCTGTATCCATACGTTTTGCCGGCGTAGGCAAGCAGCGAGGTAGTATCAGGCGTTCATTTCGTATCTTCCTCTTTTTAGGGTCACTACAGGCATGGGTAAGCAGTTTTTGAGGTCAAGTTCTGTGACTTCCCCCCCTCTCCCAGCGTCATCACGTCTATCAGAATGTTCTAAACGTTCCATGATTTGATGGAACGTAACAATTCCCAGTTCCATCTATGAGTCCAGTATTTCTGCATGAAAATGATTAATATCAGATTGGAATACTTTAAACCATATATGTGCAAATTAATAACCTTAAACTGAGGGCTCATATTTTTTAGCTAGTTTATATAATTTCCTATTCTTGCGTTTATCATATATCTAAAAAGGCTTAAAGTAATTCTTTCAACCTGTAAACCTGACATTTCAAGCTGAGAGAAACAGACAGACATAGATCATGTCAGCTACTAATAAAGGCTTAATATAGCAATTATTCATAGTGTTTCTTAGAATACAATAATGGGATGGTTTTAAACAAAGTTTGAATTGGTTTTGTGTTCTGTTTTGGAGCTCAGATATAGAGCTAAGGGTTAAAATCTAAAAACAACAAATAACAAATACGGGACTTTTTATCCACCCTATAGTAAGTATAATATTTATCTTGTAGGAAATAGACACAGCAACCCAAGATCAAATCCTGAACAAGGGTGTTTGCATTTCACATAGTGCTAATACCCTAGGTATTTATTTAACTTTTCTTCCTCCAGCTATGGTTAAATAGTAGAGCAGACTGGCCTTTTTTTTTTTTTTTTTGGTTTTCAAAACTGTTAAACTCTGCTTAAAAATTGACCTTGTGTAGCCTCCTGCTTGTGAGGAGGGGTTGGGTAAATACATATTGTATAATAAAAATAAAAGATTTTTTTTCTGCATGCTTTCATTTCTATTTGTCATGTTTGTTAGACTTCTAATATGATTTATGAACATATGTTAGTGTTGAAGTCCATATAATTGGATTATCTGAGTTTTTTTCATTCTTTTATTGCGTAGACAAAAACTTTATTTTTTAATAGAAATGAAATATTAATGTTCTATTTTCAGTATTTTCTTGAACAAGACATTTACAATTTTGTTTCACTATTTTCTGTTTGTGACAATTTGATAATCTCATCCTACTAAAGTATAGTATCATCATCATCATCATGTTGTGCCAGCAACGCGGATATCCATGACGATCTCTCGCCAACCATCTCTCTCGTTCATTGACCCCAGGAGGTCCTCTGCACAGCATGCTGTACTACACATAGCTGGTCTATGTAGGTCTTCACTGGACGGCTTGCACTAGTATGTCCATGTGCTGGTTTCCACAGAAGAACGTCACTTATTAGCTCATCCCTACTTCTCCAGCATTGTTCAGCATGTCTCGTTCGCTTTACTCGGATGGTTTGTGTAACAGGGGGCAGGTGGCCGTACAGCTGTTTTTTTTTTTTTTGTGGGATGTTCCTTCCACGATTTTTTCAAGATCAGACACAGCATCCTTGTGCAGCTCCCATCCAGTCTATTTTCTAGGTGCCTTGTCAAGATCCAAGTGGTGCAGCCATACAACAGCACCGACACAGCATGGTATAATATAAACAAAGCATAGTATGGAACATTGAATTGCATGGCTTGGGTATGTCAGGAGAATGGAAAATGGCCCAAAACCTTTCATATGGCGAATTAGTAAAAGGCTCCAGATTGGTAGGTAGATCACGCCTACACTTTAAAGATTTCTGTGGGAGAGACATGAGGATATGCCACATTGACACAAACACATGGGAGGTAGATGCAAAAAATCAAGTGGCGTGTTGCCTTAACGTTAAGCAAGGCATGGAGAGGGGTGAGGCGGAGAGGAGAGTAGCCACGACAGCAAAGAGAGCCAGAAGGAGGGAGAAAAGACAGCAGCCCCAGAAAGCATCACAGTTTGTGTGCAGTCAGTGCACCAAAGACTGTCACTCAGGAATTGGCCTGTACAGTCACTTGTGCAGATGCAGATAATTTATTTGTTTATTTTCTTTTTTTTTATACAACACCATCATCCTTAATGGACGGAAAGGTGCCAACCAACCATGAAAAAAGAATAGCAACTAAATCAAAATTAACGGACCTAAATTCCACCATCGGATATCACCCCGCCAAAAGAAAAAAATACCAAAAAATCAGGGAATTAACCGAATTTAATGAAATTTTCAGTGTTGATATATTAATGAATAAAAGATATAATGTACCAGTTATTTTATTTAAAAATTTTTACATTTTTTCAGGTCAGTTGACTTTGAACCATGTATCTTTGAAAATCTGTGTTATGCCTCAAAGATGTGATTTTTTTGGGGGGGTCATCCTGCGAGGATCGTCTGCAAATGATTATTAAACCATGTTTTTTTTTTCTCCTCTACCCGGGCTTCACCAGGTAGCCACTGCTAGTATATATATATATATATATATATATATATATATAATGCATCTACACACACACATACATATATATATATTGACACCAGTCAATCTTCACGTCTGGGGCTTAGCTACGTCAGACCTATGCAAAGCATGTGGGAAAACTGCTAGCCTGAAACATATTCTCACGGGATGCGAGTATGCTCTAAGAAGCTGTGGAGACACAATGAAGTCCTCGAGATTGTTGAGGAGGCGTCGAAGATAGGTTGTAAGACTGCAAATAAATCTGATAATAACATCAACAAAGCAATACATTTTGTTAAAGAAGGAAACATTTCGAAATTTTCGCGAAAAAATAGGCACGTGTCATCTATATTTGACGGCTCCACAAGCTGGTGCATTGCATGCAACTTGGAACATCAGCTTGTTTTTCCAACTGAAATAACCTTAACGGCCCAGCGTCCTGATATTGGCATTTGGTCTGTTAATCAAAAGAAAGTTTTTATCGTTGAGTTGACAGTTCCATTTGAAGAAAATCTGGATTGGGCCCATCAGCGGAAGTTGGAAAAATATGAAGACCTACGTGAACAATGCGTCAGAAACGGATGGATAACGGATGTATTTCCCATTGAGGTCGGATGTCGGGGGTTTATTGCCAACTCAACCTTGGCATTTTTGTCTAAACTTGGACTTTCTCCACCAGACAAGAGGAAATACTTAAAAAAGATTCAGGAGAAAGCTCTAACCGCATCAGCGTGGATATGGCAGTCCTATATTGTGACATCAAACCGACAAAGTCTGGTGGTATCGTGAGATACTGCTGGGGCGCTCTGGGTTAGTGGTAATGATGCTTCAGCCCCGAAACCATGCCTGAACCCAGAGTCATCATCTGATGAAGGCTTTGTTGGTTGCAATGCTACTGTGTAAATAGCAGTCATTGTATGAAGGATGGATTATGCTTATTATAATGGAGATTGTGTGTTTTTCTGTCTGTAACCGAAACTATATTCCTACTCGTCACAATTCTTTAGTTATTGACATCACATTCTCCATGATTTTATTTAATTTTAACCTCTATTATTAATAAAATTGTTTTACATTATTAATACTGTTAACCATATCTACATACTAACAACATACAATTATGTTTATATATACAACAAAATGGCGGTTTACAGTGTGAAGGGGAAGGCTAATTTGCATATTGATATAAAAAATCGAATTTAATAAATATGTGCTAAGTATTATTGATTTCTAACTGTTTGGTTTTATTTCAATGAATATAAGCAAAAATCTCTTCAAAAAATCTTAAATGAAATCCATTAACAACAAAAAATAAGTGTCATTTTATTCTTTACTTCCTCTTTTAACTAAATACTTAAATTAGAAAAAATAACAATGAAAGACGGGAGTGATGGAAGAGTAAGTTTCAGTTGTTCTATTTTTTGATTATACTCCCTCTGTTTCAAATCTTTTTTATCTGCATTTCCCATTTAGTTTCATTAGCCTTTCTAATTTAATACGATATTCTATTACATTAACACTTAAATACTTGCACCCGGAGGGTGCATATATTTGCTAGTATATATAATGTAAGCATATGTACTGAATATTTCATAAATAAATAAAAAAATAGACTATTTTTATAGCTTCTATTTATATTAGATTTATATAATAAAAAGCCATGGGACTAGAAAATTAGCATTAACAATCAATTTAGTAGGTCATATTTAAAATTCTATGCTTTATTTTTGTTGAGAGTATTTGTGTAAGGAAATAACTGGTAATATTTTTGTGGGGTGTAATGATTAACTACAATGAATTAGTTGACATATGTTCAAGGTTATTTTATATTTATATCATGATGTTTGGGAGAAAAGTTGATAACTTTAAGAATTAAATTTGTAATTATGGAGTTGTGGAGTAGGATAATTATTATCAGCATGGAAAAGAGAATCTGAAAACAAAGTTTGAATTTCAGCTGTATTCATTTAGTATTTATACTCTTGGGAAAGGCCACCCTGTTGGCTGGGGCATTAGAATGCACCGACTGCACCTCTGCAGAGGGGTAAGACTCCCCCAATGGGGCCACCTGTTGGCCGTGGGTGGCAACCCGTGATGCTTAAGGATAGAGCCCAGGTGGATGAGCAGTTCATGACATGCAATACTCCACTTTGGCCCTATCTTGGGCTAGACGGGCGGTCGGAGAGGCCCCCTCCGATTAATCGGCTGGTCACGTCAAGCCCTAGCACCTATATGATTTTCCCAACCCTATTGCCCTTATGGCAAGCCCCACCCCTTTTTATCATATGGATGCTAGAAGGTGGTGGCTGCGGGCCTACATGTCCTGGGAATGACGTTAAACTCTATCTGATGTTGAGGTTCCAGTTTTGGAGGTTTGGGGAATGTGGAGCACCCCTTCATCACCATTGCTCCCTGGTCCACTCTGACCCGGAGTGGTAGTACCTGTTAGGGTCCCATCTATGGGTTAAATAGAAAAACATGAGTTGATAAACAAAATTGTATTATCCATTAAGAATTGATTTATTTCAAAACTATCGGCATTAAATGACCCACTGAGGTTGATATGCCGTAAAACAAACCAAACCAAATTGTCAGTGGTTGACAGAAAAGAGAATGGGTGCGTAAGCATTTAGGCTAACCATTTACCCTCCAAAAATACCTTAACATCCAGACAGTAAAGTTGGTATAGTGGCCTCTTGTCGGTATCAGTTGGACAGCGAGGGAGTCTATCTCCTTTTTGCTAGTGCTAGACCAGATCTTAGGTGGAGCACTACACCTACTATCAGCTCCCCACTTTACCACTGATCAGATCACCCAAGTTGTACTATTAATGCGCTGTGTTGGCAAGGACCAGTATTGAATCCAGAACCTTGTGATTCATAGGTGAATGCTTTACCGACTGAACTAAGCTGGCCCAGACAGTAGTAAATAACTGTTACACCCATTGACAACCTTTACAAAGGCCAATCAGTAATGGTTGGTATTGTATTTCTTGTCAGATTTATCTTTTCATTTTATCAGAGAATGTTAATTTATTCACATTTTTTATCATAATTATCACTTGCAAATTTTGCTCTCTTATTCAAAATATATAATGGCAACCAAACTATGCTAGGTTAGTGAGGCTCATTATTATAAATTCATTTATAAGAAAGAAAAGTGTTCTGGGTATGAATGGTGAGGTTCCAATTCTTAAGCTCTGGGGAGTGTCGTGTACCCCATTCATAGCCATTATGCCCAGATCCATTCTGATCCCAGAGGGGTTGTACCTACTTGTACATCTAAGGGTCAAATAGATCTGTTTGATATTTTTTTACTCTTTTATTCAAAATATATAATGGCAACCAAATTATGCTAGGTTAGTGAGACTCATTATTATAAATTCATTTATAAGAAAGAAAAGTATCCTGGTTATGATGTTAAACTTCATCAAGTAGTGTAGTTCCAATTCTGGAGCTCTGGGAAGTATGGAGTACCTCTTCATTGCCATTATGCCCAGGTCCACTCTGATACTGGAGTGGTAGTACCTGTTAGGGTCCCATCTATGGGGTCAAATAGATCTTTGTAAATTAATGAAAATTATTTCTAGTGGTTTATTGATACACAGAAAGTTAATGATAAATCTAAGATGAAAATTATTTCTACCTGTTAAGGTCCATCTATGGGCTAGATAAAAAAAAAATGAGTTTACAAAAATGTTTTAAAAAATTACTTTAAAAAATATTTGAATACCCAACAAGAATGAATAAAAAAAGTATTATGCATAAAATAACTCATGGGTTAACATGCTGTAAAATCCAAGAAAAAAAAATTTTTTTTTAAAAATAATCAAATACCTTATTGGTTGGGTTTAGACTACACTGATGATATCCTCTGCAGAGGGTAAGATCCTCCCTCCAAAATAGTGTTCTAGGTATGACACTAATCTATGTCTGATAATGAGGCTTCAGTTATAGAGCTCTGGGGTGTTTGGAGTACTCCATCATTGCCATTACTCCCAGGTCCACTCTGACCTGGAGTGATAGTACTTGCTAGTACATGAACCTTGTGGTTCCTAGGTGGATGCTCTACCGACTGAGCTAAACCAGCCTTGCATACTACAGTCAAGGGTAATGTAGTTAAATGACTCTTGCAATGTTTCTTCGTTTTCCTTTTCCAAACAGTTAATGTTAATTTCTTCATTTATTCATAAGACACAAGTCTAATAGAACTTGGTTTTCTCAAGTTGACTGATTTAACTATATGAACCTACTGTTTGGCATAAAATAACCCTGAATGGGTTGACATACCATTAAAATCAATCAATCAATCGATGATTTAAGTATTGACCAAGATCATAATTCCTTAGCTCATTGTACTTGGAAAAAAATTGATTTTCAGGTTTTTAGATATGGAATGCTAGCTAATGTTGTTTTATATTAAAATAATACATTTTACAATTATTTACTTTATATACTAGGGTTCTTCCTTTAGTTGAACTTGAGTCCACATCTTAGTTGTTATAAGACAGTGGTAAAAAAAACAATGTTTCGGTCATTGTGCCTTCTTCAGGTGTACTCAGATAGACAAGGTACACCTGAAGAAGACTGGAGGATACAATGGCTGAAATGTTGTGTTTTTATATATCATGATAAAGGTGAGGACAACAAAATAATCTATTATTATACTAAAGCTGAGCGAATCAATGTTTGTCTCCTAAAGGCTTTTTTACTGTTTAGTTTAATAACATGAAAGTTATACTAAATTATTCCTTAGTTTTAGGATTGAATTATGTTTTGAAAAAACTCATTTTAATTGATTCTGATTAATTGTAATTTGCAATTAAGTAAAAAAGATTGACTTGTCTCTTATTCCACATTCTGCCTATCACTTCCCCCCTCTCTTTGAAAAGTTCTGAGTCATTAAAGAAATAAAAATGGAACATTTCTGTTTTCTGTACTTCATGTTTTGCTTCTTCATATCCCATGTTTGATAATGTGTACATGTGTCCTTTCGTTTTAACGACTTGTTAATTTTCAGCTGTCACCTGGAATCCATTCTTCCATCACAGCTGATGCAGCAATAGTGAATACTAAAAGATTTGATTTACTAGTAAGGCACACAAATGCCATTAAAAAGGTTAAAATAAGTAACTGAAATAAGTTAAATGTTGATGGTTAGTAGTTTTATTAATTGAAAACATATGCAAAAATGACATCTAATATTCAAGCTATCTAAATTCTAAAATCCAAACTGTTAGAATCTTTTGGGCCATCGTGGAGGCCTTAAGCAAGAGCGCTTATCCAGTAGAATTGGATCCTTGGTAAAAAGTCCTGGGTATTGATAAAGATCTGGTAATCCTGTAAGTCCATCCTGAGTATTGGTAAAGATCTGGTAATCCTGTAAGTCTGTCCTCAATGAGTGCAGTTAGAATTATGTCCAATGTGTGGGGGTTTAAGTAGTGTATCAGCCATGCTGTATTGCTAGTGATTGGCTGCAAGAATAACTCACGTGACCTTGGATAGTCTATAAATCCAGGGGAATTAGAGCACACCTTATATACTCAAAATATTCCAACACAAACATCTTTAGCTTAGAATATGTTGACTGTATTCCCTGAAGACTAAGACCCCCCCCCCCACACACACACACAAGAGGTCTCCTGGGTATGGCACTAAATTGAATCTGATGGTGATACTCCAGTTCTGGAGAGAGTGGAGTACCCTTTTATTTTCATTACTCCCAGGTCCAATCTGACCTAGAGTGGTAGTACTTGTTAAAATCCCATCTATAGGTGTTACGATTAAAATTGCACTATTCAAAGTAATGTTGTATTTGCTTTTTACAAATAATTCTACTAAAAACTTCTATTAAATCTGTATCAGGCAAGCTATGGTCTCGTAGACTGAGGACTGTCTTTGTATGTTTGTGGTTTTGGAAACCACAACTCATTGCTAACATTTTTAGTTGAAATGGAACAAACCCGGAAACTCTATATATAAACCTGTGTGTTGTATTATTTATCATTGTGTAGATATATACATATTTACCAACCCCTCTGCATGAATAAGATGTGAAACAAGGACAATTTCTTAAGTAGAGTTCAACAGGTTTGAATTCAGAATTTTCCCTCTCCTTGACTGGTTGCTAAGCCAAGGAAGGTTAAAGAGCCCAGTCTATTCTATTTACCCACAGCCTTGTCCAAGATTTGAACTTGGGTGCCCGAGTTCATTTCTTACAACGGTAACCATTATACCATATACCGCCATTTTTGTAGATATATATACAAAAAAGAATTCATAACAAATTCATTCATTAACACAAACAATTTTTATTCAATGAGCAAATTTAGAAGAATGGATACAAGAATGACATAATATAGAGAGTTGTATGAAGGAAACGTCCTAATAGGAAAATAGTATTTTAGTAAAGATAGTGTTGAGTCCTTGTTATATAGTTGGTAGAAAGGAAAATGTAGACTTACATGTTGACCCTTTTTTGTGTACCATGTGACATGAAATGCTGGGGGCATGATATCCCTCCCCCCTGTCTTGTAGATAAGAGATATGCTGTTACCTTTGTCAAGGCTAGAAGGTGAAAAAGGATTTGACTTTGGCGATTCTGGTTTTATAAGGCTGCCTGCCACACCACCTAGCATCTACTGGAAGACACAGGAAGTAATTACCTTTTGTTTCCCCTAGTGTCAAATAAGAGAAACATAATAAGTAGGGATTGTAATTACTACAAGTCATAGTAACATTAAAATGCATTTAAAAATATTTATTGTATAATAATTATTAAATAAAAAAAATTATTTAATTAAATACTGAAAAATTATATAAATTAAATATTAAAAACACTTACCCAAGCATGTTTAAAACACTTACTCAAGCATAAAATTAAATTTAATTAGATTAAAAAATTAAATTAAAAATTAAATTTAATT
This sequence comes from Doryteuthis pealeii, assembly GCA_023376005.1. Classification (NCBI taxonomy): domain Eukaryota; kingdom Metazoa; phylum Mollusca; class Cephalopoda; order Myopsida; family Loliginidae; genus Doryteuthis; species Doryteuthis pealeii. The sequence continues at coordinate 8,605,847 of CM042166.1, read as the reverse complement.
AAATTAAAAAATTAAAAAAATTATTGTATTTAATAATATAATTTATTGTGAAAATATAAAAAGAACAAATTTCAACTTGATTAATCTATACATATATAAAGGGCAGCTTGTGTGTATGTATGTCCGGAGGAAACTATGAAAATAAAACAATTAACAACAAAGTAAATATATATATACCCATTCACTATCACCAGATCTTGCTTTTTGAGCAAAAATAATGAACATTTGATTTATATTAGTGAAGTTGATTAAAAATAAAATTTAAATGATGACAGTATCAAATTTTTTGTGTTCAATATTTTAAATAGTAGACATTAATTTTTATTTTCAGACTGGCTAGATCAATGCAAGATCTTTTTTTACATATGGATTTTAATGGGGGCATACTACGAGGATCTAACTCGCGATTCAATAATAATGGATCTATAAGACTAACTTTTTTTTTAAACCCCCCCCCCCCAAGGTAATGCTGGGTAGCTGCTTCTAGTTTGATATAAAACAAAACCTAATGTATTTGATTATACATTGTTGTTATTGGCCATAACATTTGTTTTCTTTTTTTCTATTTTCTTTCTAAAAGGCATGGATGGAGATTTGATATGTAATTTTAAGAAATGCAGAAGAAGTTTAAGTAAACATGCTTGGGTAAGTGTTTTTAATATTTAATTTATATTATTTTTCAGTATACTTGATGTTATTGATGTGGACTTCAATTAATTTCTGTCTCATTCATATAAAAGTTGTCTAAGAATGTGTAAAAGTAAAGTCGTCGAGGTAGCCTAAAGTCAGTATCAGCCAGACAGCGATGGAGTCTATTCCCTTTTCACTAGCGCCAGACAAAGGGGATTGTTTTTGCATCTGAGGGGGAGTACCACACTTACCATCAGCTCTTTATTTTACTGCACAGATCCCTGTACTACTCAATGTGCTGAGTTGGTGAGGGCTAGTATTGAACCAGGAACCTTGTGGTTCCTAGTTAGACACTCTACCAACTGAGCTAAACCAGCCCTGTACACTTTGTAAATAGCACGTTGTTATTACCTGAATGCTATTTAAACACTTTCATAATAAAGAATAAAATATAAAAAAGGATATAATTTAAAGTTTAAATGATTTTTAAATGTTCAAAATATTCAGAAAAATCTTTAAATTTGATATGCTAATTTCTATTTCTCTGAATGTTTGAGATGAGGCTTGATGATGAGTATTATCTGTGTTATTCGGACTATTGTCCCCATCTTCATTGTTATTTGTACAACGTTTCGGCCAATATGCCCTCTGGCCTTCTTCAGGTATTTCTTGGACTCTGGAACCTTCTCGGACTCTGGAACCTTCTTGTCATAATCGGGAGCCATCATGGAACTTTGAACCTAACCCTTTATTTAGTCCACGGGGGTATCCTGTTCTCATTCTGCTAACCATAGCTGGGGTAGGAGTTGTGTTAATTTTTATTTTTCTAGAGGGAAGGCAGTTATAAAAATTAACACAACTCCTGCCCCAGCTATGGTTAGCGGAATGAGAACAGGATACCCCCGTTGACTAAATAAAGGGTTAGGTTCAAAGTTCCGTGATGGCTCCCGATTACGACAAGAAAGTTCCAGAGTTCGAAAAGAATGTTCCCGAGTCCGAGAAGGTTCCCAAGTCCGACAAGAAATACCTGAAGAAGGCTGGAGGGCATATCGGCCAAAACGTTGTACAAATAACAATGAAGATGGGGACAATAGTCTGAATAACACAGATAATATTGATATGCTAAGTATAGATTTATTTTTATTTTTAAATAAAAATGTTGCATAATTACTTAATCAATTAAAAAAAAAGTAAATGGCATTTATTTCCTCGGAATTATTTTTCGATTTAAAAAAATTCAATGAAATAGGGTTTACAAAATGTTCAGAAAAATATGTTCTAAATTTTATAAGATATGTATAGATTTTTTTATTTTCAAATAAAAATGTTACACAATTACATAATCAATTAAAATAAAAATGGGGCCACCTGTTGACCATTTGTGACAACTTATAATGCCTGAGGACAGAATTATGGTGGCTGAGCAGTCTGTGACCTGAGTATTAAGTGGTCCCATGACATGCAACACTCCATTTCAGTTCTTACTTGAAGTAGACAGGCAGTTGGAGAAGCCCCATCTGGTCAAGCCCTAACAACTGTATGATTGTCCTGACTGTATTCTTTAAATTGCTCTTATGGCAAACACCTAACCCTTTTTATCATATGGGTGCTCGAAGACAGTGGCCGAGGGTCAACCACCAGTTTATCAATTCTACTAATCTATTAATGCACGTAAAGTTGGTGAAAATTATTTCTACTAGTTTATGAAACCAAACCATTATTTTTACCTACAAATAAATTTACTTAAAAATCATATATACAAAAAAAAAAAGATTTGGTATTAAATAGCCCAGAAGGGTTGATATGCCATTAAACAAAATAATCAACCAACCATTTACCACTGTTAAGTAATTACAAATAATACTCATGTTCCTTAATTTTATGACTGTTGTCATCTTGTAACAGTAACACCCTATGGTTAAAAATGAAACTGTCCAAATTGTCCAAGATGAAATACAAAAATGTAATCCCGATTATCTGGAGTTGCTTATCTGCCAAATTCTTATTTTTTATGAGTCATCACCTCAGCTAAAGGGAAGAAAAAGGATATGCTACACAGAAAAAATATAAAAAAGAAAGAGAGTCGGGGAGGAAAGCTAGAGGGAGTGAGCACACAAGATAACGCTAATCTGTTTCAATTGAACATAATGAAAAGATGAGAAGAAAGAAAAAAGAGTGAGAGAGAGTGAAATCAAGATTATTATAATTTTTACATATTAAACTATTTTGTGATAGCCATTAAGTAAACATAGCAAGCATTGTAATAATTAAATTATCATACAGTGGTATATCCACAGGTCCTGCTAGTTACAAATAATTCCATATGCAATAAATTAATTCTTAAAGAAAGATTTAAAAAATGTGGTAAAGTAACAGAAAGATTTTATTTATATTGATAAGTAACTTGCATTACTAGTTCTCTTAACTTTTATTTTTAAAACAATGTTCTTTGAATATCATTATTATTATCAAGTTTTACTAACAGCATAGATTCCCTTGACTATCTCACCATCTATCCCACTAGGTGCTCTAGACAGATCCATTTTCGAAACAGATCTGATAGATGTAAGTTTTTGCTGGTCAGCCAGCACTGATGTGTCTCTGTGTATGTCATTTCTGAGTTCATCCTTACTTCTCCAGCAGTAGTCGGCATGTCTTGTCCCTGTGGTGTAGTGTCTAAAGTGCTGTACTGTGACATCATAGTGAGTGAGTCGCGCTATTACATTCACTTATGGAAGCGTGTGGTGTAATGGTTAAAGTCATGGGAAATGGGCTCGTCGCCCCGAGTTCAAATCCTGGACGTGGTAATTGCATTTCATTTAGTGCTAATACCCTTGGGAAAGGTATGAATCCTACTCTCCCTCCAGCTATAGAAAAATAGTAGGGCAGACTGGGCTCTTTAACCTTGGTTAAGCAACCAGTCTAGGAGAAGGAAAACTCTGAATTCAAACCTGGTAAACTCCGCTTAAGAAATTGACCTTGTGTCACATCCTGCTCATGCGGAGGGGTTGGTAAATATATATTACATTCACTTTCAGGCTAATACCCTTGTGAAAGGTATGAATCTCTCAGTACCACTACTGTTCTTCTACTAGCATAGCATTATTTAAGACCTATAAAGGTTGATATGCCATTAAACAAAAAAAACCCCAAAAAACATGTTCTTCATACAGGATGAACATTTGCCAGATGAGTAAACTGATTATGTCTACTCGGAATCCATTCAATGAATGGTATGCTGAATCTTGGCAGTTAACAGTAATCCTTAGGGAAATACATTTATTTATTTGTTTGTTGATATTTGGGAGTCCATTACATATGTAAGCACTTAGTGTGATATTGGGGGCTCGATGTCTGTATTTATTATTAATGAAGTGACTGTTATTATTGGTCAATATCTAGGACAGCTTCATTTCTGCTCTTGCGATTTGCTCTTCCTTCTGTTTATAGTATCCACCCTCTTCTTCTCTAGCTGGTTTCTGTAAATATGCCATGACAATCATTGCATTGTCTTTGCCAGCTGATAACGAGATTATATCATTGTTAATCTGTAGTTCCTTTTGGATAGCTGTTCATTCTTTTTAGAGAGTTTTGGTTTGGGAGGTCATACTTTCTTTAATAACTCTCCCTTTCAGTTGGAGTTTAAATGTTATATAATGTCCACCCACCAACCAACAGAAGTCTGGAGGTGTTTGATAGACAGGTGAGGTTAGGGGTCATTTTCAATTGAAATGGAAACATTGTCGTGTTTTTTTGGTTTTGCATGGCTTGCAAGTTTCTCTTGCTTTTCTAGATTTGCATTTAGTCTATATCCCATATATATCCAACTAGGAATTTTGTATTTTGTTATTTACAGTCATTGTTTTATCTATCCTTAACAGAGCTACCTGGCATTGCCTGGGATTTTAAAAGTTGAAAATTAACCTATTATCTACATATATCTATTAGAGGAAAATGTGGATATAACAACGCAAACAGCTAAATTCAATTGATATTTTGCCTCATTATTGGCTGAAGCTTTCTCAAAACTTTAAATAAAAAATAAAGTTTTAAGAAAGCTTCAGCCAATAATGAGGCAAAATATCACTTGAATCTAGCTGTTTGTGTTGTTATATCCACATTATCCTCTATTTTCAACGACATTTTGTCGGATTTATTCAAATCCTTCACTCCTCATATATCTATTAATAATGGAAATTGGGTGTATTTCTTTCTGTAACCAAAACCACATCCCAGCTTACATCACAATATTCTCAATGATTGTGTAGGTCTATTAATGAGTATTTAATTTGTAGTCAAAATCATTAATATGTAGAATAAAGAACAACCCTGTGTTATATACACTCAAAATTTGAGTAATCAATTTTTTAAATTGTTTCGCATTTAGCCTGTATCCCATATTACTCTAGCTAGGAATTTTATATTACGAGGTGTGCCTGAAAAGTAATGAGATTGTTGTCACAAACAATTCATTTAAAATACTCCCAAAAATTGTTTTCTCTTCCAAAGTAGTCCCCTCTTGAATCTAATGTACTTTCCTATCTATATTTATATATAGATTAATAAAAATTCTTTTTCTATATATTTGTTTTCTATATATTATCTTTTATTCTTTATATATTCTTGTTTTTAAGTTGTTCATTTTATCATTTTTCTTGTTTGTATTTTTTTCTTTTATTTAACTTTTTATTATGTTTTATCCTTTAATCATTTTTAAAATTAATTTTTTGATATATCATTGATTTATACCCTTGTATTTTTATTTAGCTTTCCTTATGGAAAATGAAGGGTAAAACATTTTTTAACCAACTCTTGGACAAAAATAGGCTGTGGATTTTACTGAATTTTGGTCTCTATCAATTTTCTTTTATAAAAGGACACACATACAGACAGACGTATAGAATCTTTTATATATATATATATATATATATATATATATATGAACAGAAAGTGATAAGACAAACAGCAATATTTCTTTTATGTTATTAATTTTTCTCAACTAGTTTCGACCTTAGGTCATCGTCAGGAGAAAATTTCTTGTGAAAGAAATCGTTTCTAGAAAGTTTAATAAAGTTTTCTTAGTGTTTGATAAACCACTATATATATATATATATATATATATTCACTAAATATGATATATACTTTCTCTGACTAAGATTCTTTTATTTTTTTGTCAATCATTCTTACTCTTTTACTACTAACAGTCATTGAGATCTTTAACCTTTAGAACCATGTAGGTCATCCATTCTGACCCCTAGCTGATAAATAACTGAAAATATAAAATGTTATAATCTGTTATTTAATAGTCTGATTGTTTAGGCAACAGTGATGTAGAAATGGGAATTCCCCAAGTGAAAATCAGGCTGCCCAGGTATATGTATTACTAGGTGGTGGCACAAATATTGGCTGTTTGGGTTTTAAGAGTGTGATCAGATCAAATTAACTTCTGATCTCTTCATTTAGAAAAGAATAGCTTGTTGAGGGAAAAATAAAATTTAAGTTAAAGAATAAGGAGCTCTTTGATGAGATGCATCCCGGCCTCTTACCTTAAAAAATACTACGCGGTGCCAGCTCAAAAAAGTCCCCAGCTGAAGCAGTGCCTACTGAAAATTACTTTTTTTTAATGGTTTGAAGGCGTTAAAAGTAAGCCATATTTTTATCGATAAGTAAATGTAAATATTACCCCTCCCCCTTTAAAATATTTTAAAGAGGGGGAGGGTTAAAATATTCGCATTTACTTGTTGAAAAAAAAGACTGGAGTGGGGCGGAGGTAAAATATCGCATTAACTTTTCAGAAAAAATGCCTTAAGTGCTACTTGTTTTTTCAGCAGGCACCGCTTCAGCTAGGGACTTTTTTTGAGCTGGTGCTGCTTAGCGTTTTTTAAGGCAGGAGGCCGAGACGCATCTCTGTGAAGAGCCCCAAGAATAAAAGTCTTTGTTGAAGGGTACTAATCTTTACTTTCCTTTTTTCTTCTCCATTTCCTGTCTCGTCACAGTCGACTTCTACTTGTTGTTTCTTTTTCTTCTTCCAAGCCTCTCGCTGCTACTGTTCTCTATCACAGAATGTTACATGGTTTGATATTCAGACAAGTGGATCTTTTGCAACTGTCTTCATTTGCATCATGTCAGTTCTGTACGAATTTGATAATTTCTAGTTGAATTTTTGTTGTATCTAGTAAACTTGAGGTTGTTTTGAACACAACACTCTTTTATTTTGTTCAAGAGATATGTTATTCTAATGTTTTTCTTTTTGTGTTGTCCAGTACCTTTTTTTTTTTTTTTTTCACTTTTTTTATTTTTAGACACCACCACCACCACCACCATCAACAACAAAAGAACTCCTTTCTGCCAATTTTTGCTCTTTATGGTATTTTCACTGCACTTTAATTGTACCAGTGTATTCTTGGCGAGATTCCTGCTGCTAGCTTCTTCTTGTTTTATAGCTTTACATTGAATAAAGCTCGAATTTCAATAAATAGTCCATTGAAAATTAAAAACCAGTGATGTTCTTTATGTATTTACCAACCCCTCTGCACGAACAGGATGTGAGACAAGGTCAATTTTTAAGTGGAGTTTAATAGGTTTGAATTCAGAGTTTTCTTATAGACCGGTTATCATACCAAGGTTAAAGAGCCCAGTCTGCTGTGCTATTTACTCATAGCTGGAGGGAGAATAGTTGGATTCATACCTTTCCAGAGGGTATTAGCACTATGTGAAATGCAGACGGCCATGTCCAGGATTTGAACTCTGTTCACTGTGTCTATTTTCTACTATGATAACCATTACACCACAGGCACTTCCTAACAAGAATATATATATATATATATATTTACTAATGCCTCCGCACAAGCATGATGCAGGTCAATTTCTTAAGTGGAGTTTAACAGGTTTGAATTCAGAGTTTTCCTTCTAGACTGGTTAAAGAGCCCATCCACCCTACTATTTGCCCATAACTGGAGGGGGAGTAGTAGGTTTCGTACCTTTCCCAAGAGTATTAGCACTATGTGAAATGCAAACAGTCTCATCCAGGATTTGAAATATCTAGGATATATGATATATATTAAGCATTTTGACTATTATCATTTTTTAAAATTTCCACATATGGAAGGCAATAAATATTGATCTGATATATATTGCATAGAATTCATGTAACTGATTTAAGTTTTTATTTGATTATACACCTTCACCTCCTGTCACACAAACCATCTAAGTAACATGAACAAACATGCTGGACACTGCTGGAGAAGTAAGGACAAACTCATAAGTGATATTCTCCTGTGGATACCTACACATGGATACACCAGACTAGGCTGACCAGCAAAGACTTACATTGATCAACTCAATTCCAAAAATTGGTGGAGATGTTGATTTTTAGCTCTCCAAATTTAAGGGTGGAGGGTAACAAAAAATGACGACTTTTTGTAATCTATTTTGGTCTGTAAAATGAGTTTTATAGCTTCCCTACTCCTAAAAATTTGTTTATGAAAGCATTTCTGCCTAAGGAAAACTAGACAAAAATAGATTGCAAAAAGTTGCCATTTTTTGCAACCGACCACCCAAATTTGTATAGCTAAAAATCGACAAGTGTTTTGAATTTGGATAGCTAAAAATCCGCCAGTTTTTGGAATTTGAAGCTCAAATTTTGGGGATTGTGTAACTTTAAGCTAGTCCACACATGGACAAAATTTCAGAAAAATTGAAGTTCAAAATTTTAATAAATTTTAACAAAATGTTGTAGCTTCAGTTCTGAGCAAAAACCAAACTATTTTTTTGGTACAAATAATGTTTAATATATGTGAAATAATAATGGAATAAATCTTTATCATAGATGCAATGCCACATTGGGTATTGATCTTATGAAAAAAAAATCATTAATAACTTAAAATTGGTTAACTTTAAGACTTTTATGATAGCATTTTTGGATTCCTCGTATAAAAATGCTTTTATAAACCAATTTTTAGTAGTAGGGAAGATCTAGTACTCATTTTACAGACAAAAATAGATTACAAAAAGTTGCCATTTTTCGTGACCCACCTCAAATTTGGAGAGCTAAAAATTGACATAACTCCGCCAAGTCTTAAAATTGGAAGCTCAAATTTTGGGGAGTGTCTAACTTTAATATAGTCCACACCTGTACAAAATTCCAGAAAAATTGAAGGGTATGGGTGGCATGGCCTGGATGATTTGACATGGAATTACCCAAGTGCCAGTATAGTACATCTAAAAAAAAAAAAAAAACGGCAAAATGCACCAGAATTGACAGATACAGATTTTGATTTATTAAATTATCCCATTTTAAGATTTTAGAACAAACAATTTTTAATCCTTCCATATTTTAGGTCATATCTAAATAATCTTTATAGACTTACAAATAACTTGTTGTGTAAGATTAACTTGAGCGTTACTATTTTGATTATTCTTTATTCACACAAAATGTTTGTTGCTGTAAAGCGGCTTATATTAAAGATGCATGAATTAACAATAAAAAGTTTGTCTCTATAAATAAATTTTCTTTTAAGAGTTGATGGCCTGCTGATTTGCTGTCCTTGCCGATATGAAACATAAAACATTGCTTTTTATCTTTAGTTATGAGTAGTATAGAAATAATTGTGATGAGAAGTACAGGACTTTATTGTTGGTTGGTTGGTCTTTATTCAGTAATAATAGAATTAATTAGTCAGTACAAATAATCTCCCACCCTGTCAGCTGGGGCTTTAGAATACACCGACTGCACCTCTGCAGAAGGGTAAGACCCCCCTCCCCCAATGGGGCCACCTGTTGGCCGTGGGTGGTGACCCGTGATGCTTAAGGTTAGAACCCAGGTGGCTGAGCAGTCCATGACATGCAGTGCTCCACTTTAGCCCTTACTTAGGCTTGATGGGCGGTCGGAGAGGCCCCTCCGATCAATCAGCTAATCATGTCAAGCCCTAGCACCTATATGATTGTTCTAATGGCAAGCTCCAACCCTTTTTATCATATGGGTGCTAGAAGGCAGTGGCTGAGAGTCTTCATGTCCTGGGAATGACGTTAAACTCTATCTGATGGTGAGGTTCCAGTTCTGGAGGTCTGGGGAATGTGGAGCACCCCTTCATCACCACTCTGATCCAGAGTGATAGTACCTGTTAGGGTCAATCTATGGCTTAAATAGAAAAAATGTGTTTATAAAAAAAATTGAGTGAATTTAATTCAAAACTTTGTCGGCATTAAATGACCCACCGAGATTGATATGCCATAAAAAAAAACCATGTCTTACTGCACTAAAGATTTTGTCATATAAAAGGATAAAAAATATTCAAGGAATTGATACTATTGTAAGTCAAGAATTTTGAAACATTTTGGTTGTGTGAGACATAATTTAGCATGGAGGTGCCTTTGGTGTAATGGTTATCATCATAGGAAATAGACAGTAATAGATAGTAGCACAAGTTCAAATCCTGGACAAGGCTGGTTACACTTCACATAGTGCAGTGAAAATGGCCATGGAAAACACTTGGGAAAGATATGAATCCAACTATTCGTTCTCCAGCTATGTGTCCTGGGCATGATGTTAAATTGCATCTAATGGGAAAGTTCCAATTTTGTAGCTCTGGGGAATATGCCCAGGTACACTCCGATACTGGAGTAGTAGTATCTGTTAAGGTCCCATCTATGGGTCAAATAGATCTTGGTAAGTTGATGAAAATTATTTCTATTTATTGATACGCATAAAGTTAATGATAAATCTAACATGAAAATTATTTCTACCTGTTAGGGTCCATCTATGGGTTAGATAAAGTTTTTAGAAAGAAAAAACCTCGAAGACAAGAAAAACTTTAAATTTCAAAATACATAAAACATTTTAAGTTTTTTTTCATTTGCATACAAGTGAATTATTGTTTCAACAAAAATAAACTTCTCTTATATATTTTTTTATTTTTCAGGTGACATCATGTTCTCGTATCCATTTTGTGTCAATTGAATAATCTTAGTTAAATAATGTAAAGAAAGAAATATAAATAAAATTTTATTTATTTATAACCAGATGTTAACATAAACACTGGAAAACTAAGAAACTGTCAAGTGTCTACTCAATTATATTTTAGTTACAATTATTGGACCATATGACCTTTAGGCACCCCTTCCACGATCTTGACTCAGAAGGACTCTTTTCTCATTTACACTGTCAAAATCCGGTTGTTAGGGATTAGGGTTAGTTTTATAATTAAAAAAAAAAAATCTAAAAATCGTCTGTTAACAATTAACCGGATTTTGATGGTGTAAATGGAAAAAATGTCCCCATGAATCGAGATTGCAAAAGAGGTGCATATGATCCTAATTATTGTTAGCTTGTTTCAATGGATATATCAATAATTCTGTCCTTGAAAATTTTATTTTGTTTATTATGTTAAAATAGTCCAAGTTAAAAGCTTAGTAAAGGTAAAAGCTATGTTGGCTGGGGCTTTAGAATACACAGACTGCACCTCTGCAGAGGAGTATTACCTCCTTCAATGGGGTCACCTGTTGGCCATGGGTAGCAGCCAGTGATACTTAAGGATGGAATCCTGGTGGCAGCCAGTGATGCTTAAGGATGGAATCCTGGTGGCAGTCCATGACATGCAATATTCCATTTACACACTTACTTAGGCTAGACGGGCAGTCAGATAGATCAATCAGCTGGTCACGTCAATCCCTAGCACCTATATGATTGCCCCAACCCTATTGCCCTTATGGCAAGCCCTAACCGTTTTTATCATATATGTTTTTGAAGGTAGTGGCTGAGGGTCTTCATATCCTGGGAATGAAGTTAAACTTTATCTGATGGTGAGTAGGTGAGGATTCAGTTCCGGAGCTCTGGGGAATGTGGAGCACCCCTTCATCACCACTGCTCCCTGGTCTACTTTGACCATGAGTGGTAGTACCTGTTAGGGTCCCATCTATGTGTTAAGTAGAAAAATGTGTTTATAAAAGAAATTGAGTATCCATTAAGAATGAATTTATTTCAAAACTTTGTCAGCATTAAATGACCCATTGAGGTTGATATGCCGTAAAACAAAACAAACAGTAAAGGTAAGGTAAACCCTTATTTATGTAGGGGTTCACGAGATTTCATTTTTATTCATATGCAGATAGACCCTGAAATAGGAAGGGATCTTGGCTCCAAAAAATTTGGAAACTAGTGATCTAGACCACAGTGCTGTTAAAATCAGTGATAATTCTTAGAAGAGTCCTGCAAAGCTGAGGAGACCTGCTGTTCCTCAGATTCCAGTGAAAAAAAAAACAGTACTGGTGTGAAAAACTCAGAGTGAAAATAATAATAATAATAATAATGATGATGATGATGATAGTGTTTGACCTAAAATTTTAGAATTTTGACAGTAAAAAGTAAATTTTAAATAGATATCAAAGATTGCTGGTTGTTTTGTTTTATGGCATATCAACCCTTTTTGGGTCATTTAATGCCGAATCAAGTCATTTTTGATAAACAAAGATTTCAGGTTGCTTACAGTACCTGTCCACATGTGCATGTAGCCATCTTGTTTTCTTGCTTGATAATAATGCACTATGCTGGTGTTGCCTTATACTACCCTATTACTAAAGAGTCATATCGTTCATTATGGGAGAGTTATCTCCCCTAATAGTAACAAAACACTTTCTTGCTTTGAGTAATGTTGAGCATCCCTTGTGTCACTATGACAACAGATCTTTTCATTATGCCCACCTCTATAGTGGGCACAAAGAATGCAAAATATGTTGAAATATATATACATATAAAAAAAAGTGGAAGTAAATTCGACAATATGTAATATTATAAAAATTGAAAAAACACAAGTTTCATTAACGAATAATGTTTAATAAGCCAATGCTGCAAGACGCTGATGTTAGCGTTTTAAAGTATGTTTTTTCTTTCCTCATATTTGAATATCGACAAAAGCAGCCACATACCAAAAGCAGAGGCTTGCAGACTTTTGTTTTCATTAATAATTTATTTTTCCTTAAACCAATGAAAGCCTTGAGGAAGGTTTGTTAAACAAACTGAAACACTGCAGCGTTGGTTTATTAAACATTATTTGTTAATAAAACTTGTGGTTTTTCAATTTTTATAATATTACATACACATCTATATACGAATATTGGTGCTCATTTCAATTTCATTTTTATCTTCTCTTGATATTTTAATTTTTCTTTTTAGAATTTTTTTTTCTGTTGTAGATTTTAGTTTTTTCTTTCTTTCCAATTATTTTCTTTAAGTTTTTAATCAGATATTTTTTGTGAAGAAGATGGTTCCAGGGAATTCAACAAAGCCTATACATGTCCAGCTTGTAAGTATTTAAAAACATCTATATTTTTATAATAGTATATTTACCATATACCTATCAGTGATGCTGATAGCTTTTTTAATTTAGTGTGTCCTAGGACGCACGAATTTGATTTGAATGAGTTTCTAGGAAATTTGATGGGTCCCAACTAAAGTTTCTTAATAAATTGCAGAGTTTTTATTTATGAATAACTAAAGCTGTCTAACCCCTACCTTGTACCTCATACAGAGTAATTTGTTTCCAAGAAACTATTGAAATGTATTTACAGTTAGCTTGAAATGGTGGGGGAAGAAAAAAACACTGGGACGCATGGATATGATTTTTCTGCATCCTTTTAGATTTTTGTGTGTCAGTGATGCAGAATGCGTGCCTATCAGCATCTCTGATCTACTAATAATCTTTTTATATAGTGTGAGCTTTTATGGTATTAGTATAGTGAGGTTTGTAGATATATATCTTAATAAATAAAAATGTAAATAAGAAAAAACAAAGTATTCCAAAAGATGAATTCATTTGTAGATGGTAAAGTTAGTTGACGTTAAAGTGTTTTTTTTTTCTTCATAAAACCTTCATTAGGACAATTGGATGAGTAATATGTTGTCTAACCTGAGTTAGATTTTTTCAAAATAAAAACAAAAAAATGAGAAAGTATTAAAGAAAATATTAATTTTTATTAGCATTCTGTTTAAAGAAAATAAAACTCAGAATTTGGAATGCTTTGTTTTTTCTTATTTACATTTTTATAATATATATATATATATATATATATATATATATATATATATATAATGAAGTAAGCAAGCCTAGTGAGTCAGAGAATATCTACCTAGGTTTCTCCTAGCAGGTCATCAGGATAATTCTGAATTATCCTGATGATCCATTTGGAGAAACCTAGGTAGTATAGAATACTAAGTCCAATTAGCTTTAGTATAGTAAGCATGTCACCCATAGTCTTGATACCCAGTTCCAGGAACTGGGTATCAAGACTATGGGTGACATGCTTACTATACTAAAGCTAGCCAAGGATCCCCCAGTGACACTCCCATCATCAGCTAATTATGCAAGAACACCAACTGCAAAACTCCCTCAACTCAGTTCGGAAATGACCCCACAACAATTCAGGAAGTTCAGGATAGACTGGGACGTATTTACAAAGATGACCAATCTTCCTCCCATACAGACTAACATTCAACTATACAATTGTGCTTGGCCAATCACATTGCTCAAACCAATTGTTGACTAACTTACTTCAATAGGTAGATATTCTCTGACTCATTAGGTTTTATCATTTATTGGCTCTACTTACTGTATTGAGCACTTTAATACATTTAACTAAGGCAACTCTTACAGTGTTTTTTTGTCCATTTTAATAGTATCAACTGATTATTTTCAGGAGGTGCATATGGTTTGATCATTTCTTTTTTTTTTATGAATTTCTTTTCTCTTGGCAAAAGTTTGTATTGTGTAATTACAGACTATAAAGCTAGGAGTATTTTTTAAATACTGTCAGAGGTTAGAAATAAAAATAATATATATATATGTGTGTGTGTGTATGTGAAGAAAATGTTTTAAAAAATATAACAAACACAGGATGTTACGATCAAAGGAAAAATTTTATATGTCTATACTTAAGTATTTCGGTTTATGATAAACCATCATCAGGACAATGCAAAGAAATTTTGTAAGGGAGAAAAATTGTCGGATTAATTTCCTCATAGTATTTCCATATATATATATATATATGGCAACATAAACAAAATGGCTATTTTCTCTGACTTGAAAACAATTTAAATTAGTTTGACAAACTGCAGTAATTGTATACCAAGAATGACATATCAGAAGTCCTATGCTTTGTTGCTGAACTTTGTTTGCAAAGCCTTATCAAAAAATAAATATCTATTCAATTAATAGAATAAGTTTCAATTTTGTTTCCTATTGCTTCTGTTTAATTTACAAATGGCTAAAAATATTTACTTATCTTAAATTAATGCATTTGACCTAAATGCTTTGGTATTTTAGTGATAAGATATGTAAAAATAAGTAATACACTTTGAATTTCTAATATAATGTTTTGTTATATCTATTGATGACTCTTAAGTACAATTGAGATATGTTCGCTCCAAGTGGCTGGCATATTATAAAATAGAAATAAAAAGATTTGGACTGTTGTACCATTTGGTCTTTCTACTTTTTTTTCTTCTTTTTTTTCTTCTTTTTTTTCTTCTTTTCCTTCTTTTTTCTTCTTTTCCTTCTTTCTTCTTCTTTTTTTTCTTTCTTCTTCTTTTTTCTTCTTTTCCTTCTTTTTTCTTCTTTTCCTTCTTTTTTCTTCTTTTCCTTCTTTTCCTTCTTTCTTCTTCTTTTTTTTCTTTTTTTCTTCTTTTTTTTTCTTCTTTTTTTTGTATTTGCTTATTCAGTAATATGCATGCTAAAGAATAAAATCATAAATAGTTATTACATGGTTTGATTTAGTTTATTTGTTTAATGGCATATTAACCTCTATGAGTTATTTAATGACAAAGCCATCCTTGTAAAAGAATAGTAGTAGTACTATTTAACCCATAGTTGGGGGATGAGAGGGTTCAATCCCTTTTCAAGGATATTAGTCTGAAAGTGAATGTATGGGCAACTGGAGTTCAAACTTACTAAAATGTTGCAGTCCAGTATGTTAGCTATTACTCCATGGGGACTGCCCCCATCATTACACACACACACACACACATTTACCAACACCTCCGCACAAGCAGGATGTGACACAAAGTCGATTTCTTAAGCAGAGTTTAACAGGTTTGAATTGAGAGTTTTCCTTTTCCTAGACTGGTTATCTAGCAAGTTTAAAGAGCCCAGTCTTCCCTACTATTTACCCATAACTGGGGTGAGAGTAGTTGGATGCACACTGTTCCCAAGGGTATTAGTGCTATGTGAAATGTAAACAGCCTTGTCCAGGATTTGAACTCGGTCGATGAGTCCATTTCCTATGACTCTACGTCACGCACCTCCAATATATATATATATATATCATAGCATTTTATTATTATCCAGATTTTGAATGATTTTTAAAAAATGACCTCCAGTGCAAATGATGATCTCTCAAAATCATCATTCAGCTTCAAATTCAACTAGAAATTGATTTGATATAAGTTTATTTATTTTAACTGTATTGCTCTAATGAAAATCTATCTTTGATGTGCCCTTTTTGCTAGGTTATAAGTACATGGTTTGATTTAGTTTCTTTGTTTAATGACATATCAACCTTCACTTTGACAACCCTGTCAGCTAGGGCTTTAGAATACACCGACTGCAAACTCTGCAGATGGGGCCACCTGTTGGCCATGGGTGGCGACCCGTGACGCTTAAGGACGGAATCCTGGTGGATGAGCTGTTCATGTTATGCAGCACTCCACTTTTACCCTTACTTAGACTAGATGGGACGTCAGAGAGGCCCCTCCGATCAATCGGCTGTTCACATCAAGTCCTGGCACCTATGTGATTGTCCCGACCCTATTACCCTTATGGTAAGCCCCAAACTTTTTTTTATCATATGGTGCTAGAAGGGTGAATGAGTGTCTTCATGTCCTAGGAATGATGTTAAACTCTATCTAATGGTGAGGTTTCAGTTCAGGTCTGGAGAATGTGGAGTACCCCTTCATCATCATTACTCCCAGTCACTCTGACCCGAAGTGGTAGTACCTGTTAGTCCCATCTATGGGTTAAATAGAAAAACATGAGTTTATAAAAAAATTGAGTATCCATTAAGAATGAATTTATTTCAAAACTTTGTTGGCATTAAATGACCCACTGAGGTTGATATGCCAAACCAAAATAAAACATACACTTTGAAATATCCTTTTTAGGACTTGAATGATTATACCTCTTCTCAGCTTTCTTTATCTGTAAACTGTAGACTATTATAATTGTTCTTGGGAGAGATAATGAAATCTTTTCCCACAGTTTTAAATGCAGAATTGTTCTTCTTATAGACTTTGTTTTATTTTCTTGACCTTCCCTGAGGGTGGACTATGGCAAAAGGCACTTTTTTTTTTTGAATATGGGATACCCTATATGCATATTGAATTGTGGACAAAAATTGTCCAGCTTCTTTTAGGTATATCTCAGGTATCTGTGATTGATCCTGACTCTACTTTGGGGGCAATGGGGAGGTGCTGCTTTGAGGGATGGTCTCTGAAATCTTGTTAAGGGAAAAGTTATTTGGTACTTTAGACTCTAAAAAGTAAGAAAGGATAACAAAGGTGGCAAACTAAACTAATAGATAAGTTTTTGATGTAACACAAAAACTGTTATTATATTTAAACAAAACAAAATGTTGATCATTATTTATTACTAGCTTAAAAGTCACCCTACCAGGTTGCAATTAAACTAGCTCTTATAGAGAGTTCTTTTTGTGCCAAAGGCACAAAAATGATACTTCATGCATTGAGTACACACACACACACACACACACACACACACACACACACACATATATATATATATATATATATATATATATATATATATATATATAAATTAATAAATAATATGTTTAAGAGTTCAAATTTTCTCCCCCCAGTCATTACAGCTGATATAGCCCTGTCGGCTGAGGCTTTAGAATACACCAACTGCACCTCTGCAGAGGAGTAAGACTCCCCCCCCCCAATGGGGCCACCTGTTGGTCGTGGATGGCGACTCGTGATGTTTAAGGATGGAATCCTGGTGGATGAGCAATCCATGACATGCAACACTCCACTTAGACCCTTACTTAGGCTAGAATCCTGGTGGATGAGCAATCCATGACATGCAACACTCCACTTAGACCCTTACTTAGGCTAGACAGGTGGTTGGAGAGGCCTCTCAGTTCAATCGGCTGGTCACATCAAGCCCTAGCACCTATATGATTGCCCCAACCCTATTCCCTTATGGCAACCCCCCAACCCTTTTTATCATATATGTGCTAGAAGGCAGTGACTGAAGGTCTTCATGTCTTGGAAATGATGTTAAACTCTATCTGATGGTGAGGTTCCAATTCTAGAGAATGTGGAGCACCCCTTCATCACCATTGCTACCTGGTCCACTCTGACCTGGAGTGGGTAAGTACCTGTTAGGGTCCGCCTCTCTAGCCGCGTCGTGGAAATAGAGCCCGAAAAAAATGGTTTATAAACAAACATAAACACAACAGTAGCCTTAAGGTTCTAGTACAGCCTCCCCAGGCGGGAGTGAGTGTCAGATTAAGATATGGAATTTATTTCAAAAAGTTTACTTGAGCATTTAAATGAAGCTCTATGTCTTAAGAGTGTTACACACCGGTATGCCGTGACCACGTCGCCTGTTGAGCCAAAGGACAACAAAGCGAAAACCGCTCAAA
>CM042166.1:8504557-8587462 GCA_023376005.1 Doryteuthis pealeii | reverse complement strand
TTAGAATTAGGGTCATTAACAGGAGTTGATGATTAATTTTTATTTTTCTAGAGGGAAGGCAGTTATAAAAATTAACACAACTCCTGCCCCAGCTATGGTTAGCGAATGAGAACAGGATACCCCGTGGACTAAATAAAGGGTTAGGTTCAAAGTTCCGTGATGGCTCCCAATTACGACAAGAAAGTTCCCAAGTTCGAAAAGAAGGTTCCCAAGTCCGAGAAGGTTCCAGAGTCCGACAAGAAATACCTGAAGAAGGCCGGAGGGCATATCGGCCAAAACGTTGTACAAATAGCAATGAAGATGGGGACAATAGTCCGAATAACACAGATAATATTGATATGCTAAGTATAGATTTCTTTTATTTTTAAATAAAAATGTCGCATAATTACTTAATCAATTAAAAAAAAATGTAAATGGCATTTATTTCCTCTGAATTATTTTTCGATTAAAAAAAATTCAATAAAATAGGGTTTACAAAATATTCAGAAAAATATGTTCTAAATTTTATAAGATATGTATAGATTTTTTTATTTTCAAATAAAAATGTTACACAATTACATAATCAATTAAAATAAAAATGGGGCCACCTGTTGACCATTTGTGGCAACTTATAATGCCTGAGGACAGAATAATGGTGGCTGAGCAGTCTGTGACCTGAGTATTAAGTGGTCCCATGACATGCAACACTCCATTTCAATTCTTACTTGAAGTAGACAGGCAGTTGGAGAAGCCCTATCTGATCAATCAGCTGGTCATGTCAAGCCCTAACAACTGTATGATTGTCCTGACTGTATTTTTCAAATTGCTCTTATGGCAAACACCTAACCCTTTTTATCATATGGGTGCTCGAAGACGGTGGCCGAGGGTCAACCACCAGTTTATCAATTCTACTAATCTATTAATGCACGTAAAGTTGATGAAAATTATTTCTACTAGTTTATGAAACCAAACCATTATTTACCTACAAATAAATTTACTTAAAAATCATATATACAAAAAAAAAAAAAAGATTTGGTATTAAATAGCCCAGAAGGGTTGATATGCCATTAAACAAAATAATCAACCAACCATTTACCACTGTTAAGTAATTACAAATAATACTCATGTTCCTTAATTTTATGACTGTTATCATCTTGTAACAGTAACACCCTATGGTTAAAAATGAAACTGTCCAAATTGTCCAAGATGAAATACAAAAATATAATCCTGATTATCTGGAGTTGCTTATCCGCCAAATTCTTATTTTTTATGAGTCATCACCTCAGCTAAAGGGAAGAAAAAGGATATGCTACACAGAAAAAATATAAAAAAGAAAGAGTCGGGGGGAAAGCTAGAGGGAGTGAGCACACAAGTGATAACGCTAATCTGTTTCAATTGAACATAATGAAAAGATGGGAAGAAAGAAAAAAGAGTGAGAGAGAGTGAAATCAAGATTATTATACTTTTTACATATTGAACTATTTTGTGATAGCCATTAAGTAAACATATAAAACATTGTAATAATTAAATTATCATACAGTGGAATATTCACAGGTCCTGCTAGTAACAAATAATTCCCTATGCAATAAATTAATTCTTAAAGAAAGATTTAAAAAATGCATTAAAGCAACAGAAAGATATATATATGTTACTGGCTCCAAATTCTATATGTTATATAGCGGCTTCTTCAAATTCACGCTGCTAAATCGTGTATCTGTATACGTTGCGGGTATATATGGTCACGTGGCGAAGTATGTAGTCGGACTTAAGAAACCACAACACATGGGTATAGTAGGAGTTTTGACTTTATTTCTCTCCCTCGGCTGGTGGGTGGCGAGCGTTGACAATGACTACTACTACTGCTGGGATGGTGAGGTAAAGGGGTGGCTGGTGGCGTCTCACCGCTCTTGGCTGCGACGGACAGTGTCGACGGTCGCTTCTTGTGCTCTGTTCGCCGTCTGCTGTCTGACTCTCTACTGACCTGGGATCCCTGACTTCCTTTTATATATATCAAACACCTACACATTTTCTCTTGTTATCTTTATCAGCGGACAAATCTATTTCCGAACTTATTGTTACCCATCCTTCTTTGTTCGCTTTACCTGGAAAAAGTCCTTTGTTACTCTTTTCGTCTTCTCCCTGCCTTGATCCAACCGGAAGACCCTATTTCTGTTTTCACCTTCTTTTAAATATCTTCAATATACAACATATATATATATATATATATATATATATATATATATATAACCATCATTACTAGTCCTTTTGACTTTTTTAAAACAATGAATGTTCTTTGAATATCATTATTATTATCAAGTTTTACTGACAGCATAGATTCCCTTGACTCTATCTCACTATCTATCCCACTAGGTGCTCTAGACAGATCCATTTTCCAAACAGATCTTATGGATGTAAGTTTTTGCTGGTCAGCCAGCACTGATGTGTCTGTGGGTAGGAGTCCACAGAAGAATGTCACTTCTGAGTTCATCCTTACTTCTCCAGCAGTAGTCGGCATGTCTTGTCCCTGTGGTGTAGTGTCTAAAGTGCTGTACTGTGACATCATAGTGAGTGAGTCGCGCTATTACATTCACTTATGTAAGCGTGTGGTGTAATGGTTAAAGTCATGGGAAATGGACTCGTCGCCCCGAGTTCAAATCCTGGACGTGGTAATTGCATTTCACTTAGTGCTAATACCCTTGGGAAAGATATGAATCCTACTCTCTCTCCAGCTATAGAGAAATAGTAGGGCAGACTGGGCTCTTTAACCTTGGTTAAGCAACCAGTCTAGGAGAAGGAAAACTCTGAATTCAAACCTGGTAAACTCCGCTTAAGAAATTGACCTTGTGTCACATCCTGCTCATGCGGAGGGATTGGTAAATATATATTACATTCACTTTCAGGCTAATACCCTTGTGAAAGGTATGAATCTCTCAGTACCACTACTGTTCTTCTACTAGCATAGCATTATTTAAGACCTATAAAGGTTGATATGCCATTAAACAAAAAAAAAAAACCCAAAAAACATGTTCTTCATACAGGATGAACATTTGCCAGATGAGTAAACTGATTATATCTACTCGGAATCCATTCAATGAATGGTATGCTGAATCTTGGCAGTTAACAGTAATCCTTAGGGAAATACATTTATTTATTTGTTTGTTGATATTTGGGAGTCTATTACATATGTAAGCACTTAGCATGATATTGGGGGCTTGATGTCTGTATTTATTATTAATGAAGTGACTGTTATTATTGGTCAATATATAGGACAGCTTCATTTCTGTTCTTGGGATTTGCTCTTCCTTCTGTTTATAGTATCCACCCTCTTCTTCTCTAGCTGGTTTCTGTAAATATGCCATGACAATCATTGCATTGTCTTTGCCAGCTGATAACGAGATTATATCATTGTTAATCTGTAGTTCCTTTTGGATAGCTGTTCATTCTTTTTAGAGAGTTTTGGTTTGGGAGGTCATACTTTCTTTAATACCTCTCCCTTTCAGTTGGAGTTTAAATGTTATATAATGTCCACCCACCAACCAACAGAAGTCTGGAGGTGTTTGATAGACAGGTGGGGTTAGGGGTCATTTTGAATTGAAATGGAAACATTGTCGTGTTTTTTTAGTTTTGCAAAAAGGTTTTTGAATTTTGCATGGCTTGACTCTGTCAAGTTTCTTTTGCTTTTCTAGATTTGCATTTAGTCTATATCCCATGTTACTCTAACTAGGAATTTTGTATTATGTTATTTACAGTCATTGTTTTATCTATCATGAGCAGAGCTACCTGGCATTGCCTGGGATTTTAAAAGTTGAAAATGAACCTCTTATCTACATATATCTATTAGAGGAAAATGTGGATATAACAACACAAACAGCTAAATTCAATTGATATTTTGCCTCATTATTGGTTTTTTAAAAGTTTTGAGAAAGCTTCAGCCAATAATGAGGCAAAATGTCAATTGAATTTAGCTGTTTGTGTTGTTATATCCACATTATCCTCTATTTTCAACCACATTTTGTCATATTTATTCAAATCCTTCACTCCTCATATATCTATTAATAATGGAAATTGGGTGTATTTCTGTCTGTAACCAAAACCACATCCCAGCTTACATCACAATATTCTCAATGATTGTGTAGGTCTATTAATGAGTATTTAATTTGTAGTCAAAATCATTAATATGTAGAATAAAGAACAACCCTGTGTTATATACACTCAAAATTTGAGTAATCAATTTTTTAAATTGTTTCGCATTTAGCCTGTATCCCATATTACTCTAGCTAGGAATTTTATATTACGAGGTGTGCCTGAAAAGTAATGAGATTGTTGTCACAAACAATTCATTTAAAATACTCCCAAAAATTGTTTTCTCTTCCAAAGTAGTCCCTCTTGAATCTAATGTACTTTCCTATCTATATTTATATATAGATTAATAAAAATTCTTTTTCTATATATTTGTTTTCTATATATTATCTTTTATTCTTTATATATTCTTGTTTTTAAGTTGTTCATTTTATCATTTTTCTTGTTTGTATTTTTTTCTTTTATTTAACTTTTTATTATGTTTTATCCTTTAATCATTTTTAAAATTAATTTTTTGATATATCATTGATTTATACCCTTGTATTTTTATTTAGCTTTCCTTATGGAAAATGAAGGGTAAAACATTTTTTAACCAACTCTTGGACAAAAATAGGCTGTGGATTTTACTGAATTTTGGTCTCTATCAATTTTCTTTTATAAAAGGACACACATACAGACAGACGTATAGAATCTTTATATATATATATATATATATATATATATATATGAACAGAAAGTGATAAGACAAACAGCAATATTTCTTTTATGTTATTAATTTTTCTCAACTAGTTTCGACCTTAGGTCATCGTCAGGAGAAAATTTCTTGTGAAAGAAATCGTTTCTAGAAAGTTTAATAAAGTTTTCTTAGTGTTTGATAAACCACTATATATATATATATATTTATATATATTCACTAAATATGATATATACTTTCTCTGACTAAGATTCTTTTATTTTTTTGTCAATCATTCTTACTCTTTTACTACTAACAGTCATTGAGATCTTTAACCTTTAGAACCATGTAGGTCATCCATTCTGACCCCTAGCTGATAAATAACTGAAAATATAAAATGTTATAAATCTGTTATTTAATAGTCTGATTGTTTAGGCAACAGTGATGTAGAAATGGGAATTCCCCAAGTGAAAATCAGGCTGCCCAGGTATATGTATTACTAGGTGGTGGCACAAAATATTGGCTGTTTGGGTTTTAAGAGTGTGATCAGATCAAATTAACTTCTGATCTCTTCATTTAGAAAAGAATAGCTTGTTGAGGGAAAAATAAAATTTAAGTTAAAGAATAAGGAGCTCTTTGATGAGATGCATCCCGGCCTCTTACCTTAAAAAATACTACGCGGTGCCAGCTCAAAAAAAGTCCCCAGCTGAAGCAGTGCCTACTGAAAATTACTTTTTTTTTAATGGTTTGAAGGCGTTAAAAGTAAGCCATATTTTTATCGATAAGTAAATGTAAATATTACCCCTCCCCTTTTAAAATATTTTAAAAGAGGGGAGGGTTAAAATATTCGCATTTACTTGTTGAAAAAAAAGACTGGAGTGGGGCGGAGGTAAAATATCGCATTAACTTTTCAGAAAAAATGCCTTAAGTGCTACTTGTTTTTTCAGCAGGCACCGCTTCAGCTAGGGACTTTTTTTGAGCTGGTGCTGCTTAGCGTTTTTTAAGGCAGGAGGCCGAGACGCATCTCTGTGAAGAGCCCCAAGAATAAAAGTCTTTGTTGAAGGGTACTAATCTTTACTTTCCTTTTTTCTTCTCCATTTCCTGTCTCGTCACAGTCGACTTCTACTTGTTGTTTCTTTTTCTTCTTCCAAGCCTCTCGCTGCTACTGTTCTCTATCACAGAATGTTACATGGTTTGATATTCAGACAAGTGGATCTTTTGCAACTGTCTTCATTTGCATCATGTCAGTTCTGTACGAATTTGATAATTTCTAGTTGAATTTTTGTTGTATCTAGTAAACTTGAGGTTGTTTTGAACACAACACTCTTTTATTTTGTTCAAGAGATACGTTATTCTAATGTTTTTCTTTTTGTGTTGTCCAGTACCTTTTTTTTTTTCACTTTTTTTATTTTTAGACACCACCACCACCACCAACAACAACAACAATAACTCCTTTCTGTCAACTTTTGCCCTTTATGGTATTTTCACTGCACTTTAATTGTACCAGTGTATTCTTGGCTAGATTCCTGCTGCTAGCTTCTTCTTGTTTTATAGCTTTACATTGAATAAAGCTCGAATTTCAATAAATAGTCCATTGAAAATTAAAAACCAGTGATGTTCTTTATGTATTTACCAACCCCTCTGCACAAACAGGATGTGAGACAAGGTCAATTTTTAAGTGGAGTTTAATAGGTTTGAATTCAGAGTTTTCTTCTAGACTGGTTATCATACCAAGGTTAAAGAGCCCAGTCTGCTGTGCTATTTACTCATAGCTGGAGGGAGAATAGTTGGATTCATACCTTTCCAGAGGGTATTAACACTATGTGAAATGCAGACGGCCATGTCCAGGATTTGAACTCTGTTCACTGTGTCTATTTTCTACTATGATAACCATTACACCACAGGCACCTCCTAGCAAGAATATATATATATATATATATATATATATATATATATATATTTACTAATGCCTCCGCACAAGCATGATGTAGCACAAGGTGAATTACTTAAGTGGAGTTTAACAGGTTTGAATTCAGAGTTTCCCTTCTAGACTGGTTACCTAGCCAAGATTAAAGAGCCCATCCACCCTACTATTTGCCCATAACTGGATAGGGAGTAGTAGGTTTCATACCTTTCCCAAGAGTATTAGCACTATGTGAAATGCAAACAGCCTCATCCAGGATTTGAAATATCTAGGATATATGATATATATTAAGCATTTTGACTATTATCATTTTTTAAAATTTCCACATATGGAAGGCAATAAATATTGATCTGATATATATTGCATAGAATTCATGTAACTGATTTTAAAGTTTTTATTTGATTATACACCTTTCACCTCCTGTCACACAAACCATCTAAGTAAAGCATGACAAACATGCTGGACACTGCTGGAGAAGTAAGGACAAACTCATAAGTGATATTTCTCCTGTGGATACCTACACATGGAACACACCAGACTAGGCTGACCAGCAAAGACTTACATTGATCAAACTCAATTCCAAAAAATTTGGTGGATGTTGATTTTTAGCTCTCCAAATTTAAGGGTGGAGGGGTAACAAAAATGACGACTTTTTGTATCTATTTTGGTCTGTAAAATGAGTTTTATAGCTTCCCCTAACTCCTAAAAATTTGTTTTTATGAAAGCATTTCTGCCTAAGGAAAACTAGACAAAATAGATTGCAAAAAGTTGCCATTTTTGCAACCAACCACCAAATTTTGTATAGCTAAAATCGACAGTGTTTTGAAAATTTGGATAGCTAAAAATCCACAACAGTTTTGGATTTGAAGCTCAAATTTTGGGGATTGTGTAACTTTAAGCTAGTCCACATATGGACAAATATTTCAGAAAAATTGAAGTTCAAAAATTTTAATAAATTCTAACAATGTTTGTAGCTTCAGTTCTGAGCAAAAACCAAACTATTTTTTTGGTAACAAATAATGTTTAATATATGTGAAATAATAATGGAATAAAATCTTTATCATAGATGCAATGCCACATTGGGTATTGTCTTATGAAAAAAAATCATTAAATAACTTAAAATTGGTTAAGCTTTAAGACTTTTATGATAGCATTTTTTGGATTCCCTTTGGATAAAAATGCTTTTATAAACCAATTTTTTAGTAGTAGGGAAGATCTAGTCTCATTTACAGACAAAAATAGATTACAAAAGTTGCCATTTTTCGTGACTCACCTCAAATTTGGAGAGCTAAAAATTGACATAACTCCGCCAAGTCTTAAAAAATTGGAAAGCTCAAATTTTGGGGAGTGTCTAACTTTAATATAGTCCACACCTGTACAAAAATTCCAGAAAAATTGAAGGGTATGGGTGTATGGCCTGGATGATTTGACATGGAATTACCCAAGTGCCAGTATAGTACATCTAAAAAAACGCGCCCGGCAAAATGCACCATTTTGCCCCAGATACAGATTTTGATTTATTAAATTATTTCCATTTTAAGAAATTTTAGAACAAACAATTTTTAATCCTTCCATAATTTTAGGTCATATCTAAATAATCTTTAAGACTTACAAATAACTTGTTGTGTAAGATTAACTTGAGCGTTATGTTTTGATTATTCTTTATTTACACAAATGTTTGTTGCTGTAAAGCGGCTTATATTAAAGATGCATGAATTAACAATAAAAAGTTTGTCTCTATAAATAAATTTTCTTTTTAAGGTAAGTTGATGGCCTGCTGATTTACTGTCCTTGCCGATATGAAACATAAAACATTGCTTTTATCTTTAGTTATGAGTAGTATAGAAATAATTGTGATGAGAAATACAGGACTTTATTGTTGGTTGGTTGGTTGGTCTTTATTCAGTAATAATAGAATTAATTAGAGTCAGTACAAATAATCTCCCACCCTGTTGGCTGGGGCTTTAGAATACACCTCTGCAGAAGGGTAAGACCCCCCCCCCTCCCCCAATGGGGCCACCAGGTGGTCATCGGTGGTGACCCGTGATGCTTAAGGTGGATTACCCAGGTGGCTGAGCAGTCCATGACATGCAGCGCTCCACTTTGCCTTACTTAGGCTCGATGGGCAGTCAGAGAGGCCCCTTGCCGATCAATCAGCTAGTCAGTGACGTCCAAGCCCTAGCACCTATATGATTGTCCCAATGGCAAGCCTCAACCCTTTTTATCATATTGGTGCTAGTAAGGCAGTGGCTGATGGTCTTCATGTCCTGGAAAATACGTTAAACTCTAACTGATGGTGAGGTTCCAGTTCTGGAGGTCTGGGGAATGTGGAGCCACCCCTTCATCACCAATTGTCCCTGGTCCCACTCTGATCCAGAGTGATAGTACCTGTTAAGGTCCAATCTATGGCTTAAATAGAAAAATGTGTTTATAAAAATAAATTGAGTGAATTTAATTCAAAACTTTGTCGGCATTAAATGACCCACTGAGATTGAATATGCCATAAAAACAAACCATGTCTTGCTGCACTAAAGATATTGTCATATAAAAGGATTAAAAATATTCAAGGAATTGATACTATTGTAAGTCAAGAATTTTGAACATTTTGGTTATGTGAGGCAATAATTTAGCATGGAGGTGGCCTTTGGTGTAATGGTTATCATCACATAGGAAATAGACCAGTAATAGATAGTAGCACAAGTTCAAATCCTGGACAAGGCTGGTTAATTTCACATTGTGCAGTGAAAATGGCCGTGGAAAACACTTGAGAAAGATATGAATCCAACTAGTTTGTCCTTTACAGCTATGTGTCCTGGGCATGATGTTAAACTGCATCTAATGGGAAAGTTCCAATTTTGTAGCCTGGGGAATATGTCCAGGTCACTCCGATACTGGAGTAGTAAGTATCTGTTAGGGTCCCATCTATGGGTCAAATAGATCTTTGGTAAGTTGATGAAAAATTATTTTCTACTAGTTTATGATAACACATAAAGTTAATGGTAATCTAACATGAAAATTATTTCTACCTGTTAGGGTCCATCTATGGGTTAGATAAAGTTTTTTAGAAAGAAAAAACCTCGAAGACAAGAAAACTTTAAATTTCAAAATACATAAAACATTTTAAGTTTTTTTCAATTGCATACAGTGAATTATTGTTTCAACAAAAATAAACTTCTCTAATATATTTTTTTATTTTTCAGGTGACATCATGTTCTCCGTATCCATTTTGTGTCAGTTGGAATAATCTTAGTTAAATAATGTAAAAGAATTAAAATATAAATAAAATTTTATTTATTTATAACCAGATGTTAACACAAACACTGGAAAACTAAGAAAACTGTCAAGTGTCTACTCAATTATATTTTAGTTACAATTATTGGACCATATGACTTTAGGCACCCCTTCCGCGATCTCGACTCACAAGGACTTCTTTTCTCATTTACACTGTCAAAATCCGGTTGTTTATTAGGGGTTAGGGTTAGTTTTATAATTAAAAAAAAAAAAAAACTCTAAAAATCGTCTGGTTAACAATTAACTGGATTTTGATGGTGTAAATGAAAAAAATGTCCCACGAATCGAGATTGCAAAAGAGGTGCATATGATCCTAATTATTGTTTAGCTTTGTTTCAATGGATATATCAATAATTCTGTCCTTGAAAATTTTATTTTGTTTATTATGTTTAAAATAGTCCGCAAGTTAAAAGCTTAGTAAAGATAAAAGCTATGTTGGCTGGGGCTTTAGAATACACAGACTGCACCTCTGGCAGAGGGGTATGACCTCTCTTCTCATGGGGGTCACCTGTTGGCCATGGGTAGCAGCCAGTGATGCTTAAGGATGGAATCCTGGTGGCAGCCGGTGATGCTTAAAGATGGAAATCCTGGTGGCAGTCCATGACATGCAATATTCCATTTACACCCTTACTTAGGCAAAGATGGGGCAGTCAGATAGATCAATCAGCTGGTCACGTCACCCTAGCACCTATATGATAGCCCCAACCCTATTGCCCTTATGGCAAGCCCTAACCGTTTTTTATCATATATGTTTTTGAAGGTAGTGGCTTGAGGGTCTTCATATCCTGGGAATGACGTTAAACTTTATCTGATGTGAGTAGGTGAGGATTCAGTTCCGGAGGTCTGGGGAATGTGGAGCACCCCTTCATCACCATTGCTCCCCTGGTCCACTTTGACCATGAGTGGTAGTACTGTTAGGGTCCCATCTTTGTGTTTAAGTAGAAAAATGTGTTTTATAAAAAAAAAATTGAGTATCCATTAAGAATGAATTTATTTCAAAACTTTGTCAGCATTAAATGACCCATTGAGGTTGATATGCCGTAAAACAAAACAAACAGTAAAGGTAAGGTAAACCCTTATTTATGTAGGGGGTTCACGAAATTTCATTTTTATTCATATGGAGATAGACCCTGAAATAGGAAGGGATCTTGGCTCAAAAAAATTAGGAAACTAGTGATCTAGACTACAGTGCTGTTAAATCAATGATAATTCTTAGAAGAGTCCTGCAAAGCTGAGGAGACCGGCTGTTCCTCAGATTCTAGGAAAAAAATTATTTATATCTAATATCTGGTGTATAAAAATATCAGTGAAAATGATATATGAGATGATGATAGTGTTTGGACCAAAGTATTTTTAGAATTTGCCAGTAAAATAAATTTTGAAATAGATATTCGAAGAATTACTGGTGTTTTGTTTTATTGCAATATAACCCTTTTTGGGTCATTTTAATGCGAAATCCAATCAATTTTTTGAACTAAGAATTTCAGGTTGCTTACAATTACCTGTCCACATGTGGCATATTCATGCAGCATCTTGTTTTCTTGGCTTGATAATAATGTAAAAAAAAAAACTATGATGATGTTGCCTTATATGACCTATTACTAAAAGAGTCATATTCGTTCATATGGTTGGGAGAGTTATCTCCCCTAATAGTAACAAAAACTTGCTTGAGTAATGTTGAGGCATAACCCTGTGTCCACTATGTCAACGTGTATTTTTGTTGCATGAGATATTTTCATTATGCCACTCTCTATAGTGGGCACAAAGATGCAAAATATGTTGAAATACTATTACAATATAAAAAAGTGGAAGTAAATTCGAAATATGTAATATAAAAATTGAAAAAATCACAGTTTTTATTTCACGGTAATGAATGTTTAATAAGCCGATGCTTGCAAGACGCTGATGTTTAGCGTTTTAAAAGTATGTTTTTCTTTCCCTCATATTTGAATATCAACAAAAATGCAGCCACATAATCAAAAGCTAGAGCGGCCACAGACTTTTGTTTTTCATTAATAATTTAATTTTGCTTAAAACCCAAAATGAAAGCCTGATGAAGATCTGGTTGAAACAGACCAAACACATGTAAGTATCAGTTTTCTTAAACATTATTTGTTAATGAAAAACTTGTGGTTTTTTCAATTTTTATAAATCATTACATACACAATCTATCATTATTGCATATTGGTGGCTCAATTTCAATTTCATTTTTATCTTCTCTGATATTTTAAAATTTTTCCTTTTTAGAAATTTTTTTTGTTCTGTTTGTAGATTTTAGTTTTTTTCTTTCTTTCCAATTATTTTCTTAAGTTTTTAATCAGATATTTTTTGTGAGAAGATGGTTCCAGGGAAATTCAACAAAGCCTATACATGTCCAGCTTGTAGTATTTAAAACACTCTCTCATAATTTTTATAATAGTATATTTACCATATATTCTACCAGTGATGCTGAAGCCTTTTTTTAATTCAGTATGTTCCTAGGAATGCATGGATTTGATTTGAATGAGTTTTCAGGAAATTTGAATGGGTCCCACTAAAGTTTCTTATAAATTGTAGAGTTTTTATTATGAATAACTAAAGCCGTCTAACCCCTACCTTGTATCTCATACAGAGTAATTCGTTTCCAAGAAACTATTGAAATGTATTTACAGTCCTTGAAATGGTGGGGGGAAGAAAAAAAAAACATTGGGAGGCATGGATAATGATTTTTTCTGCATCCTTTTAGATTTTGTGTGTCAGTGATGCAGGATCCGTGCCCTATCAGCATTCTGATCCTTACTAATAATCTTTAATATAGTGTGAGCTTTATGGTATAGTATAAGTGAGGTTTGTAGATATATACCTTATAAATAAAAATGTAAATAAAGAAAAAAAACAAAAGTATTCCAAAAGATGATTCCATTTGTAGATGGTAAAGTTAGTTGACGTTAAAGTGTTTTTTGGTTTTTTTTTCAAAAACCTTCATTAAGGACAATTGGATGAGTAAATATTGTCTAACCTGAGTTAGATTTTTTCAAAACATAAAAAAAAAAAATGAAGAAAAGTATTAAAGAAAAATATTCATTTTATTAGCATCTCTGTTTAAAGAAAATAAAACTCATCAAGAATTTGGAATGCTTTGTTTTTCTTATTTACATTTTTATCATATATATATATATATATATATTATAATGAAGTAAGCAGCCTCTAGTGGTCAAAGAAATCTACCTAGGTTCTCCTAGCAGATTATCAAGGATAATTCTGAATTATCCTGATGATCCATTTTGGAGAAACCTAGGTTAAAGATTTCTATGACTCATTAAAGGTTTTATATTTATTGGCTACTACATACTGTATTGAGCCTTTTAAATACATTTAACTAAGGCAACGATTAAAAATGTTTTTTTGTCCATTTTAATAGTATCAACTGATTATTTTCAGAAGGTGCAATATGGTTTGGTCATTTCTTTTTTTAATGAATTTCTTTCTCTTGGTGAAAGTTTGTATTGTGTAATTACAGACTATAAGCTAGGCAGTTTTTTTTTTAAATACTGTCAGAGGTTAGAATACAAATAATATATATATGTGTGTTGTGGGTGAAAAATGTTTTTAAAAATATAAACAACAAGGATGTTACGATCAAAGGAAAAATGTTATATGTCTATACTTAAAGTATTCGTTTATGATAAACCATCATCAGGACAAATGCAAAGAAATTTTGTAAGGGAGAAAAATTGTCGGATTAATTTCTCATAGTAAATTTCCATATATATATATATACTATATATAATATATATATTATATTATGGCAACAATACAAATGGCTATTTTCTCTGACTTGAAACAGTTTAAATTTAGTTTGACAAACTGCAGTAAATTGTATACCAAGATGCATATCAGAAGTCCTATGCTTTGTTGCTCGAACTTTGTTTGCCAAAGGCCTTATCAAAAAATAAATCATCTATCAATAATAGAATAAGTTTCAATTTTGTTCTATTGCTTCTGTTTTTTAATTTACAAATGGCTAAAATATTTACATTATCTTAAAATTAATGCTTTGACCTAAATGCTTTGGGTATTTTTAGTGATAAGATATGTAAAATAAGTAATACACTTTGAATTTCTAATATAATGTTTTGTTATATCTATTGATGACTCTTAAGTACAATTGGAGATAATGTTCGCTCCAAGTGGCTGGCATATTATAAATAGAAATAAAAGATTTGGATGTTGTCGCCATTTGTTTCCTACTTTTTTTTTCTTCTTTTTTTCTTCTTCTTTTTCTTTTTTTTTCTTCTTTTTTTCTTCTTTTTCTTCTTTTTCTTCTTTTCTTCTTTTCCTTAACTTTTTTCTTCTTTTCCTTCTTTTTCTTCTTTTCTTCTTTTTTTTCTTCTTTTTTCCTTCTTTTACTTTCTTTTTCTTTCTTTTCCTTCTTTTTTCTTTTTTCTTCTTTTTTCTTCTTTTTCTTTCTTTTCTTTTTTTTTTCTTCTTTTTTCTTCTTTTTTCTTTTTTTTCTTTTTTTTTCTATTTTTTTTTGTATTTGCTTATTTCCAGTAAATATGCCATTAAACAAATAAACTAAATCAAAGCATGTAATAACTATTTATGATTTTATTTTTAGCATGCATATTACTGAATAAGCAAATACAAAAAAAAGAAAAAAAAAAGAAAAAAAAGAAAAAAAAAGAAGAAAAAAGAAGAAAAAAGAAGAAAAAGAAGAAAAAGAAAGAAAAAAGAAAAAAAAAGGAAAAGAAGAAAAGAAAGTAAAAAGAGGAAAAGAAGAAAAAAGAAGGAAAAGAAGAAAAAAAGAAGGAAAAGAAGAAAAAAGAAGGAAAAAGAAGGGAAAGAAGAAAAAGAAGAAAGGAAGAAAAAAGAGAAAAAAAAAAAAGAAAGAAAAAAAGAAGAAAAAAAAGTAGAAAGACCAAATGGTACAACAGTCCAAACTTTTTTATTTCTATTTTATAAATATGCCAGCCACTTGGAGCGAACATATCTCAATTGTACTTAAGAGTCATCAATAGATATAACAAAACTTATATTAGAATTCAAAGTGTATTACTTATTTTTACATATCTTATCACTAAAATACCAAGCATTTAGGTCAAATGCATTAATTTAAAGATAAGTAAAATATTTTTAGCCATTTGTAATTAAACAGAAGCAATAGGAAACAAAATTGAAATTATTCTATTAATTGAATAGATATTTATTTTTGATAAGGCTTTGCAAAACAAAAGTTTCAGCAACAAAGCATAGGACTTCTGATATGTCATTCTTGGTATACAATTACTGCAGTTTGTCAACTAAATTAACTGTTTTCAAAAGTCAGAGAAAAATAGCCATTTTTGTTATGTTGCCAATAATATATATATATATATATACTATTATATATATATATATAGTATGGAAATACTATGAAGGAAATTTAATCCGACAATTTTTCTACCCCTTACAAAATTTTTTGCATTGTCCTGATGATGGTTTATCATAAACCGAAATACTTAAGTATAGAACATATAACATTTTTTCCTTTGATCGTAACATCCTGTGTTTGTTATATTTTTAAAAACATTTTTCACACACACACACACACATATATATATTATTTTTATTTCTAACCTCTGACAGTATTTTAAAAAAAAACTCCTAGCTTTATAAGTCTGTAATTACACAATACAAACTTTCACCAAGAGAAAAGAAATTCATTAAAAAAAGAAATGACCAAACCATATGCACCTTCTGAAAATAATCAGTTGATACTATTAAAATGGACAAAAAAACATTGTAATCGTTGCCTTAGTTAAATGTATTAAAGTGCTCAATACAGTATGTAGAGCCAATAAATAATAAAACCTAATGAGTCATAGAATATCTACCTAGGTTTCTCCAAATGGATCATCAGGATAATTCAGAATTATCCTGATAATCTGCTAGGAGAAACCTAGGTAGATATTCTTTGACTCACTAGGCTTGCTTACTTCATTATATATATATATATATATATATATATGATAAAAATGTAAATAAGAAAAAACAAAGCATTCCAAATTCTGAGTTTTATTTTCTTTAAACAGAATGCTAATAAAAATTAATATTTTCTTTAATACTTTCTCATTTTTTTTTTTTTATTTTGAAAAAATCTAACTCAGGTTAGACAACATATTACTCATCCAATTGTCCTAAATGAAGGTTTTATGAAAAAAAAAACAAAACCACTTTAACGTCAACTAACTTTACCATCTACAAATGAATTCATCTTTTGGAATACTTTGTTTTTTTCTTATTTACATTTTTATTTATTAAGGTATATATCTACAAACCTCACTATACTAATACCATAAAAGCTCACACTATATAAAAGATTATTAGTAGATCAGAGATGCTGATAGGCACGCGTCCTGCATCACTGACACACAAAAATCTAAAAGGATGCAGAAAAAATCATATCCATGCGTCCCAATGTTTTTTTTTTCTTCCCCCACCATTTCAAGCTGTAAATACATTTCAATAGTTTCTTGGAAACGAATTACTCTGTATGAGATACAAGGTAGGGGTTAGACGGCTTTAGTTATTCATAAATAAAAACTCTACAATTTATTAAGAAACTTTAGTTGGGACCCATCAAATTTCCTGGAAACTCATTCAAATCAAATCCATGCATCCTAGGACATACTGAATTAAAAAAGCTATCAGCATCACTGGTAGATATATGGTAAATATACTATTATAAAAATATAAATGTTTTAAATACTTACAAGCTGGACATGTATAGGCTTTGTTGAATTCCCTGGAACCATCTTCTTCACAAAAAATATCTGATTAAAAACTTAAAGAAAATAATTGGAAAGAAAGAAAAAACTAAAATCTACAACAGAAAAAAAAAATTCTAAAAAGAAAAATTAAAATATCAAGAGAAGATAAAAATGAAATTGAAATGAGCACCAATATTCATATATAGATGTGTATGTAATATTATAAAAATTGAAAAACCACAAGTTTCATTAACAAATAATGTTTAATAAACTGATACTACAGTGTTTGGTCTGTTTCAACAGATCTTCATCAGGGCTTTCATTGGTTTAAGGAAAAATAAATTATTAATGAAAACAAAAGTCTGTGGCGCTCTGCTTTTGATATGTGGCTGCTTTTGTTGATATTCAAATATGAGGAAAGAAAAAACATACTTTAAAACGCTAACATCAGCGTCTTGCAGCATCGGCTTATTAAACATCATTCGTTAATAAAACTTGTGTTTTTTCAATTTTTATATTACATATTGTCGAATTTACTTCCACTTTTTTTTATATGTGTATATATATTTCAACATATTTTGCATTCTTTGTGCCCACTATAGAGGTGGGCATAATGAAAATATCTGTTGACATAGTGACACAGGGTATGCTCAACATTACTCAAAGCAAGTGTTTTGTTACTATTAGGGGAGATAACTCTCCCATAATGAACGATATGACTCTTTAGTAATAGGGTAGTATAAGGCAACATCATCATAGTGCATTATTATCAAGCAAGAAAACAAGATGGCTGCATGAATATGCACATGTGGACAGGTATTGTAAGCAACCTGAAATCTTAGTTTATCAAAAATGACTTGATTCGGCATTAAATGACCCAAAAAGGGTTGATATGCAATAAAACAAAACAACCAGTAATCTTCGATATCTATTTCAAATTTACTTTTTACTGGCAAAATTCTAAAATTTTAGGTCAAACACTATCATCATCATCATTATCATTTTCACTGAGTTTTTTACACCAGTATTGTTTTTTTTTTTCACTAGAATCTGAGGAACAGCCGGTCTCCTCAGCTTTGCAGGACTCTTCTAAGAATTATCATTGATTTTAACAGCACTGTAGTCTAGATCACTAGTTTCCTAATTTTTTTGAGCCAAGATCCCTTCCTATTTCAGGGTCTATCTCCATATGAATAAAAATGAAATTTCGTGAACCCCTACATAAATAAGGGTTTACCTTACCTTTACTGTTTGTTTTGTTTTACGGCATATCAACCTCAATGGGTCATTTAATGCTGACAAAGTTTTGAAATAAATTCATTCTTAATGGATACTCAATTTTTTTTTATAAACACATTTTTCTACTTAACACAAAGATGGGACCCTAACAGGTACTACCACTCATGGTCAAAGTGGACCAGGGAGCAATGGTGATGAAGGGGTGCTCCACATTCCCCAGACCTCCGGAACTGAATCCTCACCTACTCACCATCAGATAAAGTTTAACGTCATTCCCAGGATATGAAGACCCTCAGCCACTACCTTCAAAAACATATATGATAAAAACGGTTAGGGCTTGCCATAAGGGCAATAGGGTTGGGGCTATCATATAGGTGCTAGGGCTTGACGTGACCAGCTGATTGATCTATCTGACTGCCCATCTTGCCTAAGTAAGGGTGTAAATGGAATATTGCATGTCATGGACTGCCACCAGGATTCCATCTTTAAGCATCACCGGCTGCCACCAGGATTCCATCCTTAAGCATCACTGGCTGCTACCCATGGCCAACAGGTGACCCCATTGAAGGAGGTCATACCCCTCTGCAGAGGTGCAGTCTGTGTATTCTAAAGCCCCAGCCAACATAGCTTTTATCTTTACTAAGCTTTTAACTTGGACTATTTTAACATAATAAACAAAATAAAATTTTCAAGGACAGAATTATTGATATATCCATTGAAACAAGCTAACAATAATTAGGATCATATGCACCTCTTTTGCAATCTCGATTCGTGGGGACATTTTTTTCATTTACACCATCAAAATCCAGTTAATTGTTAACAGACGATTTTTAGAGTTTTTTTTTTTTTTTAATTATAAAACTAACCCTAACCCCTAATAAACAACCGGATTTTGACAGTGTAAATGAGAAAAGAGTCCTTGTGAGTCGAGATCGCGGAAGGGGTGCCTAAAGGTCATATGGTCCAATAATTGTAACTAAAATATAATTGAGTAGACACTTGACAGTTTCTTAGTTTTCCAGTGTTTGTGTTAACATCTGGTTATAAATAAATAAAATTTTATTTATATTTCTTTCTTTACATTATTTAACTAAGATTATTCAACTGACACAAAATGGATACGAGAACATGATGTCACCTGAAAAATAAAAAAAATATATAAGAGAAGTTTATTTTTGTTGAAACAATAATTCACTTGTATGCAATTGAAAAAAACTTAAAATGTTTTATGTATTTTGAAATTTAAAGTTTTTCTTGTCTTCGAGGTTTTTTCTTTCTAAAAACTTTATCTAACCCATAGATGGACCCTAACAGGTAGAAATAATTTTCATGTTAGATTTACCATTAACTTTATGTGTATCAATAAACTAGTAGAAATAATTTTCATCAACTTACCAAGATCTATTTGACCCATAGATGGGACCCTAACAGATACTACTACTCCAGTATCGGAGTGGACCTGGACATATTCCCCAGAGCTACAAAATTGGAACTTTCCCATTAGATGCAGTTTAACATCATGCCCAGGACACATAGCTGAAGGACAACTAGTTGGATTCATATCTTTCTCAAGTGTTTTCCACGGCCATTTTCACTGCACAATGTGAAATGTAACCAGCCTTGTCCAGGATTTGAACTTGTGCTACTATCTATTACTGTCTATTTCCTATGATGATAACCATTACACCAAAGGCACCTCCATGCTAAATTATGCCTCACATAACCAAAATGTTTCAAAATTCTTGACTTACAATAGTATCAATTCCTTGAATATTTTTAATCCTTTTATATGACAATATCTTTAGTGCAGCAAGACATGGTTTGTTTTATGGCATATCAATCTCAGTGGGTCATTTAATGCCGACAAAGTTTTGAATTAAATTCACTCAATTTATTTTATAAACACATTTTTCTATTTAAGCCATAGATTGGACCTTAACAGGTACTATCACTCTGGATCAGAGTGGACCAGGGAGCAATGGTGATGAAGGGGTGCTCCACATTCCCCAGACCTCCAGAACTGGAACCTCACCATCAGTTAGAGTTTAACGTCATTTCCAGGACATGAAGACCATCAGCCACTGCCTTCTAGCACCAATATGATAAAAAGGGTTGAGGCTTGCCATTGGGACAATCATATAGGTGCTAGGGCTTGACGTGACTAGCTGATTGATCGGAGGGGCCTCTCTGACTGCCCATCGAGCCTAAGTAAGGGCCAAAGTGGAGCGCTGCATGTCATGGACTGCTCAGCCACCTGGGTTCCAACCTTAAGCATCACGGGTCACCACCCATGACCACCTGGTGGCCCCATTGGGGAGGGGGGGGGGTCTTACCCTTCTGCAGAGGTGTTATTCTAAAGCCCCAGCCAACAGGGTGGAGATTATTTGTACTGACTCTAATTAATTCTATTATTACTGATAAAGACCAACCAACCAACCAACAATAAAGTCCCTGTATTTCTCATCACAATTATTTCTATACTACTCATAACTAAAGATAAAAGCAATGTTTTATGTTTTCATATCGGCAAGGACAGTAAATCAGCAGGCCATCAACTCTTAAAAGAAAATTTATTTATAGAGACAAACTTTTTATTGTTAATTCATGCATCTTTAATATAAGCCGCTTTACAGCAACAAACATTTTGTGTAAATAAAGAATAATCAAAATAGTAACGCTCAAGTTAATCTTACACAACAAGTTATTTGTAAGTCTATAAAGATTATTTAGATATGACCTAAAATATGGAAGGATTAAAAATTGTTTGTTCTAAAATCTTAAAATGGAATAATTTAATAAATCAAAATCTGTATCTGTCAAAATGGTGCATTTTGCCGGCGGTTTTTTTTAGATGTACTATACTGGCACTTGGGTAATTCCATGTCAAATCATCCAGGCCATGCCACCCATACCCTTCAATTTTTCTGGAATTTTGTACAGGTGTGGACTATATTAAAGTTAGACACTCCCAAATTTGAGCTTCCAATTTTAAGACTTGCGGAGTTATGTCAATTTTTTAGCTCTCCAAATTTGAGGTGGGTCACGAAAAATGGCAACTTTTGTAATCTATTTTTGTCTGTAAAATGAGTACTAGATCTTCCCTACTACTAAAAATTGGTTTATAAAAGCATTTTTATCCAAGGAATCCAAAATGCTATCATAAAAGTCTTAAAAAGTTAACCAATTTTAAGTTATTAATGATTTTTTTTTCATAAGATCAATACCCAATGTGGCATTGCATCTATGATAAAGATTTATTCCATTATTATTTCACATATATTAAACATTATTTGTACCAAAAAAATATAGTTTGGTTTTTGCTCAGAACTGAAGCTACAACATTGTTAGAATTTATTAAAATTTTGAACTTCAATTTTTCTGAAATTTTGTCCATATGTGGACTAGCTTAAAGTTACACAATCCCCAAAATTTGAGCTTCAAATTCCAAAAACTGGTGGATTTTTAGCTATCCAAATTCAAAACACTTGTCGATTTTTAGCTATACAAATTTGGGTGGTTGGTTGCAAAAAATGGCAACTTTTTGCAATCTATTTTTGTCTAGTTTTCCTTAGGCAGAAATGCTTTCATAAACAAATTTTTAGGAGTAGGGAAGCTATAAAACTCATTTTACAGACCAAAATAGATTACAAAAAGTCGTCATTTTTTGTTACCCTCCACCCTTAAATTTGGAGAGCTAAAAAATCAACATCTCCACCAAATTTTGGAATTGAGTTGATCAATGTAAGTCTTTGCTGGTCAGCCTAGTCTGGTGTGTCCATGTGTAGGTATCCACAGGAGAATAATCACTTATGAGTTTGTCCTTACTTCTCCAGCAGTGTCCAGCATGTTTGTTCATGTTACTTAGATGGTTTGTGTGACAGGAGGTGAAGGTGTATATATCAATAAACTTAAATCAGTTACATGAATTCTATGCAATATATATCAGATCAATATTTATTGCCTTCCATATGTGGAAATTTAAAAAATGATAATAGTCAAAATGCTTAATATATATCATATATCCTAATATTTCAAAATCCTGGATGAGGCTGTTTGCATTTCACATAGTGCTAATACTCTTGGGAAAGGTATGAAAACCTACTACTCCCTATCCAGTTATGGGAAATAGTAGGGTGGATGGCTCTTTAATCTTGGCTAGGTAACCAGTCTAGAAGGGAAACTCTGAATTCAAACTGTTAAACTCCACTTAAGTAATCCCTGTGCTACATCATGCTTGTGCGGAGGCATTAGTAAATATATATATAATATATATATATATTATATATATATATATTCTTTGCTAGGAGGTGCTGTGGTGTAATGGTTATCATAGTAGAAAATAGACACAGTGAACAGAGTCAAATCCTGGACATGGCCGTCTGCATTTCCACATAGTGTTAATACCCTCTGGAAAGGTATGATCCAACTATTTCTCCCTCAGCTATGAGTAATAGCACAGCAGACTGGGCTCTTTAACCTTGGTATGATAACCAGTCTAGAAGAAAACTCTGATTCAACCTATTAAAACTCCACTTAAAATTGACCTTGTCTCACATCCTGTTGTGCAGAGGGTTGGTAAATACATAAAGAACATCACTGGTTTTTTTAATTTTCAATGGACTATTTATTGAATTCGAGCTTTATTCAATGTAAAGCTATAAACAAGAAGAAGCTAGCAGCAGGAATTAGCAAGAATACACTGGTACAATTAAAGTGCAGTGAAAATACCATAAAGGGCAAAAGTTGACAGAAAGGAGTTATTGTTGTTGTTGTTGGTGGTGGTGGTGGTGTCTAAAAATAAAAAAGTGAAAAAAAAAAGGTACTGGACAACACAAAAAGAAAAACATTAGAATAACGTATTCTTGAAACAAATAAAAGAGTGTTGTGTTCAAAAACAACCTCAAGTTTACTAGATACAACAAAAATTCAATAGAAATTAATCAATTCGTACAGAACTGACATGATGCAAATGAAGACAGTTTGCAAAGATCCACTTGTCTGAATATCAAACCATGTAACATTCTGTGATAGAGAACAGTAGCAGCGAGAGGCTTGGAAGAAGAAAAAAGAACAACAAGTAGAAGTCGACTGGACGAGACAGGAAATGGAGAAGAAAAAGGAAAGTAAAGATTAGTACCCTTCAACAAAGACTTTTATTCTTGGGGCTCTTCACAGAGATGCGTCTCGGCCCTCCTGCCTTAAAAAAACGCTAAGCAGCACCAGCTCAAAAAAGTCCCTAGCTGAAGCGGTGCCTGCTGAAAAAACAAGTAGCACTTAAGGCATTTTTTCTGAAAAGTTAATGCGATATTTTACCTCCGCCCCACTCCAGTCTTTTTTTTCAACAAGTAAATGCGAATATTTTAACCCTCCCCCTCTTTAAAATATTTTAAAGGGGAGGGGTAATATTTACATTTACTTATCGATAAAATATGGCTTACTTTTAACGCCTTCAAACCATTAAAAAAAAGTAATTTTCAGTAGGCACTGCTTCAGCTGGGGACTTTTTTTGAGCTGGCACCGCGTAGTATTTTTTAAGGTAAGAGGCCGGGATGCATCTCATCAAAGAGCTCCTTATTCTTTAACTTAAATTTTATTTTTCCTCAACAAGCTATTCTTTTCTAAATGAAGAGATCAGAAGTTAATTTGATCTGATCACACTCTTAAAACCCAAACAGCCAATATTTGTGCCACCACCTAGTAATACATATACCTGGGCAGCTGATTTTCACTTGGGGAATTCCCATTTCTACATCACTGTTGCCTAAACAATCAGACTATTAAATAACAGATTATAACATTTTATATTTCAGTTATTTATCAGCTAGGGGTCAGAATGGATGACCTACATGGTTTAAAGGTTAAAGATCTCAATGACTGTTAGTAGTAAAAGATAAGAATGATTGACAAAAAATAAAAGAATCTTAGTTCAGAGAAAGTATATATCATATTTAGTGAATATATATATATTATATATTATATATGGTTTATCAACACTAAGAAAACTTTATTAACTTTCTAGAAACGATTTCTTTCACAAGAAATTTTCTCTCCTGACGATGACCTAAGGTCGAATAGTTGAGAAAAATTAATAACATAAAAGAAATATTGCTGTTTGTCTT
Source organism: Doryteuthis pealeii (assembly GCA_023376005.1). Taxonomy (NCBI): domain Eukaryota; kingdom Metazoa; phylum Mollusca; class Cephalopoda; order Myopsida; family Loliginidae; genus Doryteuthis; species Doryteuthis pealeii. The sequence goes on along the minus strand of CM042166.1, from coordinate 8,563,426 downwards.
ATCACTTTCTGTTCATATATAGATATATATATATATTATATATATATAAGATTCTATACGTCTGTCTGTATGTGTGTCCTTTTATAAAAGAAAATTGATAGAGACCAAAATTCAGTAAATCCACAGCTATTTTTGTCCAAGAGTTGGTTTAAAAAAATGTTTTACCTTCATTTTCCATAAGGAAATAAATAAAAATACAAGGGTATAAATAATGATATATCAAAAAATTAATTTTAAATGATTAAAGGATAAAATAATAAAAAGTTAAATAAAAGAAAAAATACAAACAGAAAAATGATAAATGACAACTTAAAAACAGAATATATAAAGAATAAAAGATAATATATAGAAACAAATATATAGAAAAAGAATTTTTATTAATCTATATATAAATTAGATAGGAAAGTACATTAGATTCAAGAGGGGACTACTTTGGAAGAGAAAACAATTTTTGGAGTATTTTTAAATGAATTGTTTTGTGACAAACTCATTACTTTTCAGGCACACCTCGTAATATAAAAATTCCTAGCTAGAGTAATATGGGATACAGGCTAAATGCGAAACAATTTAAAAAATTGATTCAATTTTGAGTGTATATAAACAGGGTTGTTCTTTATTCTACATATTAATGATTTTGACTACAAATTAAATACCATTAATAGACCTACACAATCATTGAGAATATTGTGATGTAAGCTGGGATGTGGTTTTGGTTACAGAAGAAATACACCCAATTTCCATTTATTATAGATATATGAGGAGTGAAGGATTTGAATAAATAGGCAAATGTGGTTGAAAATAGAGGATAATGTGGATATAACAACACAAACAGCTAATTTCAATTGATTTTGCCTCATTATTGGCTGAAGCTTTCTTAAAACTTTTAAAAAAAACCAATAATGAGGCAAAATATAATTGAATTAGCTGTTTGGTTGTTATAACATTTTCTCTAATAGATATATGTAGATAAGAGTTCATTTTCAACTTTTAAAATCCCAGGCAATGCCAGGTAGCTCTGCTCATGATAGATAAACAATGACTGTAAATAACATAATACAAAATTCTAGTTGGAGTAACATGGGATATAAGACTAAATGCAATCTAGAAAAGCAAAAGAAACTTGGAGTCAAGCCATGCAAAACAAAAACACGACATGTTTCCATTTCAATTCAAATGACCCTAACCCACCTGTCTATCAAACACCTCCAGACTTCTGTTGGTTGGTGGGTGGAACATTATATAACATTTAAACTCCAACTGAAGGGAGAGGTATTAAAGAAAGTATGACCTCCCAAACAAAACTCTCTAAAAGAATGAACAGCTATCCAAAAGGAACTACAGATTAACAATGATATAATTCGTTATCAGCTGGCAAAGACATGCAATGATTGTCATGGCATATTTACAGAAACCAGCTAGAGAAGAAGAGGGTGGATACTATAAACAGAGGAAGAGCAAATCCAAGAACAGAAATGAAGCTGTCCTATATATTGACCAATAATAAGTCACTTCATTAATAATAAATACAGACATCAAGCCCCAATATCATGCTAAGTGCTTACATATGTAATACTCCAATATCAACAAACAAATAAATAATATGTATTTCCTAAGGATTACTGTTAACTGCCAAGATTCAGCATACCATTCATTGAATGGATTCCGAGTAGATATAATCAGTTTACTCATCTGGCAAATGTTCATACCTGTATGAAGAACATGTTTTTGGGGTTTTTTTTTGTTTAATGGCATATCAACCTTTATAGGTCTTAAATATGCTATGCTAGTAGAAGAACAGTAGTGGTACTGAGAGATTCATACCTTTACAGGGTATTAGCCTGAAAGTGAATGTAATATATATTTACCAATCCTCGCATGAGCAGGATGTGACACAAGGTCAATTTCTTAAGCGGAGTTTACCAGGTTTGAATTGGAGTTTTCCTTCTCCTAGACTGGTTGCTTAACCCAAGGTTAAAGAGCCCAGTCTGCCTACTATTTCTCTATAGCTGGAGAGAGAGTAGGATTCATATCTTTCCCAAGGGTATTAGCACTAAGTGAAATGAATTACCACGTCCAGGATTTGAACTCGGGGCGACGAGTCCATTTCCATGATTTAACCATTACACAACACGCTTACATAAGTGAATGTAATAGCGCGACTCACTCACTATGATGTCAAGTAAGCACTTTAGACTAACCACAGGGACAAGACATGCCGACTACTGCTGGGAGAAGTAAGGATGAACTCAGAAGTGACATTCTTCTGTGGACTCCTACCCACAGACACATCAGTGCTGGCTGACCAGCAAAAACTTACATCTATAGGATCTTTTGGAAAATGGATCTGTCTAGAGCACCTAGTGGGAAGATAGTGAGATAGAGTCAAGGGAATCTATGCTGTCAGTAAAACTTGATAATAATAATGATATCAAAGAACATTCATTGTTTTAAAAAAAAGTTAAGAGACTAGTAATGCAGTATATTATATATATAATATAAATTTTACTGGTTACTTTTACACATTTAGTTTAAATATTTCTTTTAAGAAGTTAATTTATTGCATATGGAATTTTTGTATAGTCAGGACCTGTGGAATATACCATGTATGATAATTAATTATATACAAGTTTTATATGTTGTACTTAATGGCTATCAAAATGTTCAATATGTAAAAATTAAATAATATCTTGATTTCACTCTCTCTCACTCTTTTTTTTCTTCCCATCTTTTCATTATGTTCAATTGAAACAGATTAGCGTTATCACTTGTGTGCTCACTCCCTCTAGCTTTCCCCCGACTCTTTCTTTTATATTTTTTTCTGTGTAGGATATCTTTTCTTCCTTTAGCTGAGGTGATGACTCATAAAATAAGAATTTGGCGGATAAGCAACTCCAGATAATCAGGATTAATTTTTGTATTTCATCTTGGACAATTTGGACAGTTTCATTTTAACCATAGGGTGTTACTGTTAAAGATGCACAGTCATAAAATTAAGGAACATGAGTATTATTTGTAATTACTTAACAGTGGTAAATGGTTGTTGATTATTTTTGTTTAATGGCATATCAACTTCTGGGGCTATTTAATACCAAATCTTTTTTTTTTTTTGTATATAATGATTTTTAAGTAAATTTATTTGTAGGTAATATATGGTTTGGTTTCATAAACTAGTAGAATAATTTTCATCAACTTTACGTGCATTAATAGATTAGTAGAATTGATAAACTGGTGGTTGACCTCGGCCACCGTCTCGAGCCCATATGATAAAAGGGTTAGGTGTTTGCCATAAGAGCAATTTGAAAAATACAGTCAGGACAATCATACAGTTGTTAGGCTTGACATGACCAGATGGGGCTTCTCCAACTGCTGTCTACTTCAAGTAAGAATTGAAATGGAGTGTTGCATGTCATGGGAACTTATACTCAGGTCACAGACTGCTCAGCACGATTATTTGTCCTCAGGCATTATAAGTTGCCACAATGGTCAACAGGTGGCCCCATTTTATTTAATTGATTATGTAATTGTGTAACATTTTTATTTGAAAATAAAAAATCTATACATATCTTATAAAATTTAGAACATATTTTTCTGAATTTTGTAAACCCTATTTTATTGAATTTTTTTAAATCGAAAATAATTCAGAGGAAATAAATGCCATTTACTTTTTTTTTAATTGATTAAGTAATTATGCGACATTTTTATTTAAAATAAAAAAAATCTATACTTAGCATATCAATATTATCTGTGTTTATTCGACTATTGTCCCCATCTTCATTGCTATTTGTACAACGTTTTGGCCGATATGCCCTCCGGCCTTCTTCAGGTATTTCTTGTCGGACTTGGGACTTTCGGACTCGGGACTTCTTTTCGAACTTGGAACTTTTTTGTCGTAATTGGAGCCATAACGGAACTTTGATTAACCCTTTATTTAGTCCACGGGGGTATCCTGTTTCATTCCGCTAACATAGCTGGGGCAGGAGTTGTGTTAATTTTATAACTGCCTTCCCTCTAGAAAAATAAAAATTAACACAACTCCTACCAGCTTGGTTAGCGGAATGAGAACAGGATACCCCGTGGACTAAATAAAGGGTTAGGTTCAAAGTTCCGTGATGGCTCGATTATGACAAGAAGGTTCCTGAGTCGAGAAGGTTCCAGAGTCTGACAAGAAATACCTGAAGAAGGCAGAGGCATATTGGCCGAAACGTTGTACAAATAACAATGAAGATGGGGAAATAGTCGTCGAATAACACAGATAATACTCATCAATCATGCCTCATCTCAATACATTAGAGAGATAGAAATTGATGTATGGTCCAGCCAAACTGGGAATTCAAGTTTATTTATGGACAGGATTTTTTATGAATATTAGCATATAGAACATTTAAAAATCATTTAACTTTAAATTATAATCCTTTTTTATATTTTATTCTTTATTATGAAAGTGTTTAAATAGCATTCAGGTAATAAACGTGCTATTTACAAAGTGTACAGGGCTGGTTTAGCTCAGTTGGTAGAGTGTCTAACTAGGAACCACAAGGTTCCTGGTTCAATACTGGCCCTCACCAACTCAGCACATTGAGTAGCACAGGGATCTGTGCAGTAAAATAAACGGCTGATGGTAGGTGTGGCACTCCCCCTCAGATGCAAAAACAATCTCCTTTGTCTGGCACTAGTGAAAAGGGGATAGACTCCATCGCTGTCTGGCTGATACTGACTTTAGGCCCCCCACGACGACTTTACTTTTACACATTCTTAGACAACTTTTATATGAATGAGACAGAAATTAATTAAAGTCCACATCAATAACATCAAGTATACTGAAAAATTATAAATAAATATAAAAACACTTACCCAAGCATGTTTACTTAAACTTTTTTCTGCATTTCTTAAATTACATATAAATCTCCATCCATGCCTTTTAGAAAGAAAATAGAAAAAAGAAACAAATGTTATGGCAATAAACAATGTATAATCAAATAACATTAGGTTTTTTTTATATCAAACTAGAAGCAGCTACCCAGCATTACTGGGGGGGGGGAGGTTTAAAAAAAAGTTAGTCTCATAGATCCATTATTATTGAATCGCGAGTTGGATCCTCGTAGTATGCCCCATTAAATCATAGGTAAAAAAAGATCTTGCATTGATCTAGCCAGTCTGAAAATAAAAATTATGTCTACTATTTAAAATATTGAACACAAAAATTTGATACTGTCATCATTTAAATTTTATTTTTAATCAACTTCACTAATATAAATCAAATGTTCATTATTTTTGCTCAAAAAGCAAGATCTGGTGATAGTGAATGGGTATATATATTTTTACTTTGTTGTTAATTGTTTTATTTTCATAGTTTCTTCCGGACATACATACAACAAGCTGCCCTTTATATATGTATAGATTAATCAAGTTGCAATTTGTTCTTTTTTATTTTTCACAATAAATTTATTATTAAATACATATTTTTTAATTTTTTTTTAATTAATTTAAATTTTTAATTTTAATTTTTTAAATTAATAATTTTATACTTGGGTAAGTGTTTTTAACATGCTTGGGTAAGTGTTTTTAATATTTAATTTATATATTTTTTCAGTATTTAAAATAATTCTTTTAATTTAATAATTATTATATAATAATATTTTTAAATGCATTTTAATGTTACTATGAACTTGTAGCATTACAATCCTACTTACTATGTTTCTCTTATTTGACGTAGGGAAACAAAAGGTAATTACTTCCTGTGTCTTCCAGTAGATGCTAGGTGGTGTGGCAGGCAGCCTTATAAACCAGAAGTGCCAAAGTCAAATCCTTTTTTCACCTTCTAGCCTTGACAAAGGTAACAGCATATCTTATCTACAAGACAGGGGGGGGGGATATCATGGCCCCAGCATTTCATGTCACATGGTACACAAAAAAGGGTCAATATGTAAGTCTACATTTTCCTTTCTACCAACTATATAACAAGGACTCAACACTATCTTTACTAAAATACTATTTCCCTATTAGACATTTCCTTCATACAACTCTCTATATTATGTCATTCTTGTATCATTCTTCTAAATTTGCTCATTGAATAAAATTGTTTGTGTTAATGAATGAATTTGTTATGAATTTTTTTTGTATATATATCTACAAAATGGCGGTATATGGTATAATGGTTACCGTTGTAAGAAATGAACTCGGGCACCCAAGTTCAAATCTTGGACAAGGCTGTGGGTAAATAGTAATAGACTGGGCTTTTAACCTTCCTTGGCTTAGAAACCAGTCAAGGAAAGGAAAATTCTGAATTCAAACCTGTTGAACTCTGCTTAAAAATTTGTCCTTGTTTCACATCTTATTCATGCAGAGGGGTTGGTAAATATGTATATATATACCACATGATAAATAACAACACACAGGTTTATATATAGAGTTTCCGGTTTGTTCCATTTCAACTAAAAATGTTAGCAATGAGTTGTGGTTTCCAAAAACAAACATACAAAGACAGTCTTCAGTCTACGAGACCATAGCTTGCTGCTACAGATTTAATAGAAGTTTTTATAGTAGAATTATTTGTAAAAAGCAAATACAACATTACTTTCAATAGTGCAATTTTAATCGTAACACTATAGATGGGACTTTAAAAAGTATACCACTTCAGGTCAGATTGACCTGGGTGTAATGAAAATAAAAGGGTACTCCACTCTCTCCAGAACTGGAAGTATCACCATCAGATTCAATTTAGTGCCATACCCAGGACATCTTTGTGTGTGTGTGGGGGGGGGGGTCTTAGTCTTTGGAATACAGTCAATATTCTAAGCTAAAGATGTTTGTGTTGGAATATTTTGAGTATATAAGGTGTGCTCTAATTCCCCTGGATTCATAGACTAGCCAAGGTCGTGAGTTTTATTGCAGCCAATCACTAGCAATAAGTGTGGATACACTACTTAAACCCACCACTTGGACATAATTCTAACATAATTAACTGGACAGACTTACAGTTACCAGATCTTTACCAATACTCGGACGGATTACAGGATTACAATCTTTACCAATACCCCAGGACTCTTTACAAGGATCCAATTCTACTGGATAAGCGTCTTGCTTAAGGCCTCCACGATGGCCCAAAAGATTCTAACAGTTTGGATTTTAGAATTTAGATAGCTTGAATATTAGATGTTATTTTTGCATATGTTTCAAATTAATAAAACTACTAACCATCAACATTTAACTTATTTCAGTTACTTATTTTTAACCTTTTAATGGCATTTGTGTGTCTTACTAGTAAATCAAATTTTTAGTTTCACTATTGCTGCATCAGCTGTGATGGAAGAATGGATTCCAGGTGACAGCTGAAATTAACATGTTAAAACGAAAGGATGTACACATTATCAAACATGGGATATGAAGAAGGAAAACAAGTACAGAAAAGAAATGTTCCATTTTTATTTCTTAATGACTCAGAACTTTTCAAGAGAGGGGGGAAGTGATAGCAAGCAATGTGGAATAAGAGAAAGTAATCTTTTTTTACTTACTTGCAAATTAAAACTTTAATCAAAGCTCAATAAATAGTTTTTGCAAAACATAATTCAATCTAAACTAAGGAATAATTAGTATACTTCAGTTATTAACAGAACAGTAAATGCCTTTAGGAACAACATTGATTCGCTCAGCTTTGTATAATATAGATTATTTTGTTGTCTCCCCCTTCATCATCCGCACTCTATAGCAACCACACATTTTCAGCATGTTCTCCAGTCTTCTTCAGGTGTACATTGTCTATCTGAGTACACTGAGAGCACAATGACCGAAACAGGTTGTTTTTTTTTACCAGCTGTCTTAAACAACTAAGATGTGGATCATGTCAATAAAGGGAAGAACCTAGTATATAAAGTATAATAATTGTAAATGTATTATTTTGATATAAAAACATTACGTAGCATTCCATATCTTAAACTGAAATCAATTGTTTTTCCAAGTACAATGAGCTAAGGATTATGATCTTGGTCAAGTACTTAAATCATCGATTTGATGATTGATTTTAATGGTATGTCAACCATTCAGGGTTATTTTATATGCAAGAGTAGGTTTCAATATAGTTAATCGTCAGACTGTGAGAAATACAAGTTTTATTAGACTTTGTCTATGAATAATGAAGACATTAACATTACTGTTTGGAAAGGAAACGAGAAATTGAAGATCATTTTATACATTACCCTTGACTGTAGTATTGCGGGGTTTAGTCATCGGTAGCGTCCACTAGGAAAAGGATTCATGTCTAGCAGTATATCATACTTTTCCAGGTCAGAGTGGACTGGGAGTAATGGCAATGATGGGTAACTCCAACACCGAGCTTATACTGAGCTGGTCATTATGCAACATAAGATTAGTGCATACGCTAGAAACTATTTGGCGGAGGGATCTTACCCTTGACTGCAGAAGGATATCATCAGATGTAGTTAAACCAACCAAATAAGGTATTCTGAGGGTTATTTTTAAGAAATTTTTTTTTTCTTGGATTTTACAGCATGTTAACCATGAGTTATTTTATGATAATAATTTTTTTTATTCATTCTTGTTTGGGTAATGCTGAATATTTTTTTTAAAGTAATAATTTTTAAACATTTTGTAAACTCATTTTTTTTTATCTAGCATAGATGGACTTAAAGGTAAGAAAATAAATTTTATTTAGATTATCATTACTTCGTGTCTCATAACCTAGAAATATTTTTCATTAATTTACAAAGATTCTTTGACCATAGGATAGGACCCCTACAGGTATGAACACCTTCAGTATCAGAGTGGAGCTGGGCATAAGTGGCAGGAGAGGTATCCTACTTCCAGAGCTCCAGAATTGAACTCAACTACTGATGAGTTTAACATCATAACAAGGATAGCTTTGTTTTTCTTATAATGATTATGATAATGGGAGTTATCGTACAGCGATAATTTGGTTGCATTAATAAATTATTGAATAAAAGAGTAAAAAATAATCAAAGATTATTGACCTTAGCTGTCAAGTAGGATGACACACCCTACTGATGAGAATGGATATTGGAGCATAGATGGCTTGAATGGGGTAACGACTATAGAGCTAAGAATTGGAACATTCACCATTCATTACGCAGAACACTTTTCTTTCTTATATGAATTTATATAATAGAGCCTCACTAATAGGCATAGTTTGTTGATTATATAATTTTGAATAAGAGGAGCAAGAATTTGCAAGTGTATATGATGATAAAAAGATGGTGAATAATTACATTCTCGTGATTATGAATGAAAAGAATTAAATTGACAGAAAAAATCCAAACCATTACTGATTGGCCTTTGTAAAGGTTGTCAATGGTGTAACGTATTTACTACTGTCTGGGGCGCTTAGTAGTCGGAAAGCATTCACTATGAAACAAGGTTCTGGATTATACTGGTCCTTGCCACGACAGCGGCATTAATAGTACAACTTGGGTGAGTATGATAGTGGTAAGTGGGGAGCTATAGTAGGTGTGGTGCTACCACATAAGATTCTGGTCTAGGCATAGAAAAGGAGATAGATTCCCGTCGCTGCCGATAATGATACCGACAAGAGACTATAGCAATTTACTGTCTGGATGTTAAGGTATTTTGGAGGGTAAATGGTTAGCCTAATGCTTACGCACCATTCTCTTTTTCTGCAACCATGACAATTTGTTGGTTTTGTTTTTAAGGCATATTCAACCTCAGTGGGTATTTAATGCCGATAGTTTTGAAATAAATCAATTCTGTAATAGGATAATACAATTGTTGTTTCAATCATGTTTTTCGCTATTTTAACCCATAGATGGGACCTAAAGGTACTACACTCACGGTAGAGTGGACAGGAGCAATGTGATGAAGGGGTGGCTCAATTCGCAACTCAAACTGAACCTCAACATCAGATAGAGGTTAACGTCATTCCAGGACTATCTGTGCGCAGCAACACTCTAGATCATATGAATAAAAAGGGGTGGCTTGCCAGTAAGGGCAATAGGTTGGGGAAAATCATATAGGTGTAGGGATTGNGTTTGATGAATTCAAACCAACACTTGGTTTAATGTAATATTTAATAATCATCATAATCGGGGTAAGGTTGCATTAGAAGAGCACAAAATAGGATTGAAAAATAGATAAGACAAGAAAATACGTGTGGCAGAAATAGTTTTAATTACCCCCTAAGCATCTTTTTCCTTTTGATTTTATGTAACTATTGCTTCACTAAAACCGTAGACAGCTAAATACATATACGGTTAGGTTTTTGACCGTCTTTATATATAATGTATAATTAATAGATGTGATATCTTTTTTTTTGTTGAGGCTTATGTTGGAATAGGATACAAACGTAAGTATCTTATGAGTAGTAGTGGTTGGTATTAGTATTGGTTGATATAGTATAGTGTGTATTATATATTATATATTGAGTTGGCCGTTGTTGTTTGAGGTGTGATGTTAATAGGATAAGTGAGAGAGAGGGCTGTAAAATCGTAAAAAGAGAGTACGAGGTAGGAGAGTGAGAAGGAGACGAAGGCGAGATGGAAGTGATTTGTTTTCTTCCCATGTGGTGCATGAGGAAAAATAAGTAAAAGGAAAAGACATTGTGGTGTGTGGTGATCAAAATTCTAAGTTGGTGAACAGCAGCCTCCAGTCCTCTAAGCACAGTAACTAGCCATGAGGCTATGACACTACCACGAGGGGAAAACAGATAATAGCATCATAAAATCAAGATGCAATAGATATAATAATATTAAAATAATTTTCGTTTTAATAATTAGTAGAATTTGATCTCTATGACTTAAGTGGTATTATTGAATGTCACTGGACAAAAGTTAGCTCTTTAGTACTAAAGCGGAAACATGTCAATTAGAAAAGCGCAAAACAGATAAATCATCTGTAAAATATATTCCTGAGCTACCAATCAGGAAATACTAGCCACTTTAAAAACACAGGGCAGAACATTATATCAACAATATCGGAGAAAAATAACGTTTCCAAACATTTAGAGTTTCAAAGAAGTCAGATAATTGAACATACTGCCTAAGGGAAGCCTGGTTATTAGGTAATTAGGTCTTGGTAGGACATACAGTGTCAACTAGTAACAGATAGAATAATTTAAGGTGGTAAGTTGACTAGTATGAACTATGGCTGTCTTTGGAAACTGTCTCTGCATCTCATATCGATCCAAGAACAATCGTGACTCATCCCATCCACTAAGCTGAACCTTGGTGAGCTAGTAGGAGGATTATAAGTTATGCCTCGCTAGCAATGTTATTCGAAGTTCATTATTATCTATATTGAATGTTTAATGTTTTCTCTATCATGCGACGAACTCATTATCTTTTTTATACGTTACACTAAGCATAATTGACACGATACTATACTGAGACAATGCAATGTGAATATGAGGCGATAACAAGGTTGACGTTTGTTTATGGTGACTTTTGAGATAGACACTGTCCATCAGTTATGCAGTCATTACGAAATTAATAGTCAGTAAATTAAAAGCAATAGTAAACGGACAAGCATCTTCGAATACGAAATAATCTAAGTACTTTTATTTAGAAAGACTATCAATCAATTATAGAGTACTTTTGGACGCGAATCCATTAGAACCGATGTAGATAAATTAGATTGGTCTGACGATCAGTGCTCCAAGTGAATTCGACGAATCGTTATTTTTGTTATATGTGTTTGATTTGGCTTTGCGCTCTATTTTGACCATCGGATCGTACTAAATGATGTAATAATTATTAATACAGATTTAAACCATGTCAACAAGTACATTTAATAGCTTTATCCTAATCGAGATTTTGAAGACAGATTTGGATTTTACAAGACTGGATTGTCATCATGCGGCTGCGCGGAGGTAAAAGTAGTCTTCTCAGATATAATTTTTATATTATCACTGATCCGTAAGGTTACACTAAATCTAGCTTTATGTACTGCGGAGAATGATAATCATGAATGAGTCATGATGAGCTGTCTGTGAGTGGGCTGTGTAGCTAATAGAGTTCGATAAAGGTTACATAGAAAAGGTTAAAGTCTGCAAGAGAAGATCACGTACTGGGAAAGAAATAGGGCAAGTGAAATTTTAATAGTACTCTACGCTTTAAAGAGTTGCTGTGATTATTGTATAGGCCACTGCACTGTCTTTGTCACTAATAGTCGGAGACAATTAACCTTCCTTGGAATGCCTTAGATGTAGAAGCATTACTTCAGGCTATATGCAGCAGAATAATCAACAATTGCAAAGTGAAAGTGAGAAGAACATTCACAAACAACAAAATATATGCCCCAATAATAGTCCGATTAAGCTTATGTACCTTCAAATTAATCGTAAACGTGAAAATTTTGCTCATCCCCCAAATTCTGAATAATTTCTTAACCTAAGGAAAAATATTTAAGGTTTGTAGACTAAGATGGGTGAAGAGATAATGGATTGCTTTCGCTACAAATTATGATCTCAAGTAAGCCCTCATTCCCTTTTTCTTTCATAGCTAATAGAGATGATTGGATCACCTGAAGTTACATTTATATCTGGGACAAGTTTAATAAAAATTACACTCACTATCAATTTGCGACAATCTTACTTAACGCGATCAGGGAGCAATCTTGAGACTAAATGTTGTGTCAAAGGTATGTCTTGTGAAATCACAACTGAAAAAAACTAATACAGTGTGACATCTATTGTTTATGCTCTCTCAATCTGGGATGGATCGAACTGCGGCATCTTACATAGCAGCCTGTTGAAGACAGTAGAAAGTCGATATATGATTTGTTCTAAACTACCATGAGTGAAGGAAGCACAACTAAGAGATGATTTACTGTCAGACAAACTTTAACCTGATCCTAGCTCGATCTATGAGTAATAGTATATAAGGGATAATACCCTATTGGACAGGATGCTAATCTATTTAAGCGATTGTTTGTCCTAGCAAACGAGAGAAAGTAGATATTCCCTCCTGTGGTTTCTACTAGGGAATAAGAGACACCATACTTGGACATATTGCACAATACAATTATGTAATAATTGAAATATAGGCTAAAAATTCGAAACCGTTTAGTGGAGGTCACCAAAATTACGTAATATATATATAACTACTATACTATACTCAGGCGAGGGGTTTGTTGTAATAATAGAGTAAATAATATATATTATATGAGTAGTGAGGATATAATAAAAATAATATTTGATTTACTATATTTAATATAAAGCTTGGATGGCCTACTAATTAAATTTTAGTACATATCTATCAGTTATTATTGCCCACCTTATTCGTATCAATTCTATACGGTGTTGTTGTGTATTGTGTGTAAGAAATTTATAATAGTTATAGGGTTAATATAGCATTATTTATACAATACTAAACACTTTAGAATATTATTTTAAGAGTAATATAATCGAGATATAACCTAAAAGGTAGGTGGAATTTTTTAAAATAATTACAAGCCAATCAAAACAAGCCCGCTGTTGTCGTCCGATGTACATTGTGTGTAAATATTATATACAGATAATGATACTATGGTAACATAAAAAACTAACCAGACTTATGGATCTAACGAAAGGAAATATTAGATAATAATAAATTACCTATATGTGTGTACAATATCTCTTTAATAAAAGTAAGTATTTTTGCTAATAATATATATATGTGTGTTAAATATAATTTATTCATCTTACTGAAAAATACAGATTATTTTTAAGTAATATATATAAGTATTCACAATGTGTTGGTATAATAAGTACTACTACTAAATACATTTTGAATGGTTTAAAAAAATCGGATCCTTTTAAAGGAAGAGGGTTTGGAGTATTATTTACAAGATAATATATATTATTATAAATGATGTATAAATTGTATATATTATATATTTTTACAAAAGGAATTTCTCGTAAAAATTTTATTATTATATACTAAACTATGTGTGAAGAATATAATAATTTATTTGATAACCTCCTAGTTTAAAAAATTTAAGAATTGGTTGAGTGAACTAAAGTAGTATTTTTATGGGCCTCAATATTATACCTACTACCATAGGGTGGCTCGTAAACTATATCGTAATATGATATATCATATATTTAAAAAGAATTATACGATTATATATAAAACTGTGTGTGTAGATGTGAAATATATATTATATATGAAATATATTATAATATTGTATATTATCGAGGGGATGGGCATGTTTATGCGGAGTATTTTATATGTATAGAGTGGTGATGATTAAATGATAATATTATAAAATACTAGTGACAATTGAGGGTATGATGTATATATTATGTGATCATAGTAATGATTGGTTGTATGACCATTGTCGTAACGATGAGTGACGAAAATATCACTGATGATCGTGCGACATCCGGAGCACTGGAACAACTTTCGCTGTTAGTACGTAATTACACGTACAACTGTCATCAAGCATTGCATATCATCATACTATTCGAAAACTAACAGAGATTGAACAGTGGAATCACACATTAAAGCACTGGTGTTATAGAGGGTTGACATAAAGTGAATACATCTATACACCTGGTGGCCACCCCAGCCCATGCACAAAACGTAGTAAATAGCCAAATATAAATTAAGCTCGATCATCTAGGAATTAAATAGTTAACCTATTTATAAAATTGACTAGGAAATAGAACAATAATTGGGTCATCCTCGTGTTTGTTGGCGTATGGGCATGTGGTTCAGTGTTGCTTAATGTCGCTCTTCCAGCATGTGGTCCATCTGGTTCAATCTCGTGACAATAGTTGGCGGAGATTGATGGTATAGCACTAGTATGATAGAGGACAAAAAGGAGGTCGAGAACAGCTTGTTCCAGTTGCATACGCGGATGATTCGTCAAATGGAGTTTAGCCTGTGATGTCTGTGTCGTGTTTGGTTAATGAATGATATCCAAAGTTATTCAAGTATATATTATTTGAGTATTATTATTATTTAAATATTATACTTAATCTAGAGAAATTTTATTACATAAAATATACCTACGGGGATAAAATACCTAATAAGTGATAATACTATCAGTATATATTTAACAAGATATAAATATAGTAATAAAATTAATTGTATTACATCATCAGCACTACACGCTAACAAAATCTATTTTTAAGTAATTACACATAAGGATATTTAATACAATAACATTAATACTCAGTGTTTCAATTTTAATTAGATATATAGGGGAAATCTAGAGTCATTCAGTAACCATGTTAGATTATTTACTAAGAAAGTCGACTGAGCATTTGAGAAAATGTAGAAACTCTAGTTGATAAATGATTTTTTTCATCCTATTCATAATTTTATTAATCTTTCCAGATTTTGGAACTATTGAAAATGTCGAATGCTTCATAGCATTCCTGTGTATACCGAGCAGCTATAATAGACTTTTACAAATTAGATATCATATGCTTTTAACATCTCTAATTTTAATTCATAATTGTGTAAAGTATGTGTGTGTTGATGTGGTGTGTGTGTGATGTATGTATATAGTATATATATAATATTATACATATCCATAGCTATGCATGGAATTAAAGACTTTTATGAACTAATAATACTATATAATCAAACTACTCGCTTCCCCCTGCTCCACAATACCTTGAAAGGGCAATAGTGATGGTGTTGATCACCCACAAGAGTTTCACTTTTGAGATTGATGATTTCAAAAGATAACAAGGGCTAATAGCATTAATTAAATACTAAACACATGATGTGCCCAATTCTTAGTATCTCATTACAATATCCCCTCAAGCTTTCTTGGTTTTACTCTCTACATCTTAGGACATACCAAGATCAATATTGAAGCAGAGACTCATAATATAGAGATATAAAAGTTATAATTAAACTTGGTATGCTATATGAATTTTTTAAAGGAGGTTATTAAATTCTCTATATATATAAAATAAATAGTTCTCATCTAACCTTCTATTAATTATATTACTCCTTCATTCTTTTCCTAAGTCTTATTAAGTTATGTTTAAGTAATGGTTGACGAGTGGCTATTTTATGCTGCAGCTAAAAAGTATGCAAAGACAAGAGGCGAGGGAGGGAGTCTACTCTCTTTTCACTAGCGCTCAGAACCTGAGGGACAATTATTTTGATAGAGTTGGATAGAAACCACACAATACATGAAGCTTACCACTTTAACCCGATAAATCCCTGTGCTCATTCTCATCCAGCTGCTGAGTTGGCAAGGCTGGTATGACCCGTCGAGAAACAGCCTGGAGGTTCCAAGACAGGGTTATGCTCTAGGGTCAGCGACCTGAGTGTAACATTACCGATCTAAAATTATAAATTGTCTGTGTTATTCATTTAAAATATAACTATGTTATTTATTGTATTAATCTTTAAGAGTGACAAGCTAACGTACTTCAAAATCTATAAGCAACTCAGCAGTTGAATATTCTTTTGTGTTGTCCTTCAGATTTTAATTATGTAAGATTTTTGTATTTAATGGATGACTACTTCTCTTCTTCGCCTTTAAAACTAAAGATGAAATATTTTCTGTTCTACTTTCGCTTGTTTTATTAGTGATCTGGATGCGATTTCCCACATTTAATATTTATATTTTTTTTTTTTTTTAACATTTTTTTTATATGATGATTGCTTATTCTATAAAATAACATTTTCTATCTAACCAATATCTACAATATTTCAGGATGATGAATATTTATAACATTGTTTCTATATATACATATATATATATATATATATATATATATATATATATATATATTGTTTGTATATTACTATTTACTAGGTGTCCTGGTAAACATCAAACTGCATCTAGTAGTGAAGTTCCAATTCTGGTCCCCAACCCTATTGCCCTTATGGCAAGCTCCAACCCTTTTTATCATATGGGTGCTAGAAGGCGGTGGCTGAGGGCGTACATGTCCTGGGAATGATGTTAAACTCTATCTGATGCTGAGGTTCTAGTTTTGGAGGTTTAGGGAATGTGGAGCATCCCCTTCATCACCATTGCTCCCTGGCCCACTCTGACCCGGAGTGGTAGTACCTGTTAGGGTCCCATCTATGGGTTGAATAGAAAAACATGAGTTGATAAACAAAATTGTATTATGCATTAAGAATGAATTTATTTCACAACTTTGTCGGCATTAAATGACCCACTGAGGTTGATATGCCACAAAACAAACCAAACCAAACCAATTCTGGAGCTCTAGGGAATGTTGAGCACCCCTTCATTGCCATTACTCCTAGGTCCACTCTGACCCGGAGTAGAAGTCCCATCTCTGGGTTAAATAAAAAAAAACAATGGATTTAACACATCACTCAATAAGTCCCGGGCCTGACATATAGATGGCGTCACTAATAAATCCATATAATTTTTATAAAGTACTAACCTTCAAAGAGCACATGTCAAAATTTTGAGACCAATCAGGTTATTAGTTTACAAATTATAGTTATTTAAGTGAAGCTACTGTTGCAAATTTTCAAAACAATGGAACAATCTGAATTTTGTGTGTTGATAACGCATTGCTTTCTGATGGGGAAAAAATACTGTTCAAGCAAAGCAATGGCTTGATAAATGTTATTTAGACTCTTCTCTGTCAGAAACAATGGTTAAGAGCTGGTATGCTGATTTTAAATGTAGTCATACAAACACAAATGATACTGAACGCTCTGGTCACCCAAATTCGGCAGTTGTCCACGAAAAACACTAAAAGAATTCCACAAACTCATTTTGGCCAATCATAAATTGAAATTGCTTGAGATAGCAAAAGAGTTGAAGATATCAGAAGGCAGTGTATTCACCATTTTGCATGAACATTTGTCAATGAGAAAGCTGTGTTGAAAGTGAGTGCTGCGTTTGCTCACATTCCATAAAAAATAACAACGTGTTGACGATTCAGAGCGTTGTTTGCAACTATTTCAATGCAACAAAAATGAGTTTTGGCATAAATATGTGACAATGGATGAAACATGTATCCATCACTTTACTCCAGAGTCAAATCGGCAGTCAGCTGTGTGAACAGCAGCAGGTGAAAGCCGTTGAAAGTGACCAGACGCAAACATCAGCATGCAAGGTTTTGGCCTCCATATTTTGGGATGCACAAGGTATTTTGTTCATCAATTACCTTGAGAAAGAAAGAACCATAGCGAATATTACATAGCATGATTGGTGCGTTTGAAGGAAGAAATCACCAAAAAATGGCCATAAATGAAGAAGAAAAAAGTGCTCTTTCACTAAGACAATGCATCGTGTCACAAGTCGATCGCAACAATGGCAAAACTACATGAATTGCACTTTGAATTGCTTCTTCACCCACCCTATTCTCCAGATCTGGCCCCCAGCGACTACTGGCTGTTTGCAGACCTCAAAAGAATCCTCCAGGGAAAGAGATTTGGCTCCAATGAAGAAGTGATATTGGAAACTGAGGTGCATTCTGAGGCCAAAGACAAATCATCCTATAAAAAAGGCATCGAATTGTTAAAGAAGTGTTGAAAAAGTTGTTTTTTATTAGTCAGGCCCAGGACTTATTGAGTGATGTGTTAAAAAAATTACCAAGACACCCGCCCTGTCAGTGGGGCTTAGAATACAGTGACTCTATCCCCTGCTGAGGGTTAAGACCCCTCCCCCCCAAAAAAAAAATAGGATGGTCCTGAGCATGACACTAAACTGCATCTAGTAATGAAACTCCAGTTCTAGTGCATAATTGGAGGGGGGGGGTATTATCCTTGTACCCCACTTGTACTAGGTTAGGCACAAGGCCCTATTAACGTGGGACCACCTACAAGCCGAGACTCATTGGTGGCGAGGTTAAAAATTGTGTCTATCCCCTTGGCATTCCCCCTCAAGGGGGGGGGCGCCTCAGGTACTGGGCAATAAACACAGCCCTACCCCTTTAAATCGAGGGGGCAGATGTTGCCTGGGGGGATGGCCCCCTGGGATCAACGCTCGTGATTTTGACCTGGGGCGGGCGCGTACACCCGACCCCGGGGAGTTAATTGGAGGGAGAGAATCATCTCTTTCATAAAGATTACCAAGAGAGTGGGTAAATATACATTTTTACAGTGAGTGGGGATAGTAATATAGACAGTGAGAGACAGATTCTATCTAAAAAACAGTTTGAAGCAGATCTCCCTGTATGGTTTAAGACTTTTCCATGCGTGACATTCAAAAGTTTAAAAAAGTTTGGTTGAAATTGGGCCAAAAATAGTGAAATATTAGCCAGACAGACAGACAGACATTTGGTAACTTATAAGATGTGGGTGTATGTATTTCAGATGGTTGATGTTTAATCATTAATGCCATTTATAAATTGAGATATTAAGTGTCTTGTTTTCATTTTGTTATTTATAGATGTAGAATTATACAATAACACAACGTATTTGAATTTTTTTTTTTTTTAGATAAAGTATTTTGATTATCAACTTTTATTAGTTTATTTTATTTTTATTTTTATTGAAACACAGAAAATGTAATGCAATCCTCAGTGTTGTGATAAAATGTAATAATAAGGTGAAATGTTAAATATTCAAACATTAATAAGATATAACTTGTTTGTAGACTTTAAAAATACTAGCAAATATATGCACCCTCCGGGTGCTAGTATTTAAGTTTTTAATATATAAAATATATTAAATTAGAAAGGCTGATGAAACTGAATAAGAATGCAGATAAAAAGATTTTGAACAGAGGGGTATGATTGAAAAATAGAACAACTTTGAAACTAACTCTTCCATCATTTTACATTACTCCGTCTGTCTTTGTTAATTTTCCTAATTTAACTATTTAGTTAAGATAGAACGTAAAGAATAATATTACAGTTATTTTTTCTTGTTAATGGATTTCTTTTAAGATTTATTCCTGAGATTTTTGCTCATATTCAATAAGAATAAAACCAAACAATTAGAAATTAATAATACTAAGCACATATTTATTAAAATCAAATTTTTAATATTAAAATGCAAATTAGCCGTACCATTCACACTGTAATCCGCTATTTATTGTATATATAAATACAATTGCATGTTATTAGTATGTAGATATGGTCGACAGTCTTAATGATGTAAAACAATTTTATTAATAATTGGGTTTTAAATAAAAAAAATAAATCATGGAGAATGTGATGTAAATAACAAAGGGAATTGTGATTTGTATAGTAATATAGTTTCGGTTACAGACAGAAAAACTCACAATCTCCATTATAATAAGATTTGATTCTCTAGACACAGCTGATGTTTTTTTTAATATGTGTGTGTTCTCCAGACACAGCTGATTTTCTTTTATTTAAAAAAATAAACCAACTACTAAGCTCTGCCTAAAAAAAAAAATGGATAGGCCAAACCTGGCATGTGATACTAAGACATTGTTGGACACACACACACACACGCACACAGAATTTGGAAGGTATCACCAGGCATACAACAGAATAGACAAATTCTAGCTACAAGGTAACGGCTTCAGTTTTGGTAAACGGGCCAAGCTTAAACAAAAAAAATTAAAAATAAGGTCTAAAAAGTCTGGCTTTGGGTTACCTTTACTGCACTTTTAACCAGGAATACAAGGAAAATAATCACTTCCTATGTATGTGTAAGCCATTGAAAGTAAGTAAAGTCAGCAGAGTGGCCTATTGTCGATATCAGCCAGACAACGAGGTAGCCTAGGCTGAGTTGGCAAGGACTGGTATTAGGCCAGAACCTTGTGATTCCTAGCACCTAGGAATAATGTTCTACCATTAGAATACACTGACTGCACCTCTGCAGAGGGGTAAGACTCCCCCCAAATAGGGCCACCTGTTGGCCATGAGTGGCAACCTGTGACGCTTAAAGATGGAACCCAGGTAGCGGAGCAATCCATGATATGCAACATTCCACTTTGGCCCTTACTTGGGCTAGACGGGTGGTTGGAGAAGCCCCCTCCGTTCAATCGGCTAACACCTATATGATTGCCCCAACCCTATTGCCCCAGCCCTTTTTATCATATGGGTGCTAGAAGGTGGTGGCTGAGGGGTTTCATGTCCTAGGAATGATATTAAACTCTAACTGATGGTGAGGTTCCAGTTCTGGAGGTTTAGGGAATGTGGAGCACCACTTCATCACCATTGCTCCCAGATCCACTCTGACCCAGAGTGGTAGTACCTGTTAGGGTCCCATCTATGGGTTAAATAGAAAAAAATTGTTCTTAAAAATTGTTTTAAAAAACTTTCTACCTAATTATCGCTTATAACAAATTTGAACTTTACCCTATAAACTTATCCCTTAAACTGATTTTCAATCCACTTAGCAACAAACAACCTACTGTCAAAATCAATAAAAATCTTTGAAAAAGGTATAAACAATAATTTGACTATCCTCATAACCTACTGCTTGGCATAAAATAACACTGCATAGGTTGGCATACCATTAAAATCAATCAATCAATCTACCGATTGAGCTAAACCTGCCCCCATTAAAATTTATAACAATGGTTCTGTTTTTTCACTGCCTATTTTTTTTAATGTAATACTGTATGTAAGATGAAATAAAAACATTCCTTCAAATCTTTATTACACTTTCAACTTTTTTTTTTAAGGTCTATTAAGTTAAAACTGGTAATATAAGTTTAAAATAGAAAGGAAATTGGTTTATTTCCTATAACTCCAACCTAAAAAAAGGGGAACCACTCTGAATGAATTTTATCTGTAAATTAATCAACCCATTATTTTCCCATGAAACTAACTCTAAACCCTAACCCATCTTCTTTTTTCCTAGTAGATCAATAAATAAATAATTTATAAAATTCATTCAGTTTGGTCCCCCCCCCCTTTTTTAGGTTGGAGTTATAGGAAATAACCAGAAATTATTTTTGCAAGCTCTGAACAACACTTCTGTTCAATCAGTAATCAGCTAAATACAAATCTGAGAAATCTTTCATTGTTTTATCATTCTATTTATCATAGCCAAATCTGCTCGTGTTTGAAGCAAAGATAATTTGGATAGAAAATCAAATTAGCCAGTGTTAATAGAAAACAAAAAAACAAAACAATCTAAATTGATGAATTCCTCTGAGTTTTAGTGTAACATATTTTAGATAGAGCATAAAAAGATACAAAATCTGTTGGTCATTTGTGCATAGATATTGTATTATCTTACCAATTTTCTACACTGGGTTAACTAAATGCTGATTGTAACATCTGCTGTAAAAGTAACAGCTGGTTCTTTTGTCTCTCATACTTTGACTACTTCAATCTAATTGGTTGGTAAGATTTATGTTAGTCAGATTTAGTCAAAGCTGGTAAGTTAATATTTGAAACTTTCATAGAATGAAATCTGTGTCTTTCTGTTTTTTTCCTCTTTGATATTCTGGCGTGATAATATTTAAATTTCTTTTTTTTCCAAGTTTGTATTCTACATACTAGCTGCAAACTTGCCCCACAGGTAGCATTTTAAGTACATAACACCAAAGTATGTATTTGTTAAGACTTATAAATTAATAAATAATTGCATGCCAACTTGTCTAGGGTTAGGGTAAGATTTATATTGGATTTAATCAAGCTGGTAAGTTAATAATTTAAACTTTCATAGAATAAAGTCTTTCTTTCATTTTTTTTTTTTGACACTCTGGCGTGATAATATTTTTTTTTTTTTGCCAAGTTTGTATTCTACATACTAGCTGCAAACTTGCACCACAGGTAGCATTTTAAGTACATAACACCAAACTATATATTTGTTAAGACTTATAAATTAATTAATAATTGCATGCCAACCTGTCTAGGGTTGTGTTATGCCTAGAGGTTAGGGTAAGATTTATGTTAGTTAAGATTTAATCAAAGCTGGTAAGTTAATATTTGAAACTTTCATAGAATAAAGTTTTTCTTTCATTTTTTTTTCTTTGACACTCTGGCGTGATAATATTTATTTTTTTTGCCAAGTTTGTATTCTACATACTAGCTGCAAACTTGCCCCACAGGTAGCATTTTAAGCACATAACACCAAACTCTGTATTTGTGAGAACTTATAAGTTAATAAATATATAATGAGAACAGAAATTCGTCAGGTCAGACAGCCGTATCTCTCCACTGAAAAAGATGTTCTTCCAACTGTAACGGTCCACTGACAAAGTCTGTCCGCCTGCAACAATGTTACAGCAGTCTTCAATCAATCCACCAAAGTTTACTCATTTCTTGTCCGACACATGTCTGTATTCTCATTAGCAAGATCAAAACACAACTCTGCTCAGTGTAGGAAGGTAGGCCTTAAAAATATTAATTAACTGCCCTGACCAAGATCCCACATCCAGGTCAATCGTGCCCAGCGCTGCCGATCGTAATGTAAAAATTTGCATACGCGTCAATGAGGGTGAGTAATCTGACTTTGAGCTACGACTCACAATCAGGAGGTTGCGAGTTCAATCTCCACTACAAAATAATGGCATGCCAATCTTTCTAGGGTTACTTTATGCCTAGAGGTTAGGGAATCGCTTTTAAGATAAAATAACTACGTAATACTACATGAAATTCAGGGAAATAATTTGATTTTTTGAATATTTTCTTTTAGAGATAAAATAATTACATAACCTATATATTAAATAAACTATTTATTCATTAAATTAAAAATAATGAAAGGTAAAACAATATGTAAGTAGAAACTTTGGACCATATGACCTTTAGGTACCCCTTTTGCTTTGCTGATTCATAAGTAAATTTTTTTCATTTACACTGTCAACATCCGGTTATTAGTTAACACGATTTTTAGAGTTTTTTTTTTTAAATTATAAAACTAACCCTAACCCCTAACAAACAACTTGATGTTGACGGTGTAAATGAAAAAAATGTACTTATGAATCAGCAAAGCAAAAGGGGTGCCTAAAGGTCATATGGTCCGAAACTTTTATCAAAATGACTTGTAAGTAAAAAGTAAAGTCGGTGGAGTGGCCTATTGTCAGTATCAGCTGGACAGTGAGGAAGTGTATCACCTTTTCGCTAGCGCTAGACCATGGAGATTGTTTTTGCTGAGGTGGAGCACCACACTTATCGTCAACTCCCCCCCAGATCAGATTTCCCAATCTTTGCTAATCATACGCTGAGTTGGCAGGGACCAGTATTGAACCAGGAACCTTGTGATTCCAAAGTGGGTACTCTGATTGATCTAAACCGGCCCTAATTCTGTCTCCCTAGTGGGAGACTGGGCTGATTCCTAGAGGTACTGCAATACTAGGCCAGCCTGTGCCAAAGGTGGAGTAAATAACCGCAAAAAGGAGTAATATGCTGAATAGATGCTGATAGGTATGCATCCTGTGTCCCTGATGCATAAAAATCTAAAAGAACACAGTAAAATCGTATCCATGCATCCCAGTGTTTTTCTTTTTTCTTCCCTCACCATTTCAAGTTTAGTGTAAATACATTTCATTAGTTTCTTAGAAATGAATTACACAGGATAGATTACAAGGTAGGAGTTAGATGGTTTTAGTTAGGACCCATAAATTTTCCTGGGGACTCATTCAAAGCAAATATGTGCGTCTCAGGACACACTAAATCAAAAAGCTATCAGCATCACTGATGCTGTAAACCAACCAAACAATATATAGGAGGGACAAGACTTGAACTGCAATATACATTCATATCTACATTTGTTTCTGTTTTGGCACATGGTGCTGTCAAATATGGATGGTTATTAAACATATCTGTTTGACCCATAGATGGGACTCTAACAGGTTCTACCTCTCAGAGTCAGATTGGACATGGGAGTAATGGCAATGAAGGGTTACTCTGCACTCCCTAGATTTTCAGAAATGGAGCCTCACCATCAGATACAATTTTGTACCATACTCAGGACAAGGATTTTGTTCCTACTACAGATATAAACATAATGCAATTTGGATTATCTTGACTTTTTTTTTCCCAGTCAATGAAAATTTATGGGAAAAGGGAAATAATTTTCATTTCTGATGAGGAAATTTTCAGCTAGATATCTACTTTATCTTATTATAATGGAGATTGTGTGTTTTTCTGTCTGTAACCGAAACTATATTCCTACTCAAGTCACAATTCTCTTAGTTATTGACATCACATTCTCCATGATTTTATTTTTATCTAAACCTCAATTATTAATAAAATTGTCTTACATTATTAATACTGTTAACTATGTCTACATACTAACAACATGCAATTATATTTATATATACAACAAAATAGCGGTTTACAGTGTAAACGGGAAGGCTAATTTGCATATTAATATTAAAAAATCGAATTTAATAAATATGTGCTTAGTATTATTGATTTCTAACTGTTTGGTTTTATTTTAATGAATATAAGCAAAAATCTCTTCAATGAATCTTAAATGAAATCCATTAACAAGATAAAATAACTCATTTTATTCTTTACTTCCTCTTATAACTAAATACTTAAATTAGAAAAAATAACAATGAAAGACGAGAGTGATGGAAGAGTAAGTTTCAGTTGTTCCATTTTTTATTATACTCCCTCTGTTTCAAATCTTTTATTATATCCCCTCTGTTTCAAATCTTTTATCTGTATTCTTATTTAGTTTCATTAGCCTTTCTAATTTAATACAATCTTTTATTACATTAAAACTTAAATAATTGCACCCGGAGGGTGCATATATTTGCTAGTACAGTTAAAGATTCAGTTTAGTTAACCTGATGGACACAAAATAGGGATTGCCTAATCAAGGTCTAAAGAACTCAATTTGCCCTATTATTTACCTTTAGGGAGAAAAGATCGATTTCGTGCTTTTCTCAAGGGCATTAGTTTGAAATGAAACACAGCTTTGTTCAGTATTTCTCCTAATTTTTGAAATGAGGCTTGATTATTTGGATTATTCAGACTATTGTCCTCATCTTTATTGTTATTTACACAGCATTTCAGTCAATGTGCCCTCCAGCCTTCAAGTATTTCTTGTTGGACTTGGGAATCTTTTTGAACCCCCCCCCCCACAACCTCTCGGATGGGACATCAATCGAAATGTTGTGTATATAACAATAAAGATGAGGACAATAGTCTAAATAATCCAAAAAGTTTGTTCAGGATTTAAACTTTGGTTGCTGATTCCATTTCCTACAATGATAACCATTACACTAGACATACCTCCCTTCTTTTTGTTGAACAAGTAACAAATTTTCTTTATCTTAAGTTGTCTGTTCATCATCAACAGTGTTGTTGAAGTGCCCCACCCCATGTGTCATAGTAGTGAGCACCGGAAGGGCAGACAGACATATGCTTTGTGAATGCTTTCCTGAGTATGAATACTTTTTTGTTCATGAGTTCTCATTTGGAATAATAAATCAGCTGCAAGTCTTAAATAACACAAGTAAAATAAATTCAGATATGTTTAAATGTAAATAACATAAAAATGAATTCAACTTATTTTAGATTTAATCTGTTTTTGATATTATATCAGATAATTGTACAAATTTTGAATACTGCTTCGTATGTTCATCTCAGTTATTTCTCTGAATTTTTGAGATGAGCTTGATAATTTGTATATTTGGAATTTGGACTATTGTTCTCATCTTTAATCTAATTCTACCACTATTTCTCTGAATTTTTGAGATGAGGCTTGATAATTTGTATTATTTGGACTATTGTTCTCATCTTTATTGTTATATCTACACTATTTCTCTGAATTTTTGATGAGGCTTGATAATTTGTATTATTTGTATTATTCGGACTATTGTTCTCATCTTTATTGTTATCTACACTATTTCTCTGAATTTTTGAGATGAGGCTTGATAATTTGTATTATTTGTATTATTCGGACTATTGTTCTCATCTTTATTGTTATCTACACTATTTCTCTGAATTTTTGAGATGAGGCTTGATAATTTGTATTATTTGGATTATTCGGACTATTGTCTCATCTTTATTGTTATCTACACTATTTCTCTGAATTTTTGAGATGAGGCTTGATAATTTGTATTATTTGGATTATTCGGACTATTGTCTCATCTTTATTGTTATCTACACTATTTCTCTGAATTTTTGAGATGAGGCTTGATAATTTGTATTATTTGGATTATTCGGACTATTGTTCTCATCTTTATTGTTATCTACACTATTTCTCTGAATTTTTGAGATGAGGCTTGATAATTATTATTTGTATTATTTGGACTATTGTTCTCATCTTTATTGTTATCTACACTATTTCTCTGAATTTTTGAGATGAGGCTTGATAATTTGTATTATTTGGATTATTCGGACTATTGTCTCATCTTTATTGTTATCTACACTATTTCTCTGAATTTTTGAGATGAGGCTTGATAATTTATTATTTGTATTATTTGGACTATTGTCTCATCTTTATTGTTATCTACACTATTTCTCTGAATTTTTGAGATGAGGCTTGATAATTTGTATTATTTGGATTATTCGGACTATTGTCTCATCTTTATTGTTATCTACACTATTTCTCTGAATTTTTGAGATGAGGCTTGATAATTAGTATTATTTGTATTATTTGGACTATTGTTCTCATCTTTATTGTTATCTACACTATTTCTCTGAATTTTTGAGATGAGGCTTGATAATTTGTATTATTTGGATTATTCGGACTATTGTTCTCATCTTTATTGTTATCTACACTATTTCTCTGAATTTTTGAGATGAGGCTTGATAATTAGTATTATTTGTATTATTTGGACTATTGTCCTCATCTTTATTGTTATCTACACTATTTCTCTGAATTTTTGAGATGAGGCTTGATAATTTGTATTATTTGGACTATTGTTCTCATCTTTATTGTTATCTACACTATTTCTCTGAATTTTTGAGATGAGGCTTGATAATTAGTATATTTGTATTATTTGGACTATTGTTCTCATCTTTATTGTTATCTACACTATTTCTCTGAATTTTTGAGATGAGGCTTGATAATTTGTATTATTTGTATTATTCGGACTATTGTTCTCATCTTTATTGTTATCTACACTATTTCTCTGAATTTTTAGATGAAGCTTGTTAATTTGTATTATTTGGACTATTGTCCTCATTTTTTATTGTTATCTACACTATTTCTCTGAATTTTTGAGATGAGCTTGATAATTTGTATTATTTGTATTATTCGGACCATTGTTCTCATCTTTATTGTTATCTACACTATTTCTCTGAATTTTTGAGATGAGGCTTGATAATTTGTATTATTTGTATTATTCGGACTATTGTTCTCATCTTTATTGTTATCTACACTATTTCTCTGAATTTTTGAGATGAGGCTTGATAATTTGTATTATTTGTATTATTGTTCTCATCTTTATTGTTATCTACACTATTTCTCTGAATTTTTGAGATGAGGCTTGATAATTTGTATTATTTGGATTATTAGGACTATTGTTCTCATCTTTATTGTTATCTACACTATTTCTCTGAATTTTTGAGATGAGGCTTGATAATTTGTATTATTTGGATTATTAGGACTATTGTTCTCATCTTTATTGTTATCTACACTATTTCTCTGAATTTTTGAGATGAGGCTTGATAATTTGTATAATTTGTATTATTCGGACTATTGTTCTCATCTTTATTGTTATCTACACTATTTCTCTGAATTTTTGAGATGAGGCTTGATAATTTGTATTATTTGTATTATTGTTCTCATCTTTATTGTTATCTACACTATTTCTCTGAATTTTTGAGATGAGGCTTGATAATTTGTATAATTTGTATTATTCGGACTATTGTTCTCATCTTTATTGTTATCTACACTATTTCTTTGAATTTTTGAGATGAGGCTTGATAATTTGTATTATTTGGACTATTGTTCTCATCTTTATTGTTATCTACCCTATTTCTCTGAATTTTTGAGATGAGGCTTGATAATTTGTATTATTTGTATTATTCGGACTATTGTTCTCATCTTTATTGTTATCTACACTATTTCTGAATTTTTGAGATGAGGCTTGATAATTGTATTTTTTGTATTATTCTATTGTTATCTACACTATTTCTTTGAATTTTTGAGATGAGGCTTGATAATTTGTATTATTTGTATTATTCGGACTATTGTTCTCATCTTTATTGTTATCTACACTATTTCTCTGAATTTTTGAGATGAGGCTTGATAATTTGTATTATTTGTATTATTCGGACTATTGTTCTCATCTTTATTGTTATCTACACTATTTCTTTGAATTTTTTAGATGAGGCTTGATAATTTGTATCTGTATTATTGTCCTCATCTCTATTGTTATCTACACTATTTCTCTGAATTTTTGAGATTAGGCTTGATAATTTATATTATTTGTATTCATCTTTATTGTTACACAACATTTCAGCTGATGTGCCCTCTGGTCTTCTTCAGGTATTTCTTGTTGGACTCAAGAACCTCCTCCTCGAACTCTGGAGCTTCTCAGCTGTTTGTCATCTTCTCCCAGCTCCATCTTTCATTGGGTCATATCGAAGTTCTTCTTTGTATCGGGTTTGGGGTTTCTCTTCTTCCCTCATCTCTAGTCCTTTACTGATTCTTCTTTTTCATGGAAGAAACACTGAGGCTTATTTTTGTGTACACTTTTTATTATTCAGATTCCCAATACATTCTTAACCCACACACGTTGGAGAAGCAGCAGAGGCAAAAATTATGTCTGCTCAGAAAGCCTCTCTGCTCTCAACTTTCTAGAGTTTTAAACACATATTGATTCTACTTTCCCTGACTCATCTGATTACATGATTCTCTAAAAAAAATGAGAGCCATGTTCCAGATAAATTTGGGTTCAAGACCTGGCAATTTAAATCAACTGTAATTTTCCAATTTTATATTCATCAAGGACCAACAATAGCCTTAAGATATCCATCATATACTAACATTGAAAATAATGGAAGGAAAGACAAAATAAACTCATTCACATAGACAAGAACATTTAACCTTTTATATACATAATATACATACTAGTAATATTAAAAGTAAGAATACACAAGCATGTCACATGGTAAAATTATACACATATTGTTCCATGAAAAATTATGTGGAAGAGGATACAAAATGGGAAAAAAGGCGTGATAAGTGTGTGTGTGTGTGTGTGGGGGGTAATGTATGTATTTACCAATCCCTCCCCTCTCCGCCCTGTTGGTGGGGTGTTAGAATACACTGACTGCACCTCAGCAGAGGGGTAAGACTCCCCCAATGGGGCCACCTGTTGGCCATGGGTGGCGACCCGTGATACTTAAGGATGGAACACAGGTGGCTGAGCAGTCCATGACATGCAACACTCCACTTAGGCCCATACTTAGGCTAGAAGGATGGTTGGAGAAACCCCCTCTGATCAATCGGCTGGTCACGTCAAGCCCTTGCACCTATATGATTGCCCCGACCCTATTGCCCTTATGGCAACTCCAAGCCCTTTTTATCATATGGGTGCTAGAAGGCAGTGACTGAGAGTCTACATGTCCTGGGAATGACGTTAAACTCTAGCTGATGGTGAGGTTCCAGTTTTGGAGGTTTGGGGAATGTGGAGCACCCCTTCATCACCATTGCTACCTGGTCCACTCTGACCTGGAGTGGTAGTACCTGTTAGGGTCCAATCTATGGGTTAAATAGAAAAATGTGTTTATAAAAAAAAAATTGAGTATCCATTAAGAATGAATTTATTTCAAAATTTTATCGGCATTAAATGACCCACTGAGGTTTATATGCCGTAAAACAAACCAATCCAAAACCAATCCTTCCACACAAGCAGGATATGGCATAAAGTCACATTGAAAGCCCTGCTTCCTGCTAGATCACCAAAGTTAAGCAACAATGAGCCTGTTCAATACTTTGATGGGTGACCATTTAAGCAACAGCAGGTACTGTAAGCAACCTGATATCAAAATGACTTGATTCGGCATTGAATGACCCAAAAAGGGTTGATATGCCATAAAACAAAACAAACAACCAAAAGAGGTCAAGAATGGGTTTCTGAGACTGTTATGTAACAACCCATGAGGCCCCTAACAGACATGCCAATTCTTTAAGGTACATAATTTTTGGTTAAATCCTACTTAAAGGACATAAATTCCACCATCGTATGTCACCCTGCTGAAAAAAAAATACTAAAAATCTAGGAATTAACCGAATTTAATGAAATTTTCTCTGTTGATATATTAATGAATAAAATATATAATGCACCAGTTATTTTATTTGAAAACTTTTATATTTTTTCAGGTCAGTTAACTTTGAACCACGTATCTTTGAGGTATAACACAGATTCACAAACATACATGGTACAAAGTTAACTGACCTGAAAAGATGTAAAAGTTTTTAAATAAAATAACTGGTGCATTATATCTTTTATTCATTAATATATCATCACTGAAAATTTTATTAAATTCGGTTAATTCCTTGATTTTTTTTTTTTTTTTTTTCTTTCGGCAGGGTGACATACGATGGTGGAATTTATGTCCGTCAAGTAGGATTTAACCTAATTTTTTATTGTATCCTTACAGATGAAATATTACTATGATATATGCTATCACTTAATTTCACAAGAATTAAAAAAAAAATCGGATAAAATTATATAAGAGAGATTAATAGAAAATGATGACGTATATTTTGATTTTAAGCAATGATGAATAACCTTTTTTTGTGTGTATGTGTTTTGCCATTTTTAATTTGTTGTGTAAATCTTAGCCAAAAATTCTTTTTCAATAAGTCAATAAATATTTTGTGCAACTATTGGATCCAGTTTAAAAAAAATTTACCATGAAATATCTTCTTTCAAATTCCTGAATCATAAGAGCAGAAAGATTGCATTTGCCAATTTTCCAGCATTAATCTACTATAAGTAAAGTAAAGTCGACGGGGCGGCCCAAAGTCGGTATCAGCCAGTCAACGAGGGAGTCTATCCCCTTTTCAATAGCGCTAGACCAAGGAGATTGTTTTAGCATCTGAGGTGGAGCGCCACACCTACCATCAGCTCCTTACTTTACCGCACAGATCCCTGTGCTACTCATACGCTGAGTTGGCAAGGACCGGTATCGAACTAGAAACCTTGTGGTTTCTAGCCGAACACTCTACCGACTGAGCTAACCCGGCCCATCCCAAATCTACTATACAAATGGCAATTTCTGTCTGTCTGTATAACCAGTTGGCACCTATACCAGTGATTCAATCATCATGAAACTTTATACACATGTTAAGCTAATATTCAGGAAAAGGATTGGCTAATTGGATTTCAATAACCCCCCCAAAAAAAACAAAAAAAAAAAAACAAAAAAAAAAACAAAAAAAAAAGCAAGGAGAGACACTCGCAGAATTGGTAAATAGGATGATGAAATTAGCCAGGATAGCATATCAGGATGCAGGGCATAGAGAGGGTCATGCTGTACAAGTACAACTAGCTGAGTACTTTATAGATGCCTTAAATAACCCATTTATAAAACAAGATGTAGTGAGGGCAAACCCCGAAACATTATCTGAGGAATTGACAGTGGCAAGGGACAGTGAAAGGTTATTTGAGAAGTTGAACTCACTTCAAAGGAGCAGTTGGGGAACTACATGAAAGAAAGAAGGAATAATAGGGAAGAATGGAATTCAGGCAAAACTTATAGGACCACAAATGGAACCCCTGGTGACATCTTTACAATGGAGGAGGACAGAGAAGACGTTTCAGTGAGAGAGGGGGAAGAGGAGATACTACTACCACTTCATTCTTATACATAAGTTTGTTGAACAAGTTTGATACTCTTTGAGCTCCTTTCTTTTATGTTGTCCCAATTTTCCTGCCGCCCTGTCGGCTGGGGCGTTAGAATGCACCGACTGCACCGGGGTAAGACTCCCCCAATGGGGCCACCTGTTGGCCGTGGGTGGCGACCCGTGATGCTTAAGGAGAGACCAGGTGGTTGAGCAGTCCATGACCTGCAATACTCCACTTTGGCCCTATCTTGGGCTAGACGGGCGGTCGGAGAGGCCCCCTCCGATCAATCGGCTGGTCACGTCAAGCCCTAGCACCTATATGATTTCCCAACCCTATTGCCCTTATGGCAAGCCCCAACCCTTTTTATCATATGGGTGCTAGAAGGCGGTGGCTGCGGGTCTACATGTCCTGGGAATGACGTTAAACTCTATCTGATGGTGAGGTTCCAGTTTTGGAGGTTTGGGGAATGTGGAGCACCCCTTCATCACCATTGCTCCCTGGTCCACTCTGACCCGGAGTGGTAGTACCTGTTAGGGTCCCATCTATGGGTTAAATAGAAAAATGTATTCATAAAAAATTGTATTATCCATTAAGAATTGATTTATTTCAAAACTTTATCGGCATTAAATGACCCATTGAGGTTGATATGCCGTAAAACAAAACAAACCAAACCAATTTTCCTGTCCTATATTCTTAAATAAAACAGTTGGATTACCTCCCTTGAAATTATCCAACTTTCCAAGAAACTGAGCTCTAAATACTTCAATATTTAACCAGAATCGGCCATTATTCTCTCTAGAAAGTTAGGAATATGATCATTTTTATTAGACAATATATTTTAGGTGTCATCTTTTAATAGTCCTAATCAATCACTTTAAAACAGTGATGATGCTAACTTTAATTTTTAATACATGACATTATTATTAGTAATGGTTATACCAAGTGATTTTATTAAAGATTCCCTCTTCAGATTGAATAAGCCAGGGGTGGGGTGGTTTATTCAATCTAAATGAATAAAGCTGGATGGAAGAAGAACTTATGACTTAAACAGCTATTGATAGTTTCACACACAAAAAAAAAAAAATGATCTGCCATAACCACACCTAGCAAAGATTGCTATTGAAAATCCAATATGGGTACCTAGGTTAGCTAGCATTTTCAGGTGCACTCTGGGAACTGAATAACCCCATTTTCCCAGGTATTACCGAGTACTGCAGCTATTCCCGTTCTTATGAATAAGTTTGTTACTCTTTGAGCTCAAACTTCCCAATCTTATTCACTTTGAATGAAAAAAGCTGAATGGAAGGAGGACATGACTTAAACAGCTATTTGATAGTTCCACAGAAAAACTTGATCTGCCATAACCACACCTAACAGATGTTGCTATTGAAAATCCAATATGGGTACCTAGGTTAGCTAGCATTTTCAGGTGCACTCTGGGAACTCCATCTTTCTCAGGTATTATAGAGTGTTGCAGATTGTTTTTAATATGAAGAAATTATAAGGATGCTTTTACTTATTGTTTTTTTATTTTTATTTTTTTAAATAAGATTTTCTTACTATTTTGTTACAGATGGTCCTTGCTGGTCAAAAGCCAGAAATCATTATGGAGATATGTACAAGAGCCTTATCTTTTTGGACCTATCAGGTAAACAACTTTCATTTTACATATTTTTTTAAGATAATATCTTATTATAATGGAGATTATGTAACTGTCTGTCTGTAACCAAAACTACGTCTCCACTGACGCCACAATTTCCCTACTTATTTAAATTATATTCTCAACAATTATGAAATAGTCATTATTTAATCTTAATTAGCATCTTATTTATTAACGATGTCTCTATCGGTTGAAACATTGTACAGATAACCATGAAGATAAGGACAATAGTCCGAATAATACAAATTATACTAAATGCAGATATGTTTAAATATAAATAGAATATGAAAATAAATTTAACTTATTTTAGATTTTATCTGTTTTTGATGGAGGTGTTTGTAGTGTAATGGTTATTGTCATAGGACATGGCAAACTGAATTCAATTCCTGGACAAGGTTGTTTGCATTTCATATAGTGCTAATACCATTAGAAAAGGCAGCTATCCAACTATGAGTAAATAGTAG
The DNA here is from genome assembly GCA_023376005.1 of Doryteuthis pealeii. Taxonomy (NCBI): domain Eukaryota; kingdom Metazoa; phylum Mollusca; class Cephalopoda; order Myopsida; family Loliginidae; genus Doryteuthis; species Doryteuthis pealeii. The sequence goes on along the minus strand of CM042166.1, from coordinate 8,528,746 downwards.
GGCAGACTGGGCTCTTTAACATTGGTATGGTAACCGGTCTATGAGAAAGAAAACTCTGAATTCAAATCTGTTAAACTCTGCATAAAAATTAACCTTGTTTCAAATCCTGCTTGAGTGGAGGGGTTGGGTAAATACATAGAATGTTATTATTTCATTTTTTTTCATTTTATTTTTGTGGCGAGAGAAATCACGCACATGGTAGCTCAAAGCGAGCAAGAACATGTCTAGCATGCAAAATGAGATTGGGGGAGGGAGTGTAGTGGGGGATTACGGAGATTGAACTCGCATCCTCCTGATCGTGAGTCGTGGCTTGATGTCAGACTACCTTGTTGGCGTGCATGCAAATTACTACACTGCACGATTGACCCAGGTGTGGGATTTTAGTCAGGGCAGTGAATAATTATTTAAGGCCTGCCTTACCACACCAAGACAGTTGCGTTCTGATCTTGATGACGAGGGCACTGACGTTTGATAAGGAAGAATAGGCGAGTGAGCTTTGGCGGAAGACTGCTAGAAAAGATTGATGCAGGCGGCAAGGACCGTATTATAATTTTTATGTCATTTTTTTCTTACTGCATTTATTTAAATTTTAATTAAAACAAATTGTTCTAGACAAATAGAGCCATTGTCTTAACTGATACATTCTAATCATCATTGTTTTCAAATAGCCATTGTGTTTCTATTAAAATAGTCATAAAATTTTTTAAAAATTATTTTCATTGCTTTCATTCTTCATTGTATTTTTACCAAAACCTCAACGTATCATGCAACATCATATGGCATAATGTGAAAATATGTTCTTAAATTAATCTATTTTAAATGTCTCAAAAAAATATTTGTAATTTTCTTGAAGTCAATGTTTATATTATTGTTCTTCTGATATCAATGAATCATTAGACTAAATATGATCAATCTGTACGATATATATTTTACTTCTTTCCATCATAAGTTTGTTTTCAAATACAAATAAATCTTTACATTGTAACTAAAAACTTTTACTACTGTTTATAACAAGTAAGGGGAGGTAACAAATTGAAATTCAATAATATTCAAAGTTGCCTCCCTTGGATTGTGCATATTCGCTTATTTTTCTTTTTCCCACAATATTTGAATTTGTATTTAGATATTCCTATTTAATATTGTTATTAGCTTTATATCATAAATTTTCTCATCTACATTTTTCTCATTGATTTTTTTTATTCCACATTTTGTTTAAAAAAAAATGGTTTAGGCCAATTTACCGTTTGCTTAGAAAAAGTAGTTTTTTGTTCTTTCAACTGATAAGACTTATATAATTTGTGAATTTTTTAGTTTTAAAAAATATTAATTTTCTATTTAAATTTTTTTTTGAGAGAGAGAGAGCATGGTTTAGTTTATAGTGAAGTGACCCCCCCTACTTTTTTTCTATGAAAATAGTGAACTAGCCTAAACGTAATATAAGAATAATCCCCAAATTACTAAAAAAAAACTTTGTGTATATGTTAAATATTTTAAGTTTTCTTTTAAACTTTAAATTTTATTACTAAAAATTGGAATTTATGTGTTCATTTAAAAGAAAAAAAAATTTCTTACATTTACTCTAAAAATATATCATTATAATATTCAAATATTGTTTAGCTCAGTTGGTAGAGCATTTGCCTAGAAATTGCAAGGTTCCTGGTTCAATACCAGTCCTTGCCAACTACATGAGTAGCACAGTTTGAGTAATTTGATTGGTGTGGTAAAGTGGGAAGCTGAATAAAGTAGGTATTGCATCCTACCTGAGCAAATAAACAATCTCCCTGGTCTAGTGCTAGCAAAAAGGGAATAGACTTCTTCATTGTATGGCTTATACTAACAATAGGTCACTTTGCTGACTAACACCACTAGAATATATTTACAAAATACTGATCAACTAACCACATTTGCAAGATAAGGAATAGTTTACATTTTTTCTATTTTTATTTGAAAAATTTATTATAGATTTAATTTATTTCTTTGGTTCATAATATGCTAAAATAATTCTGCATTTAAGTTTTTGTGAAAATTGAGCCAAAAGTTTCTATTTTATTGCTGTATCATATGATTTCAAGACTTTAAATGTTTGTAAATAAGTCTTTCTATGTTACTATCAATACATATATAAAGGGTAGTTGGTGTGTATGTATGTCTGGATGAAACTACGAAAATAAAACAATTAATGACAAAGTAAATATATATACAAATTAAATATCACCAGTTCTTGCCTTTTGTGCAAAAATTAGGAAGATTAGATTCAAAGATGTTTAAAAATCAAAATATACATAGAAATAGCATTGAAACTCTACTTAAAAAACGTCCAGCATTTATAAATCTCAAAAAAATTTAAAAGAAGAGAACCACCACTCTGCTACATGTCAGTTTTCATAAAGTAGTATTCATATAAAATATATGACCCCCCCACTCTACTACATGTCAATTTTCATAAAGTAGTATTCATAGAAAATATATGACCCCCCCCCACTCTACTACATGTCAGTTTTCATAAAGTAATCCTTCTTCCTCATAGAATGGTGTCACTCCAAGTGTCAGGGGGACAGACTGTGTTTATTACAAAATTATTCTATTCTCTAAGTTAAATCATTTTAATGTTATTGCTGTTGCAAAAATCATGCTGTTTTTACTGTTACCATAAAATACTTATGAAAATATAGATATAATATATTAAAAGATTTGAATAATTTAACTCTATTATATTACCTAGTATGAAGATTTTCTGTGGTTTTAACTGTAAGTTCAACAATACTGAAAACATTATTAAGATATAATTTTATGAGTTTTACATTTTTTTCTAGAGTTATAGATTATAATAAATGAATAGAAAATTCGTTGGGTTGGAAAGCTGTGTCTCTCCACTGAAAAAAAGACATTCTCCCAGCTTCTCCTGACCAAGTCCTTGTCGCCTGCAACAATCTTTTCAAGCAGTCCTTTGCCAAAGCTTGCTCGCTCGCTCCCTGTTCCTTGTACATCAGTGCCCTCGTCAGCAAGACTGGAATGCAATTCTCCCGGTGTGTTAAGGCAGGTTTTAAATAATCATACTAAAATCCCATATCCGGATCAAATGCTGTGTAGTAATTTACATGCGCACCAACGAGGTAGTCCGACGTCAAGCCACGACTCACAATTGGGAGGATGCGAGTTCAATCTCCCTAATCGCCTGCTACACCCCCCCGATCTCATTTTGCATACCAGACATATTCATGCATGCTTTGAGCTACCCTGTGTGTGATTTCTCTCGCCACAGATACTTATGAAAAAAAAAAAAGAAATCATGAAATATATAACAAAACAAAAAGCACAAATACTAATTTTTCTATGACTTTACTTTTAGCTAATTGGATGCATTTTGATAAGAATAGAATTAGTTAAATGTTATTGAACTCTAGATTTAGAGAAAATCTTTGTTTTTTTTTTAGTTGTTCATCTCCTGAAGCAAATTGGTTAGGATTCTCTACAATATATTTCTAATATATAATTAAATAATAATGAAATTTATTGTGTACAGTGCTCAGGTGCACCACAACTCATCAAAGTCTCATGCCTAGTACATAAAACAATGTATTAATGTCAAGAACATGAATAGCATACATTAATAATATGTATGTATGTGTGAGCGTGCATGGAGGTATCAGGTATAGTGTTGACGGATCACAGGAAGCATGGAGACTTTGAAAGATGCAATGTTTCAGCAGCCTACAACGAATGCAGGTAGTTTATTCCATGCCTCAGCAACTCTGAGCATGAAAAAATGTTTCCAAAAGTCATGTGAACTATGCTGTTTTGCCTGATAATGTTGGTTAGATAGTTTTACAGCATGGGTTATTTCATGCCAAACTCAGTTTAACAACTATGGTCTCTAATGATATATGATACAAATATCTTTCATTATTTTAGATAGGTAAATATTGTATACTTACTTACAATATCAATGTCCGTAAGAGCCAATGTGTTAATAAAGTTTGAACCCCAGTTGCGCTATTACATACACTTTCAGACTAATATCCTTGGGAAAGATATGAACCTCCTTGAATTTTATTTAAAAAATTTGGCGCCTGTCGGTGTATGTATGTATGTGTGTGTGCATGTAAAGTATTTGTGTGTGCTGGTGACTGGAAATGACTCAGCTTTATTTATGAGGTCACAACACCCCCATCTATAGGTTACATTCTACAAGGCAGGCTTTGGCATTAAATAACCCATAAAGGTTGATATGCAATTACACAAAGAAATGAAACTAAACCAACGGATGGTGCATGATAAAGACCATGTCTTTTTTTGCACTTAAATGTTTTTTGTTTTTTTTGTCGGATGTTTTTTTCCCCCTTTGGAATACATTTTTTCTTTTTCTTTTCTTAATGCAGTCTCACCAAGAAAGAATATATCAGGAATATGTTGCCAACAAAGTGAAAGAAAAAGCATCACAATTGGAAAAATATTATGAAGAAATTATTTCAAGAATTCAGTCAGAATTGAATAGTATCCTTTTTTTTTTTTATTGATTTCACATTTTCTTTCAGGGAAAACCTTTTTTTAAATACAGAAATTGTAATTTACTGTTCAAATTCTTAATAGCTTAACTCTATACTGTCTGTATGTTATGCCACTGCCACCTTTTTTGTTGAGGTAGAAGGTTGAAAAAAAGGATATATTTGAAATATATCTTACTGGCGACACTTACATTAACAGACAACCCATTCTTCTTAGTGTCCTGGGTATGATGTTAAACTGCATTTAATGATGAAGTTCCAATTTTGGAGCGCTGGGGAGCATAGAGTACCCCTTCATCTCATAAGTCCACTCTGACTGGGAGTGGTAGTACTTGTTAGGATCCCATCTATATGTTTTTAAAAAATGTGTTTAAAAATGAACAGACAACCCACTCTCCGTAAATTAGTGTCTTGGGTATGACGTTAAACTGCATCTAGTGATGAAGTTCTAATTTTGGAATGCTGGGGAGTATACAGTACCTCTTAATCTCCTAGGTCCTCTCTCACTGGAGGTGGTAGTACTTGTTAGGATCCCATCTATGGGTTAAATAGAAAAAAATGTGTTTAAAAATGAACAGACAACCCACTCTCCATAAATTAGTGTCCTGGGCATGATGTTAAACTGCATCTAGTGATAAAGTTCCAATTTTGGAGCACTGGGGAGCAAAGAGTACCCCTTCATCACATAAGTCCACTCTGACTGGGAGTAGTAGTACCTGTTAGGGTCCTATCTATGGGTTAAATAGAAAAAATGAGTTTAAAAAAAAACTTGATTTTGAAAAAAAAACTTGATTTTGAATACCCATCAAGAATGAATAAAACAAAATGTCTTCTGCATAAAATAACCCAACAATGGTTGACATGCTGCAAAATCCAACCAACCTTGTTAGATTAAGATTAAAGTGTGGGATCTGTTCATCAATCATGTTCTTGTCTTTAAGAAGGACACAGCAAATAATTCAGGTAAACTTTGACCTTGTGATGCTGGTTGCAGGTACCAGGGCTATTTTTAGCCTTGCCCATGAATGAGCTCCCTTGTTAGGCTGACTACACATCATGATTGCTTATGAATTTCACAAAATGCATCTATTAGATGATTGAGGGGGGAGTAGTCAGTGATATTGTATCCCTGGGATCATTGGAAAATTTTGATCTTTCAACATTGGATTTCCTCCCCCAGGAGACCAATCGGGGCTGAACAAACCCTGACTCTCACCCTCAGCAACAGGCTTTCTCTAAACTCGCGATGAAGAGATGTATGTATTTACCAAATCCTTTTGCCATTGGCAGGATGTGACACAAGCTCAATTTTTAATCCAATTAAAAACAAGGCTCAAGAACCCAGTCTGTCTTACTATTTACCCATAACCAACAAAGAACAGATGGATTCATTCTGTTTTCAAGGTCATTAGCGCAAAGTGAAACATAAACAGCCTTGTCCAGGATTTGAAAATTCTGAATTCAAAACTTTTAAACTCCACTTAAGAAATGACCTTGTGTCACATCCTGCTTGTATTGAAGGGGTTTGGTAAATATATATACATAAACTATCTGCTTCATTTTATTAGAATCTATCAAATTACACTTTTGATTTTGCAGTGAATATAGATACATTCACATTTGGTGGTTGGTTTTGAAGGCTATCACAATGCAAGTGTAAAGAAAAATAAGGTAACTATGGTGTTGTTTGTTAACCTGTCATTTATTCTTAATATTTCAAGATGAAAATCTCTTCAACAGAAGATTTCCGAAACTGAAGCTGTTGCTAGTGACATTTCAAAATAGATGGTCGCTAGCAACAGCTTCAGCTTTGGAAATCTTCTGTAAAAGAGATTTTTATCTCGAAATATTAAGAATAAATTAAAGGTTAACAAACAACACCATAGTTACCTTATTTTTCTTTACACTTGCATTGTGATAGCCTTCAAAACCAACCACCAAACCAATATAAACACAATGCTTCAAGCAAATTATAAAACACTTTTATACATTCACATATTTTCTAATTATAAATTTCAGTATTTACATTGTGTAATATCTTCTATTTGCCTTAAAGATGGTTACAGATTAACTCTTAAAGGTTTCCCAATAACATCACATATAAATCACAAGATGGTGGTTCTAATAATGATATTTATTATAACAATCAAACAATAGACAGTGTTCACTTCTGTGGGTTTCTTTGGGGTAAATGTCCTGTATCAACGTTATAACAGGATACGACAGTTCTAAGTTTTATGTATATTTTTGTTGAAAAAGGAGATGTAGCATTTTCTTGATCTTTTTAATTTGTTAAAATTTTATACTTGTCATATAAACATAAATACAATTGTTTTTTCCTTTTCATAAACTAAGCTCTAAAATTACAGCATACAAGTAAGTGTACTTTTATATTTATCATTCTTTTTCTTTATGACGGAGAACGAAAAAGAGCAAGACATTGCCTTGCTTGCCGGGATCGAGCCCGCGTCCTCCCGCATGTGAAGGTAGACGAGATTTAGGCATTGGACGGACGCGAAGTGCCAGGATGTTTCGGTAAATGCGTACATAAATAACGTGTGAGTCAAACGCGGGGCAGTAAGAAGTTGCAGTAGCAGGTTGACTGACGCGAACGACTGAGTAAAGAAATGTGATTTTTGCAGCTGCTAAACGAAAACGAAGAGCGTGTTGACCAGGGGAAAGTTTGGCTTGCTGGAAGACTGTGGACTTGCTTGTTTTTGCCCCCCCCCCCCTCTCGGCGGGAGCTTGTTGATATGAACATCTATCCCCTCCCCCATATTTCCCCCCTTCCATATTCTTATTGGATAGAAATAATCTCATTTTGTGGAAAAAAAATGGTGGCAGTTATGGGAGGAAGAAATTTGATTCAGAGTAAAAAAATTATTTGGATTTTGTTTTTGAAGTTTGTAAATAAACTTGACAGTTTTGATATCCTCTTATGATAATCAAAATTATTAATCATATTTTAACTTAAAACTTAAAATGTGTTTAGTATGTATAAACGGTAATCTGAACATTAGCTACATAAATGAGAGTAACCTCCCCTTGTATGTTTCACTTTGAGGAAGCCATTTGTTTTGGTCGGCCATTTTCATTTCACAGTAAATCTACATTGAAAATATGAATTTGTTCGAATCAGTACCACTGCATGTTTTAACATGAAAATATCATAAAATGTGTACTTGATTGTGCTTGCGCATTATTTGAAATTAACTTAATTGTTATTAATGAAGAATAATTAAATTACCCTGGAACTGGGAAGACAAGGCAACAAACGGTTGTAACTTAAATACAAACCTAAATGTCACACAGTCTACTGCAGAATGACAGGATATATATAAGACTCCACAATGTCATTTAAATCAAGCAGTCAAGCAGCCAATCAGAACTCAAGGAATGGAATGACCCAAATCACCCAAATTCATGAATGGGTCATTCTGGATTTCTATATATACCAACTGTCTTGGACACTGCTTACGTTGTATTCAGTTAGCTGCTGTTATTCAAACCAACAGTAGACTTACTGACTTCAATAATTAAGAACATTTTATGATATTTTCACAAATGGCTTCCTCAAAGTGAAACATACAAGGGAAGGTTACTCTCATTTATGTAGCTAATGTTCAGATTACCGTATAAACACTTATTTACAAGTTAATTGCCATTATTATAAAGAATGACAAAATATTTAAAAATAAACAGAGAATGTGTTTTTTTTTTAATAAGAACAAGATTAAGTAACGTGGGTGATATGGTTACTTTTTGTTTTTTGAATTTTAAATCTCTTCTATTTTTTTAATGTTTATTTCCCCATGCTTTGAAAAAAAAAAACCCCAGTATATTCAATTATCTTATTTTTATATCCTTGGTCATTAAATATTTGACATTTTATCATCAAGGTGTCCCAACAGCACACATTATTTTGACCCTATTGCTATCCATTCTTATCTGCCATTGCTTTTGGTAGATCCCCTCTAGATGGCACACAATATAAGTCTTTGTTGGTCGGCTAATAGTGGTGTGTCCATATATAGGAGTCTATAAGAAAATGTCGCTTATGAGTTTGTCCTTACTTCTCCAGCAGTGCCCAGCATGTCTTTTTAGTTTTGAAGGATTAATATTAGAAAGAATAGTTAATTGCAAGATAATTCTTAAAAATTGGTGTTAGATACAGTTACAGAGATGCTGATAGGCATCCCTGATGCACAAAAATCTAAAAGGATTCAGTAAAATTGTATCCATGCATCCCAGTGTTTTTCTTTTTTCTTCCTTCACCATTTAAAACTAACTGTAAGTCCAATTCAACAGTTTCTTAGAAACAAATTTCACAGGATAGGTTACATGGTAGGAGGTAGATGGCTTTAGTTGGGACCCATACATTTTCTCAGGGGTTCTGTGTATCCTGGGATTCTTATATTTCCTTTAAATGAACCCCATTTAAAGGAAATATAAACATCCTAGGACACACTAAATCAAAAAACTATCTGCATCACTGCAGTTAGGATGAAACTGATCTGAAAATCATTAATAATGATTATTATATTCTATATATTTAAAAAATTTTAGTTTATAAAAATTAATTTATTCAGTTTCTATTTGAAAAACATTTATATCTGGCAAAAGTGGTAAGTAAAGATTTGTGGTGGAATGTGTCAGGGGTCAGGTGAATATTGTTGTGAATTATGTTTACCGATTTCATAACGGAATGTTGCAAATAAGTTTTCTGAGTGTTGTGATAAAAATGTTAAAGGTGAAATGAATCATCAATAAAACAAGCTAACAGTAAAAAAGTAACAAAATTGGAGTTGAAACAGGAATTGTCATATATATATATATATATATATATATATAGTGTACAATACATTTAAAGTGCAATTGTTACCATTGGTTTCCAAGCAGCATGTTAGCCACTTTTCATCACGACAATGTGCCTGTTCTTGAGGCGCGTTGTCTTGAAGAAAAGTGGCTAACATGCTGCTTGAAAACCAATGGTAACAATTGCACCTTAAATGTATTGTACACTATAATAAATAAATACTGCTCTTACACACGTAAAAAGTAAAGTCGTCAGGGCGGCCTAAAGTCGGTATCAGCCAGTCAGCGAGGGAGTCTATACCCTTTTCAATAGCGCTAGACCAAGGAGATTGTTTTAGCATCTGAGGTGGAGCACCACACCTACCATCAGCTCCTTACTTTACTGCACAGATCCCTGTGCTACTCATACGCTGAGTTGACGGGGACCGGTATCGAACTAGGAATCTTGTGGTTTCTAGCCGAACGCTCTACCGACTGAGCTAACCCGGCTCCTTACACACGTAGTCGAGCATTTTATTTTCAATTCTCCAATACTAAAAAATACTATATATATATATATATATATTATTTTTGTTAATGAGCAACAGCTTACAAAAGATATCTTGTATGATTATCAATTTGTGAGTGTCATATTAATGATTGTAATTAAGATATTGAATATTTTGATTTAATCTGAAGATTAAATGATATTACTCATATCTCATGTTGTATATATGTATATATTTACTAACCGCTCCGCATGAGCAGGATGCGACACAAGGTCAATTTTTTAAGCGGAGTTTAATAGGTTTGAATTAAGAGCTTTTCTTCTCCTAGACTGGTTACCTAGCCATGGTTAAAGAGCCCAGTCTACCCTGCTATTTACCCATAGCTGGAGGGAGAATTAGATTCATACCTTTCTCAAGGGTATTTATCTCGTTGTATATAATATGATGACTCCTCATCTCAAACTATTTTCTATTAGGTATTCTTGCAAAAATATACAGTAACAACTTAAATAGTATAGTTTTGATTTGTGCCGGTTTTTATGTGGTACTGACAGCCTAGTTGGTAGTGCATTCTCCTAGGAATCATAATACTGGACCCCATCAACTCAGTGCATGAGTAGTACAGCTTGGTTAATATGATCTGTGCTGTAAAGCTATCTGGGGGTTGAATATAGGTGTGGCGCTCTGCTTCAACAAGAACAATCTCCCTGATCTAGTGCTAGCAAAAAGGGGATAGACTCCTTTGCTTTTTGGCTGATAGCAGGTTTGAATACAGTCTACCCTACTGTTTTCCTATAGTTAGGGAAAAGCATATGGATTCATGCCTTTCCAAAGGGCATTAGTATAAAGTGAAACAGTCATGTCCAGGATTTGAATTAAGCTTTCAGATTTGATTTTGGCTGTGGGTGGCAACTCCTGATGCTTAAGGATGGAACCCTGGAGGCTGAGCAGTCCATGACATGCATCACTCCACTTTGGCCCTTACTTAGGCTAGATGGGTGGTTGGATCAATCTACTGGTCATGTCAAGCCCTAGCACCTATATAATTGTCCCAGCCCTATTGTCCTTATGGCAAGCCCCGGCCTTTTTTATCATATGGATGCTAGAAGGCAGTGGCTGAGGGTCCCAGTGTTCTGATGGTGAAGTTCCAATTCTAGAGCTCTGGAGAATGTGGAGTACCTCTTCATCACTGTTACTCCCAGGTCCACTTTAACACAGAGTGGTAGTACCTGTTAGGGTCCCATCTATGGGTTAAATAGAAAAATGAGTTTAAAAAAAATTGAGTACCCATCAAGAATGAATAAAGAAAAAACATCTTTGGCATAAAATGACCCAATGGGTATGACATGCCATAAAACCCAACCAATCAATCTATCCAATTTGATTTTTTTATGACCATAACCATTATACTTAAGTGCACCTTCTAAATGGTTAATTGCATTTTTGCAAAAGAGACATGCTTGAATACAAAAAGAAAATAACAATGCAAACTACAATAAAAGATTATTTTCATTAGGAATAAAGCTTTTTCACAATACATGCAATGTTTTTTCTTTTAACTTTTTTTTTGTTATACATTACAAACGGCTTTTACTGATATGTATTGATTATGAAAAGTAAGATTTTTTAATTATTTTTTGGGCCAGAACTAATTACATTGAAACCCATTATAACATACCTTGAATAGGGGTGTCCCATCATTGTGTAATGGTTAGCAAGCTAGTCTCACAGGTGCATTACTACTGAATAGGGAGTTTGATCCTTGCTGAATGCACTATACTTGTGACCATGTGTCACATTCTAACTGTGGCAAATAGGTTGGGTAAATACCTTAAGTATCTCATCATGGTATAATGGTTAGCAAGCTAGTCTCACAGGTTCATTATTACTAAATAGTGAGTTCGATCCTTGCTGAATGCACTATACTTGTGACCTTGTGTCACATCCTACCTGTGGTGATTGGATTGGGTAAATACCTGCCGTGAAAAGTGTGGTCTTGATAAGTATATGCAAAATTTTGGAATAAATAAATAAACTGTACTATTCAAGGTATTGCTTGTATAGTCATAATTTTTAAGTTATCTAATATTGTCTTTCTTAGTCTTGAAAATGGTATATGAAATACTGAGGATACTGAGATTAAGATGAAAACAAGTAGTAATAAAAAAAGTTTAAATAATAATAGAAAATAAGTTAATTACTGTTATTTAAATAGTCTGTCTTTGACTGAATTGTTGTGACAACTTGATTAGAGTTTGTGGTTAAGTTTACACATAAATATTGGCAATTTATATGGTAATTATAAGAATTCATGCGAAGATCAGCACAATATAGCAATTTGAGGTTGGCAAAAACTGATTGGTTAGAAGACATTTGGTGAAAAAAGAAATGGTTCACTGTATTTTCTGTTTGGGTTGGTCTAGAGACAAGACAAAGACTAGAGGACAATTTATACCTATCTTTATTGAACAAGGGTTAGCATAAAATGAGGGAGGATTAATGTCTACAACTAAAGGACTTAACTCTCCTTTGAAGAATAATCAAGGTTCCAATTACCGTTGAATTGGGAAGACATGGCAACAAACGGTTGTAACCTAATACAAACCCGAATAGTTGCAAAATCTACTGCAGAATGACAGGGTATTTATAAAACTTCACAATATCATTCAAATCAAGCAGCCAATCAGAACTCAAGGAATGGAATCACCCAAATTCATGAATGGATCATTCTTGATTTCTATATATACCAACTGTCTTGGACACTGCATCAGTGGTACTCAGTTAGCTGCTGTTATTCAAACCAACAGTAGACTAACTGACCTCAATATCCTTATTGGAGAGTTCCTAGCAAGGTAGATTACTAGGTAATATAACACTATGATCCAATAATCAAAATAATAATTTAAAAAAAAAACTGCTACTAATATAGCATGCAATCTTCCAGGACATTTACTCTGCAGAATGATGAAAAAAACAAATTTATATTAATTAGTTAACTACCATATTTGAAGGCATATAGGATGCACTTTTTCCAAAATTTTTGTTAAAAAAAATTGCCTTGCGTCTTATACATCGTAGGTGAAGTTTGAGACCTCCTGTAGGCCTTTTTACTATTATTATTTCCTGCTATTGAAATGTCTTGTGTATGCTTATTGCTTGCCTGTACTCTCAAATTGCTTTTATGTTTCTGCTTGTGTAATGCACAGCTAGACTGTTTTCAACAATATATGCTTAAATACACTAAAAACTTTTTTTCCTGAATCTGACCTGCTGAAATGGGGGTGCGTCTTATATGCCATCAAATACAGTATATTTTGTTTTCTACCTGGGTTTGGCATTGTGGCAAGACAAGGGCTAACAAACAATTCATACCCATCTTTATTGAACAAGTATCAGCGTAAAATGAGAGAGGGTTAATGTCTACACCTAAGAGAGTTAACTCTCCTTACTGGAGATTTCTTCTTATCAAGGGAGATTACTAGGTAATATGACACTAGGATCCAATAATAAAAATGATAATAATAAAAAATCCGTACCAATATAGCATGCAAGCTTCCAGGGCATTTACTCTTAAGGATCATAAAAAACAAATTTATGTTAATTAGTTCATTAATAGATAGACTGGATATTATGGTGGCACTAAAAACTTTTGGGGTTGACACTTAGGCATAGTCCTACATAGTGGAGAGTTTTCTACAATCTAATTGCAATTACATTATTGAATGTTATACCAAAACCATTATTTTTTTTCAGCTACTAGGAAAGAAATGGAAAGTACAAAGAAAAAGAATTATGAAATGAATGAAAAACTAATAGAAAAATCTAGACAATGTCAAAAATTACAGGTTTGGAATAATTCTTTGCTATTATTCTTTTTGTTCTGCCTTCTTGGGTAATTCTTTCACTGAAAATATTTCTTTTAGGTCAGGATTACTATAGTCCAGTAGAAATAAGTTTTGACCCGAAAAAAAAAAAAGGCCTAGCTAAAATTTACACCAAGTAAAGGACATATGGTCTACAATAACATATCCAAAATCCTTTCTTGGGAGTTGGGCCCCAAAATGAGCTAATTCTACTGGACTACTACCTTCCTACTTACATTCATAATGGCTGTCAACTCGTGTTCGAGTAAGACCATTTCCTGTTTTTTAATTTTTTTTTATCATCATCATAGGTGCTAGTAGCATTTGACACTCTATCCTTGTGTTTTCTGAGATGACTCACCAGGCCAGCCACTCTTCCACATAAACTACATGTTGGAACTTCTCCACTTTGAATGTTGCTGGGCTGAAAATTACCCTTTCTAATAGCCCGCTTCAATTTTTGGTGTTTAATTCGGTTGGACTCAAATTCTTCCACAGACAGATGGTGGCTCTCCAGCCAGGTCTATTACAAGCTATCTTCTCCCAGTCCTCCACAGCAATAGCAGTGTTCTTCAGAGTGTCCTTGAGGCAGTCCTTAAACCTCAATTTGGGTTTGCACTGACAACATTTGCCAGTTGAGATTTCCCCGTAAAATAGATGTTTTTGGATTCGGCAATCATTCATGCGAACTAGATGACCAGACCAGCGAAGACGTGATCTAAGGATTAAACTCTCAATACTAGGCAGGTGACATCTTTCAAGTATTGTGGTGTCTGGTGTAAATGACAACCATTCCATCCCTAAAATCCTGCGAAGGCAATTCTGATGGAATCTCTCGAGTGTCCTGAGATGTCATTTGTAAACAACCCAAGTCTCACAGGCATACAAAAGGGCAGTGAGCACACAGACTCGGTATACACCCAGCTCGGTGGAGATCTTAATGCCACATTGGCTCCAAACCCTTTTCTCAAGCAAACCAAAGGATCGCGTTGCTTTCTGCAACCTAAGGGAAATTTCTCTACCTAAAGAGTTGTCCTGTGATTCATTCATACATACATACATACATTGAGTCTACTCCAAAAACTATTCCTTCCTTCTCACCCCCATTGTCTGACCTTAAGATGACCTCTGATTACTATGTGACACATGATATGTTAATCACATTTGACTGATCAAGCCATACATTTCCCACTTGTTTTGGAATTTGTCAGTTTTCTTCCAATTTGTTGGCCGATCAAAACGCATCTCTCCTGCTCTCTTGAACATCCTCATTCTCTCAATCTTTTTTTTTTACCTAACGTTTACTTTCTCTTCTTCTTATTTCCTTTTTATGTTACGTTTATATGTATGAATTTAATGCAATACATAATCTTTGTTATATTCACTTCAGTTTTTGTTTTTGTTGGTTTATTTCATTGTTTTATGTAATTTTGCTATTCTGTCTGGTTGAGACGACTGCTGGATTTTTGCAGAAATGAGAAGGCAGAATCCTTTTTTTTTTAAAAGATTGTAAAAATTTATTGTTATTATTTAAGTAGACTTGTAAAAACAAAGAAAAATATTACTGCAAATTTCATGTAGTCAATATTTGTGGTTCATATTCCCCCTAGAAAATATTTATTGAAGTAAATATCTACATTTCAAAATTTTTTAAAATTTCTTATTTTACTTGATTAAAGGCTGTCTTTAAGTAAAAATAAATAAGTAATTGTAGATTGAATGAAAGGAAAAAGAATAAATGGAATATTGGTTACTTTGTGGTGGGAGATGAAGAAATGGCACTGATAAGTGATTTCTTTTATAGAGATATATCACAGCAAACTGGTAGTAAGAAGTATTGTGGGAATTGAGAAAGAAAAGATAAAATACAATCTTAAATAGAAGTCTATTCATTGTGAACTTGATCTAGCAATATACTAGCGGGAGGGATTTAAAAAGGGATGTAAGAGTAAGGTCGTGAGAGATGATGATGAAAAAGGAGATCTGCAAATAAACAGGGATCAGGGAGATTCTAGGAGAAGCAGAGGTGCTTCAAACAACTTGACCTTACCTACTCCGCATTGATACCCGTCATCTCATTTTGTTTTCCTTTTTTTTAACCTTTAAACAAATTATTTTAAGTTATTGATTGTATTGATAACAAAAATTTGTATAAATATTTCACTAATTTTACAAATAAAACTTTTTGTTGTACATTTCCCTGTGTGAACTATTAAAATAAGGCTAACAATTACATAAAACTAAGAAGGAGGATGACACATGTTTTTATTAGTAACTACTTTGCTTTTGGATTTTATAATTAAAATAACTACAACTATCCAACAAGGACAAAATTGATGGAAACTTATAAAGTCTAATACTGGGGTCATCTTAAGGCCATCTTTAACCAAGTATTCATTAATTTGTTCATGGCCTTACCTGGGTTATATAGTATCCGGTTGAATTTAAGAATACACTTTTTTAAATCTCATATTGCTCCCCATTGGATAACAGTACCTATCGCTCCTATATTGTGAAAATTAAAATGTTAGCAAGTCTTTTCTAGTAGCCCTTTAACACTCGCATTTGACTAATAATACTATAATACTACTTTTTGAAAGTGAGTGAGATGCAATATCAATAGTATCATCATTAATGCAAGTAGTTGTAATGAACAAAATACTCGATATGGAAATTCATTAAATTTGAAAATTTATCAGAGTTATTACTCTTAGCCTATTTGTTTTGTGCCTATTTTTCATATCACAGCCTGTAACTTGTTTCTAGTGACCCCAAATGAATTTAGGAGTAAATATAAAAATGACCACTGGGTTCCTCGTTAAAATTCTATCCTAGAAATTTTTTGTTTAATCTTGTTACAGAGCTTTGTTTTCAATTGCATAACCTGATAGACAGACACCACAAGTTAGTGAGGGTATTCAGCCCAGAAAGAGAGCCAAGAAGAGATAAACTAAGAGAAGCTCAAGAGGAAGGGGTTAGAACCTAAGATATAAGATGAAGTAGTTCACTTTAACCGCATAGTTTGTAAAAACACAAAAGAATTCTGACTCTATAAAAAGTAACATCAACGGGGTGGCCTAAAGTCTGTATCAGACAGACAGCGAGGGAGTCTATCCCCTTTTCAATAGCGCTAGACCAAGTAGCTTATTTGGCGTTTGAGATGGAGCGCCACACCTACCATCAGCTCCCCACTTTACCACACAGATCCCTGTACTACTCATATGCTGAGTTGGTGAGGGCCGGTATCGAACCAGGAGCCTTGTGGTTCCTAGTTGGATGCTCTACCAACTGAGCTAAGCCGGCCCTATTCTGACTCTATACTGTCTCAATAAGTATTTATTTTCCTGACTTGACCACCAGGCTGAATTAACACAAAGTTTTATTAATGTGGGGTGCCATGCACAAACTGAAGTTCATGTGGTGGCAGGTACAAAAAAATGTGCAGTCCTGTCAGCATTCCCCTTTTGGTGTGCCTCAGGCCCTGGGCAATAAACCCAGCCCTGTCCTTTTAGGTAACGGGGGTAAGTGCAGTTAGGGAGGACTCTGAGACAACATGATTTATTTTATCTCACTTACTGGATCAAAAGCCGAGGCTCTTAATGCAAATATGTAACTGAAACATTTACACCTTTTCCATAACCTTAGACCCCCCCACACACACAAAAAAGCAGAATAGAAAATAAATGATTAGGTGTTGTTTCCATTAACCAGTAAAACAATCAATGAACATGTTCATTATAAAATCAGCTTTGGTCTATAATCAATTGTCCCATGTTGTCAAACCATTTGGATAATACAGCACTTTACTATTGTCAAAATGACAATACAAACATTAAAAAGAAAGAAAAAAAACCTGGATCATTATGGAAATACATTATATCATTTCTTTTGTTTTCAGACAATGTATGATGCACTGAGGAGGAAACTGATCACTCCAATCAATTATGAAAAAGAATCACATGAAAGATTTGATAACAACAACAATGGTCTTAGAAGAGATAATTTTATTCTACCTTTATCATCAGCTGACTGTGAGTTTTTTTTTTTTTTTTTTTTACCTTTCTTTTCAAATATTTTTTTTAAAGATCCAGACATAGAAATCAATAAAAAAAAAAATCAATCCTATATCTGTTACATAATGGATAGGCATAACCTATCAATTTTTAGTAGGTAGTGTAGAGTAGTTTTACATTAACGGTAAAACTGGAAAATTACAGTTGGATTTAGATAGTTTGATTGACAGGTGTTGAACTCGAGTTCATCTGGAACGGGGCTTTCAATGACTTAGAGAGTTGCATAACCAAACAATGCTGAGAAAGAAGAATTAGAAGTTAGACTTGATGCAAAAGCAGCCTATTAAGGCCAGATTTATCTTTATATCTCTGCTGCTCTGCTCACATATATGTGAGTTAAGAATGTATTATAAAAATCAGTAAAATGGTCTTAGAAGAGAGATAATTTTATTCTACCCTTATCATCAGCTGACTGTTAGTTTTGTTTTTACCTTTCTTTTTCAAAATTTTTTTTTTTAAAGGTCCAGACATGTAGATAATTTTCTTGTAAAAATCTATACATTGTATAACTTTAAATATATATGAAAATAAAACAAACTATATATAAATGAATAATACCGGACATGCATTTATTAAAACTTGTTTTAAAAAACACTATCAGTAAAAAATCATCCCTATATCTGTTACATAATGGATAGGTATGACCTATCATTTTTAGTAGGTAGTGTAGAGTACTTTAAAATTAATGATAAAACTGTTGAGAAAATTAGTTGGATTTAAAGAGTTTGAGTGATATCTTGACCTCAGGTTTATCTGGAATGGGGAGGGGGGTCATTGGCCTAGGGAGTGACGTGATCAGACAAGGCTGGGAAAGTAGAATTAGTGTAGCTGACTCCAGGTGCCCCCCGAACTTCTAGGCATAGAATAACCCTAGATGGGTTGACATACCATTAAAATCAATCNCTCCATTATAATAAGATGATATCATCTTGAAAGTCGTTAATCAGTTGTCTGAAATAATTATTATTGGTAAATCAAGTACTTTTTGTTCTTTTCAGAATCATTATCAAACCTGTTTATATTGTTTAAACTATCATCATCAAAACTGTTTATTATTTAACTAAATTATTGTTTTGGTTTTGTTGTTAAGGTGATACTAAATAATGATGGTAGTTTTATTTTTTACATATTATCTTTCTCCATGAAGAACAAACGTTTTTTTTATGTTAAAACCTCTCAATAAGTTCAATAAGTATGCAGACTTAATTTGGTAGTTTTACATCAAACAAAACAATTTTTTCCAATCATCAATATAAATAATTAAAAAAAGAATGAATTATCTCAATAAGACTTTAAATTGAACTTTTTGAATTTTATAATGAATTTATAATTTTAATATTTTTTTCGCCTTGCATTTTCAGGTGAAACTAGTCTGTCTGGAACATTTGATATTATCCGGATTGACCTGCATCCTTCTGACCAATATAAATCTGTGAGTATTTAAAAAGAAAAGAGTACAATCAATATATAATATAATTCTACCTTGTATTACAGTATGTAGTGTGAAAGATTACCTCTGATTATTTTGAACACAAATATGGTTTCTACTTTTAGTTTTAATTCTTATAATTATTGTGTTTATATGTATTAATATATATTTAATTATTTTTTGAGGATATGTGCTTAATTGAAGTCAATACTAATTTTTGAAAAATTAATTAGTTAATATTAATCAATAGGTGGGCATAATATGTTCAAAATGTAAGGCTAAACAGATTTGAACATATGAATGTGCCGCGCTAAATAATTCATTAATATTAACTAAATTAATTTTCAAAATTAGGTATGACTTCAATTAAGCACATATCTCCAAAAATTGTTGGCTAAGAAGCCATATCAAATAAACACAATGTTTATTTACGTACTTCATATATATATATGTATATATATAAGAAAGATTCTGTTGTCTGTACAACAACCAAGCAAACAGACTTTTATAAAGGGAAATTGGTAGAGACCCAAAAATACCAATGTTCAATAAAATCCACACCCTCTTTTTGTCTGAGAGGGGGTTAAAAAAATTTGGAATCAGGCTGACTTTCATGAGCAAATTAAAAACATTCCAGGCCAAATTCAGACCTGCATTCTGAAATGTCTCAAGTTTTAATTACTGCAATTGTTTTTGGGGATTTCTTTTTCTTTTTTTGTTATGTAACTTTTTGTGACAATTCTTTGTATGATAATAAAAATATGTTCAAGTTTGACAAAATTTAATATATACTCAGTGCATGAAGTGTCATTGTAGGACCAATCAAGAGCACTCTACAGGAGCTACTTAATTGCTGCCTGATAGGGTGGCTTTTAAGCTAGTTAATAAAGTTAGATAATATCAATCTTATCTACTGTTGGATATTATAGATATTAGACTTTGGTAATTATAATAAGTTATTAGATGAAAGCTTTTTTTTTTTTTTTTTTTTTCAATGAATGTCCTCCATTTAAAAAACTGCTTCTGATAGTGAGGCTCAAGTTCTGGATCTTTTGGGGTATGGAAGCCTTTCACTGCTATTACTCCCAGGTCCTCTCTAACCCAGAGTGGTAGTACACATCTATAAGTCAAATAGATCTGTTTGAAAATTATTGTATTAGATGAAACCATGTGCAAAAAAACAAAACAAAAAAAAAAAAACCCAAAAAACTCTTAAACACCTACAGAAAAAATGTAAATATGAATGAACAATGAATGTGATTCCTAATCTCTTGGCATTAAATAATCCTAGACATTTGAATATGCCATTAAAATGAATTAATCATTTAAAAAAAATTAAAATGGGTTATTATTCCAAATTGTTCTTGCATGCATATATAATATATATATATATATATATTATATATATATGGAAATACGGTGAGGAAATTAATCCAACAATATGGAAGAAATATTTTAAAAAATATAACAAACACAGGATGTTATGAATAGGAAACAAAATTAACGGTTTAATAGCATCAGATTCGCACAATCACTATACACTTAACATCTTTCATTTTGTCCCTCACATAAACATTACTTAACAGTGTCCTGAAGATGGTACAATATACCGAAATGCTTAAGTATTGACACTAAAATTTGTTTCCTGATCATAACATCCTGTGTTTGTTATATTTAAAAAATATTTTCTTCTCATATATATATATATATATATATATATATAGTTTCTATTGCTTTTGGGATGTAGGTAACTTTCTTTGAGCTTACCTTATTTGATTCTAATCCCATTAATATTAGAAGGGGAGGAGACCCCGTAGCATAGTGGTGGAAGTGCTGGACTCTGAAATTGTCATAATGAGTTCAAACTCAAAATCATTCAACTTTAAAAAAATCTAGACATAAAAGTCTTGTTTTAAATTTCTGGTTTCATTCATTTTGCATAACAATTGGAAAAAAAAAGACTCATCTTTTTTTTTTTTTCATATTTTTTGTTAGCTTTATATCTTCAGAATTATTTTGGTAATTTTCATGTCAGTATTCTTTTGTCTATAATCAATACAATGTGTGTTACCTTATGGTCTGAGTGTATGTTTACTTTAGACCCACCCATGGAAGGAGCCTGTGTAAAGACAACATAATTGACCAATAAAAATATATATTTTCAGAAAGAAGAAAGAGTGTAGAAAGGTTGTGGTAGGGTTACAGACAGATTATTGACTTATGAATGCTTAAATACCTATTCAAAATTTTTTTTTTTTTAATGTTATTACCATAACTGTCAATCAACTAGTGAATAGCTAGAATACATGAAGTATACAATCATAACATGCAACAAGTAGAGGACACTACAGTATATGGTCTGTTAATCAAAAAGAAAGTTTTTATCTTGTAGTTACAGTTCCATTTGAAGAAAATCTGGATTGGGCCCATCGTGGAAGTTTTGAAAAAATATGAAGACCTACGTGAACAATGTGTCAGAAACGGATGGATAACGGATGTATTTCCATTGAGTCGGATGTCGGGGGTTTATTGCAACACTCACCTCGTCATTTTTGTCTAAACTTGGACTTTCTCTATCAGACAAGAGGAAATACTTAAAAAAGATTCAGGAGAAAGCTCTACCGCATCAGCATGGATATGGCAGTCCTATATTGTGACATCAAACCGACAAAGTCTGGTGTATCGTGAGATACTGCTGGGCGCTCTGGTTAGTGTTAATGATACTTTGCCCCAAAACCATGCTGAACCAGAGTCAATCATCTGATGAAGCTTTGTTGTTGCAATGCTCTGTTGTAAATAGCAGTCCATTGTATGAAGATTATTTTAGAATAAGCATTTCAATTTGAATTGGTAGTTATTATAGATAATTTTTAAATTATTCAAAATTAGTTATATATAATCATGACTGTTTTTTTTTTTTTAAAGAAGGTTGCTAAGTACAGATATATTATATATCACCTGCTTAATTACCTGTTCATATAAAATTTGATCTTCCACCTGATACTCACCAGACTTTGGCAAGATGCCCAAAACACACACAGAAACACAAATTATATAATGTTTTTGAAAAAAACAAGAAAATAAGTCAAGATTGTCATCCAGAAAGCCAATGCTAAAGTGTTCGGTTTTAATTAAACATTAACATGGCTTAAGTTGGTTAATAATTATAAATCATGTAAAAAAATATAATATATTATAATTATTAACCAAGTTGAGCCCTGATGATGATTTAATTAAAACATCACCTTTCTAGATGCCAATCTTTGACTTATTCTTGTTTTATCAAAGACTTTATACTTAATTACATTGTCGGATTTTATATCCATTTTCTTCATATATATATATATATATTATAATATATATATATATATAAAAATAGACTCTCCCGTCGATTTTCGACGTATGAGGGTTCATACACACAATGAACATCCACACAGGGATTTTGTTTATAGTGGTGAAGGCTTGTGTTAGACCATCCACACTTTTGGCACAGTCGATAGGAAAGAATTGGTGCATCAAGGGTTGCCACAAACCCAATCAACGACCGACCTCAGGAATTTTGAATTCAGAGTTATCCCTCTCCTAGACTGGTTACCTACCCAAGGCTGAAGAGCCCAGTCTGCCCTACTATTTTAACCATAGCTGGAGGAGAATAATGGATTCATACCTTTCCCAAGGGTATTAGCGCTATGTGAAATGCCAACAGCTTCGTCTAGGAATTGAACTCGAATCGACGAGTCCATTTTCCACGACTCTAACCACTAGCCCACGCGCCTATATATATATATATATATATATATATAAGATTTTTGGATGTTTGTTTATTTAGAAACTTGCTGGATAAAGTATATATTAAATTTTACTTGAAGGCACTTACAAACGCATGTATCGCATAAAATTCGATACTTTTTCTATAGAAAATGAACTTGACAAGTGTAATCCGGCAAAGGATGGCTCGGTGTGTAGAATACCGTACAGACTGTTTCGACTTTATTAAGTCTCATCAGCGGTATATACTAACGATTTCCTCCGACAGAAATCGAAACCGGGACTTCAGCAGACACAGTGAAACATTAGTGAAACACTTTTATCGCCTCGGCCACAGTACACAGCCGACCATCCTAGCGAAATTAAGCTTGTCAAGTGATATTTACACGCCTCTACCATAATAGGTAAGGGGGTGTTATTGGGAGAATAATAACAAACAGATCGTATGCCCTTCGGCGAAGTGAATAAGATTTTTGGATGTTTGTTTATTTTAGAAACGTTGCTGGATAAAGTATATATTAAATTTTTACTTGAAGGCACTTACAACGCATGTATCGCATAAAATTCGATACTTTTTCTATAGAAAATGAACTTGACAAGTGTAATCCCGGCAAAGGATGGCTCGGTGTGTAGAATACCGTACAGACTGTTTCGACTTTATTAAGTCTCATCAGCGGTATATACTAACGATTTCCCTCCGACAGAAATCGAAACCGGGACTTCAGCAGACACAGTGAAACATTAGTGAAACACTTTTATCGCCTCGGCCACAGTACACAGCCGACCATCCTAGCGAAATTAAGCTTGTCAAGTGATATTTACACGCCTCTACCATAATAGGTAAGGGGGTGTTATTGGGAGAATAATAACAAACAGATCGTATGCCCTTCGGCGAAGTGAATAAGATTTTGGATGTTTGTTTATTTTAGAAACGTTGCTGGATAAAGTATATATTAAATTTTTACTTGAAGGCACTTACAACGCATGTATCACATAAAATTCGATACTTTTTCTTATAGAAAATGAACTTGACAAGTGTAATCCCGGCAAAGGATGGCTCGTGTGGTAGAATACCGTACAGACTGTTTCGACTTTATAAGTCTCATCAGCGGTATATACTAACGATTTCCCTCCGACAGAAATCGAAACCGGGACTTCAGCAGACACAAGTGAAACATTAGTGAAACACTTTTATCGCCTCGGCCACAGTACACAGCCGACCATCCTAGCGAAATTAAGCTTGTCAAG
>CM042166.1:8382057-8499557 GCA_023376005.1 Doryteuthis pealeii | reverse complement strand
ATTGCTCCCTGGTCCACTCTGACCCGGAGTGGTAGTACCTGTCAGGTTCCCATCTATGGGTTGAATAGAAAAACATGAGTTGATAAACAAAATTGTATTATGCATTAAGAATGAATTTATTTCACAACTTTGTTGGCATTAAATGACCCACCGAGGTTGATATGCCACAAACCAAACCAATTCTGGAGCTCTAGGGAATGTGGAGCACCCCTTCATTGCCATTACTCCCAGGTCCACTCTGACCCTGAGTAGTAGTACCTGTTAAAGTCCCATCTATGGATTAAATAAAAAAAAAATGGATTTAACACATCACTCAATAAGTCCCGGGCCTGACATATAGCTGGCATCACTAATAAATCCATATAATTTTTATAAAGTACTAACCTTCAAATGGCACATGTCAAAATTTTGAGACCAATTGGATTATTAGTTTACAAATTATAGTTATTTAAGTGAAGCTACTGTTACAAATTTTCAAAACGATGGAAAAATCTGAATTTCGTGTGTTAATAACGCATTGCTTTCTGATGGGGAAAAAATACTGTTCAAGCAAAGCAATGGCTTGATAAGTGTTATTCAGACTCTTCTCTGTCAGAAACAATGGTTAAGAACTGGTATGCTGATTTTAAATGTAGTCATACAAACACAAATGATACTGAACGCTTAGGTCACCTAAATTCGGCAGTTGTCCATGAAAAACACTAAAAAAATTCCACAAACTCATTTTGGCCAATCATAAATTGAAATTGCTTGAGATAGCAAAAGAGTTGAAGATATCAGAAGGCAGTGGATTCACCATTTTGCATGAACATTTGTCAATGAGAAAGCTGTGTTGAAAGTGAGTGCTGCGTTTGCTCACATTCCATAAAAAATAACAACGTGTTGACGATTCAGAGCGTTGTTTGCAACTATTTCAATGCAACAAAAATGAGTTTTTGCATAAATATGTGACAATGGATGAAACATGGATCCATCACTTTACTCCAGAGTCAAATCGGCAGTCAGCTGAGTGGACAGCAGCAGGTGAAAGCAGTGACCAGACGCAAACATCAGCAGGCAAGGTTTTGGTCTCCATATTTTGGGACACACAAGGTATTTTGTTCATCGATTACCTTGAGAAAGAAAGAACCATAGCGATTATTACATAGCATGATTGGTGCATTTGAATGAAGAAATCACCAAAAAATGGCCACAAATGAAGAAGAAAAAAATGCTCTTTCACTAAGACAATGCATTGTGTCACAAGTCGATCGCAACAATGGCAAAACTACATGAATTGCACTTTGAATTGCTTCTTCATCCACCCTATTCTCCAGATCTGGCCCCCAGCGACCACTGGCTGTTTGCAGACCTCAAAAGAATGCTCCAGGGAAAGAGATTTGGCTCCCATGAAGAAGTGATATCGGAAACTGAGGCGCATTCTGAGGCCAAAGACAAATTGTCCTATAAAAAAGGCATCGAATTGTTAGAGAAGTGTTGAAAAAGTTGTTTTTTATTAGTCAGGCCCAGGACTTATTGAGTGATGTGTTAAAAAATTACCAAGAGATAATATCAAATACACCCGCCTTGTCAGTGGGGCTTAGAATACAGTGACTCTATCCCCTGCTGAGGGTTAAGGCCCCCCCCCCAAAAAAAAAAACATAAATAGGATGGTCCTGAGTATGACACTAAACTGCATCTAGTAATGAAACTCCAGTTCTAGTGCATAATTAGAGGGGGGGGGTTATTATCCTTGTACCCCACTTGTACTAGGTTAGGCACAAGGCCCTATTAACGTGGGACCACCTACAAGACGAGACTCATTGGTGGCGGGGTTAAAAATTGCATTTACCCCCTCGGCATTCCCCCTCAAGGGGGGCGCCTCAGGTACTGGGCAATAAACACAGCCCTACCCCTTTAAATCGAGGGGGCAGGTGTTGCCTGGGGGGATGGCCCCCTGGGATCGACGATTGTGATTTTGACCTGGGGTGGGCGCGTACACCGACTCCGGGGGGTTAATTGGAGGGAGAGAATCATCTCTTTCATAAAGATTACCAAGAGAGTGAGTAAACATACATTTTTACAGTGAGTGGGGATAGTAAGATAGACAGTGAGAGACAGATTCTATCTAAAAAACAGTTTGAAGCAGATCTCCCTGTATGGTTTAAGACTTTTCCATGCGTGACATTCAAAAGTTAAAAAAAGTTTGGTTGAAATTGGGCCAAAAATAGTGAAATATTAGCAGACAGACAGACAGACAGACATTTGGTAACTTATAAGATGTGGGTGTATGTATTTCAGATGGTTGATGTTTAATCATTAATGCCATTTATAAATTGAGATATTAAGTGTCTTGTTTTCATTTTGTTATTTATAGATGTAGAATTATACAATAACACAACTTATATGAATTTTTTTTTATTTTTTAGATAAAGTATTTTGATTATCAACTTTTTATTAGTTTATTTTATTTTTATTTCTTATTGAAACACAGAAAATGTAATGCAATCCTCAGTGTTGTGATAAAATGTAATAATAAGGTGAAATGTTAAATATTCAAACATTAATAAGAATATAACTTGTTTGTAGACTTTAAAAATACTAGCAAATATATGCACCCTCCGGGTGCTAGTATTTAAGTTTTAATATAATAAAATATATTAAATTAGAAAGGCTGATGAAACTGAATAAGAATGCAGATAAAAAGATTTTGAACAGAGGGGGATATGATTGAAAAATAGAACAACTTTGAAACTAACTCTTCCATCATTTTACATTACTCCCGTCTGTCTTTGTTAAATTTTCCTAATTTAACTATTTAGTTAAGATAGAACGTAAAGAATAATATTACAGTTATTTTTTCTTGTTAATGGATTTCTTTTAAGATTTATTCCTGAGATTTTTGCTCATATTCAATAAGATAAAACCAAACAATTAGAAATTAATAATACTAAGCACATATTTATTAAAATCAAATTTTTAATATTAAAATGCAAATTAGCCGTACCATTCACACTGTAATCCGTTATTTTATTGTATATATAAATACAATTGCATGTTATTAGTATGTAGATATGGTCGACAGTCTTAATGATGTAAAACAATTTTATTAATAATTGGGTTTTAAATAAAAAAATAAAATCATGGAGAATGTGATGTAAATAACAAAGGGAATTGTGATTTGTATAGTAATATAGTTTCGGTTACAGACAGAAAAACTCACAATCTCCATTATAATAAGATTTGATTCTATAGACACAGCTGATGTTTTTTTTAATATGTGTGTGTTCTCCAGACACAGCTGATTTTCTTTTATTTAAAAAAATAAACCAACTACTAAGCCCTGCCTAAAAAAAAAAGGGATAGGCCAAACCTGGCATGTGATACTAAGACATTGTTGGACACACACACACACAGAATTTGGAAGGTATCACCAGGCATACAACAGAATGGACAAATTCTAGCTACAAGGTAACAGCTTCAGTTTTGGTAAACGGGCCAAGCTTAAACAAAAAAATAAAAAATAAGGTCTAAAAAGTCTGGCTTTGGGTTACCTTTACTGCACTTTTAACCAGGAATACAAGGAAAATAATCACTTCCTATGTATGTGTAAGCCATTGAAAGTAAGTAAAGTCAGCAGAGTGGCCTATTGTCGATATAAGCCAGACAACAAGGTAGCCTAGGCCGAGTTGGCAAGGACTGGTATTAGGCCAGAACCATGTGATTCCTAGCACCTAGGAATAATGTTCTACCATTAGAATACACTGACTGCACCTCTGCAGAGGGGTAAGACTCCCCCAAATGGGGCCACCTGTTGGCCATGAGTGGCAACCCGTGACGCTTAAAGATGGAACCCAGGTAGCGGAGCAATCCATGATATGCAACATTCCACTTTGGCTCTTACTTGGGCTAGATGGGTGGTTGGAGAAGCCCCCTCCGATCAATCGGCTAACACCTATATGATTGCCCCAACCCTATTGCCCCAGCTCTTTTTATCATATGGGTGCTAGAAGGTGGTGGCTGAGGGGTTTCATGTTCTAGGAATGACGTTAAACTCTAACTGATGGTGAGGTTCCAGTTCTGGAGGTTTAGGGAATGTGGAGCACCACTTTATCACCATTGCTCCCAGATCCACTCTGACCCAGAGTGGTAGTACCTGTTAGGGTCCCATCTATGGTTTAAACAGAAAACAATTGTTCATAAAAATTGTTTTTAAAAACTTTCTACCTAATTATCGCTTATAACAAATTTGAACTTTACCCTATAAACTTATCCCTTAAACTGATTTTCAATCCACTTAGCAACAAACAACCTACTGTCAAAATCAATAAAAATCCTTGAAAAAAGGTATAACAATAATTTTGACCATCCCTCATAACCTACTGCTTGGCATAAAATAACACTGCATAGGTTGGCATACCATTAAAATCAATCAATCAATCAATCAATCTACCGATTGAGCTAAACCTGCCCCCATTAAAATTTATAACAATGGTTCTGTTTTTTCACTGCCTATTTTTTTTAATGTAATACTGTATGTAAGATGAAATAAAAACATTCCTTCAAATCTTTATTACACTTTCAACTTTTTTTTTTAAGGTCTATTAAGTTACTACTGGTAATATCTATTAATAATGGAGATTCGCTTCCGGTTTTTGTCTGTAACAAAAATTACGTCACTGCTTACGTCACATTACCAAAAATCGTCATAACATAGAATAAATACACTCAAAATTTGAACATACAACATTAGACAGTCCTCATTGTTTTTTAAAACAAGTTTTAATAAATACATGACTGGTATTATATATCTATATATAGTTTGTTTTATTTTAATACATATTTAAAGTTTACATTTCCAATTGTTTTATTTTTTAATCCTTTAATGAATTTGATGATTTTACTTATTTAGGGTACAAACTCACTGACATTGAATTTTTTACTCCCACCCCTCAGGCAATATGTTTCAAAAATCTATTTTTACCTCACCGGAGGGCGTTTTTTTATTTTGTACTAGTAAGTTTAAAATAGAAAGGAAATTAGGTTATTTCCTATAACTCCAACCTAAAAAGGGGAACCATTCTGAATGAATTTTATCTGTTAATTAATCAACCCATTATTTCCCATGAAACTAACCCAAAACCCTTTTTTCCTAGTAGATCAATAAATAAATAATTTATAAAATTCATTCAGTTTGGTTCCCCCCCCCCCTTTTTTTTAGGTTGGAGTTATAGGAAATAACCTGAAATTATTTTTGCAAGCTCTGAACAACACCTCTGTTCAATCAGTAATCAGTTAAATACAAATCTGAGAAATCTTTCATTGTTTTATCATTCTATTTATCATAGCCAAATCTGCTCGTGTTTGAAGCAAAGATAATTTGGATAGAAAATCAAATTAGTCAGTGTTAATAGAAAACAAAAAAACAAAACAATCTAAATTGATGAATTCCTCTGAGTTTTAGTGTAACATATTTTAGATAGAGCATAAAAAGATACAAAATCTGTTGGTCATTTGTGCATAGATATTGTATTATCTTACCAATTTTCTACACTGGGTTAACTAAATGCTGATTGTAACATCTGCTGTAAAAGTAACAGCTGGTTCTTTTGTCTCTCATACTTTGACTACTTCAATCTAATTGGTTGGTAAGATTTATGTTAGTCAGATTTAGTCAAAGCTGGTAAGTTAATATTTGAAACTTTCATAGAATGAAATCTGTGTCTTTCTGTTTTTTTCCTCTTTGATATTCTGGCGTGATAATATTTTAATTTTATTTTTTTGCTAAGTTTGTATTCTACATACGAGCTGCAAACTTGCACCACAGGTAGCATTTTAAGTACATAACATCAAACTCTGTATTTGTTAAGACTTATGAATTAATAAATAATTGCATGCCAACTTGTCTAGGGTTATGTTAATGTTATGCCTAGAGGTTAGGGTAAGATTTATATTGGATTTAGTCAAAGCTGGTAAGTTAATATTTGAAACTTTCATAGAATAAAGTCTTTCTTTCATTTTTTTTTCTTTGACACTCTGGCGTGATAATATATATATTTTTTTTGCCAAGTTTGTATTCTACATACTAGCTGCAAACTTGCACCACAGGTAGCATTTTAAGTACATAACACCAAACTATGTATTTGTTAAGACTTATAAGTTAATTAATAATTGCATGTCAACCTGTCTAGGGTTGTGTTATGCCTAGAGGTTAGGGTAAGATTTATGTTAGCTAATATTTAATCAAAGCTAGTAAGTTAATATTTGAAACTTTCATAGAATAAAGTCTTTCTTTCATTTTTTTTTTCTTCGACACTCTGGCGTGATAATATATATATTTTTTTGCCAAGTTTGTATTCTACATACTAGCTGCAAACTTGCCCCACAGGTAGCATTTTAAGCACATAACACCAAACTCTGTATTTGTGAGAACTTATAAGTTAATAAATATTTAATGAGAACAGAAATTCATCAGGTCGGACAGCCGTATCTCTCCATTGAAAAAGACGTTCTTCCAACTGCAACAGTCCACTGACAAAGTCTGTCTGTCCGCCTGCAACAATGTTACAGCAGTCTTCAATCAATCCACCAAAGTTTACTCATTTCTTGTCCGACACATGTCTGTATTCTCATTAGCAAGATCAAAACACAACTCTGCTCAGTGTAGGAAGGTAGGCCTTAAAAATATTAATTAACTGCCCTGACCAAGATCCCACATCCAGGTCGATCGTGCCCAGCGCTACCGATCGTAATGTAAAAATTTGCATACACGTCAATGAGGATGAGTAATCTGACTTTGAGCTATGACTCAAAATCAGGAGGTTGCGAGTTCAATCTCCACTACAAAATAATGGCATGCCAATCTTTCTAGGGTTACTTTATGCCTAGAGGTTAGGGAATCACTTTCATTGTACAGGGTGGTCTGAAAGTCTTGTTACCAATACATCATTTTAAGATAAAATAACTACGTAATACTACATGAAATTCTAGGAAATAATTTGATTTTTTGAATATTTTCTTTTAGAGATAAAATAATTACATAACCTATATATTGAATAAACTATTTATTCATTAAACTAAAAATAATCAAAGGTAAAACAATATGCAAGTAGAAACTTTGGACCATATGACCTTTAGGCACCCCTTTTGCTTTGCTGATTCATAAGTACATTTTTTTCATTTACACCGTCAACATCTGGTTGTTTGTTAACGGATGATTTTTAGAGTTTTTTTTTTACATTATAAAACTAACCCCTAACCCTAACCAACAACCGGATGTTGATGGTGTAAGTGAAAAAAATGTATTTATGAATCAGCAAAGCAAAAGGGGTGCCTAAAGGTCATATGGTCTGAAACTTTTATCAAAATGACTTGTAAGTAAAAAGTAAAGTCAGCGGAGTGGCCTATTGTTGGTATCAGCTGGACAGTGAGGAAGTGTATCACCTTTTCGCTAGCGCTAGACCATGGAGATTGTTTTTGCTGAGTTAGAGCACCACACCTATCGTCAACTCCCCCACTTTACCGCACAGATCAGATTTCCCAATCTGTACTAATCATACACTGAGTTGGCAGGGACCAGTATTGAACCAGGAACCTTGTGATTCCAAAGTGGGTACTCTACTGATTGATCTAAACCGGCCCTAATTCTATCTCCCTAGTGGGAGACTCGGCTGATTCCTGGAGGTACTGCAATACTAGGCCAGCCTGTGCCAAAGGTGGAGTAAATAACCGCAAAAAGGAGTAATATGCTGAAGAGATGCTGATAGGTATGCATCCTGTGTCCCTGATGCATAAAAATCTAAAAGGACACAGTAAAATCGTATCCATGCATCCCAGTGTTTTTCTTTTTTCTTCCCTCACCATTTCAAGCTAACTGTAAATACATTTCAATAGTTTCTTAGAATTGAATTACACAGAATAGATTACAAGGTAGGAGTTAGACGGTTTTAGTTAGGACCCATAAATTTTCTTGGGGACTCATTCAAAGCAAATATGTGCATCCCAGGATGCACTAAATCAAAAAGCTATCAGCATCACTGATACTGTAAATCAACCAACCAACCAACCAATATTTAGGGGACAAGACTTTCGAACTGCAATATACATTCATATCTACATTTGTTTCTGTTTTGGCACATGGTGCTGTCAAATATGAATGGTTATTAAATATATCTGTTTGACCCATAGATGGGACTCTAACAGGTTCTACCTCTCAGAGTCAGATTGGACATGGGAGTAATGGCAATGAAGGGGTACTCTGCACTCCCTAGATTTTCAGAAATGGAGCCTCACCATCAGATAAAATTTTGTGTCATACCCAGAACAAGGATTTTGTTCCTACTACAGATATAAACATAATGCAATTTGGATTATCTTGACTTTTTTTATCCAGTCAATGAAAATTTATGGGAAAAGGGAAATAATTTTCATTTCTGATGAGGAAATTTTCAGCTAGATATCTACTTTATACAGTTAAAGATTCAGTTTAGTTAACCTGATGGACACAAAATAGGGATTGCCTAATCAAGGTCTAAAGAACTCAATTTGCCCTATTATTTACCTTGAGGGAGAAAAGATGGATTTGTGATTTTCTCAAGGGCATTAGTTTGAAATGAAACACAGCTTTGTTCAGTATTTTTCCTAATTTTTGAAATGAGGCTTGATTATTTGGATTATTCAGACTATTGTCCTCATCTTTATTGTTATTTACACAGCATTTCAGTCAATGTGCCCTCCAGCCTTCAAGTATTTCTTGTTGGACTTGGGAATCTTTTTGAACTCCCCCCCCCACAACCTCTTGGATGGGACATCAACCGAAATGTTGTGTATATAACAATAAAGATGAGGACAATAGTCTAAATAATCCCCAAAAAATGTTCAGGATTTAAACTTTGGTTGCTGATTCCATTTCCTACAATGATAACCATTACACTAGACATGCCTCCCTTCTTTTTGTTGAACAAGTAACAAACTTTCTTTATCTTAAGTTGTCTGTTCATCATCAACAGTGTTGTTGAAGTGCCCCACCCCATGTGTCATAGTAGTGAGCACCGGAAGGACAGACAGACATATGCTTTGTGAATGCTTTCCTGAGTATGAATACTTTTTTGTTCATGAGTTCTCATTTGGAATAATAAATCGGCTGCAAGTCTTAAATAACACAAGTAAAATAAATGCAGATATGTTTAAATGTAAATAACATAAAAATGAATTCAACTTATGTTAGATTTAATCTGTTTTTGATATTATATCAGATAATTGTACAAATTTTGAATACTGCTTCGTATGTTCATTTCAGTTATTTCTCTGAATTTTTGAGATGAGGCTTGATAATTTGTATTATTTGTATTATTCGGACTATTGTTCTCATCTTTATTGTTATCTACACTATTTCTCTGAATTTTTGAGATGAGGCTTGATAATTTGTATTATTTGTATTATTCGGACTATTGTTCTCATCTTTATTGTTATCTACACTATTTCCTGGAATTTTTGAGATGAGGCTTGATAATTATTATTATTTGGATTATTTGTCCTCATCTTTATTGTTACACAACATTTCAGCTGATGTGCCCTCTGGTCTTCTTCAGGTATTTCTTGTTGGACTCAGGAACCTCCTCCTCGAACTCTGGAGCTTCTCAGCTGTTTGTCATCTTCTCCCAGCTCCATCTTTCATTGGGTCGTATCGAAGTTCTTCTTTGTATCGGGTTTGGGGTTTCTCTTCTTACCTCATCTCTAGTCCTTTACTGATTCTTCTTTTTCATGGAAGAAACACTGAGGCTTATTTTTGTGTACACTTTTTATTATTCAGATTCCCAATACATTCTTAACCCACACACGTTGGAGAAGCAGCAGAGGCAAAAATTATGTCTGCTCAGAAGGCCTCTCTGCTCTCAACTTTCTAGAGTTTTAAACACATATTGATTCTACTTTCCCTGGCTCATCTGATTACATGATTCTCTAAAAAAATGAGAGCCATGTTCCAGATAAATTTGGGTTCAAGACCTGGCAATTTAAATCAACTGTAATTTTCCAATTTTATATTCATCAAGAATCAACAATAGCCTTAAGATATCCATCATATATTAACATTGAAAATAATGGAAGGAAAGACAAAATAAACTCATTCACATAGACAAGAACATTTAACCTTTTATATACATAATATACATACTAGTAATATTAAAAGTAAGAATACACAAGCATGTCACATGGTAAAATTATACACATATTGTTCCATGAAAAATCAATGTGGAAGGGGATACAGAATAGGAAAAAAACTGTGATAAGTGTGTGTGTGTGTGTGTGTGGGGTAATGTATGTATTTACCAATCCCTCCCCGCCCTGTTGGCTGGGGTGTTAGAATACACTGACTGCACCTCAGCAGAGGGGTAAGACTCCCCCA
Organism: Doryteuthis pealeii; assembly: GCA_023376005.1. NCBI lineage: Eukaryota > Metazoa > Mollusca > Cephalopoda > Myopsida > Loliginidae > Doryteuthis > Doryteuthis pealeii. The sequence goes on along the minus strand of CM042166.1, from coordinate 8,489,173 downwards.
ATGGGGCCACCTATTGGCCATGGGTGGCAACCTGTGATGCTTAAAGATGGAACACAGGTGGCTGAGCACTCCATGACCTGCAACACTCCACTTAGGCCCTTACTTAGGCTAGAAGGGTAGTCAGAGAGGCCCCCTACGATCAATTGGCTGGTCATGTCAAGCCCTAGTACCTATATGATTGCCCCAACCCTATTGCCCTTATGGCAAGCCCCAAACCCTTTTTATCATATGGGTGCTTGATGGCGGTGGCTGAGAGTCTACATGTCCTGGGAATGACGTTAAACTCAATCTGATGGTGAGGTTCCAGTTTTGGAGGTTTGGGGAATGTGGAGCACCCCTTCATCACCATTGCTCCCTGGTCCACTCTGACCTGGAGTGGTAGTACCTGTTAGGGTCCTATGGGTTAAATAGAAAAATATGTTTATAAAAAAAAATTGAGTATCAATTAAGAATTAATTTATTTCAAAACTTTATTGGCATTAAATGACCCACTGAGGTTGATATGCCATAAAACAAGCCAATCCAAAACCAATTCCTCCAGACAAGCAGGATATGGCATCAAGTCACATTGAAAGCCCTGCTTCCTGCTAGATCACCAAAGTTAAGCAACAATGAGCCTGTTCAATATTTTGATGGGTGACCATTTAAACAACAGCATGTACTGTAAGCAACCTAATATCAAAATGACTTGATTTGGCATTGAATGACCCAAAAAGGGTTGATATGCCATAAATCAAAACAAACAACCAAGACAGGTCAAGAGTGGGTTCCTGAGACTGTTATGTAACAACCTACGAGACCCCTAACAGACATGCCAATTCTTTAAGGTACATAATTTTTGGTTAAATCCGACTTAAAGGACATAAATTTCCCCATCGTATGTCACCCTGCCGAAGAAAAAAAAAAAATCAAAAAAAATCAGCGAATTAACCGAATTTAATGAAATTTTCAGTGTTGATACATTAATGAATAAAATATATAATGCACCAGTTATTTTATTTGAAAACTATAACATTTATTTGAGGCATAACACAGATTCACAAAAATACATGGTTCAAAGTTAACTTACCTGAAAAAATGTAAAAGTTTTTAAATAAAATAACTGGTGCATTATATCTTTTATTCATTAATGTATCAACACTGAAAATTTCATTGAATTTGGTTAATTCCTTGATTTTTAGTATTTTCTTTTTCTTTTGGCGGGGTAACATACGATGGTGGAATATATGTCTGTCAAGTAGGATTTAACCTAATTTTTTATTGTATCCTTACAGATGAAATATTACTACTGATATATACTATCACTTAATTTCACAAGAATTAAAAATAAATCTGATAAAATTATATAAGAGAGATTAATAGAAAATGATGACGTATATTTTGATTTTAAGCAATGATGAATAACCTTTTTTTTTTTTGTGTGTGTATGTGTTTTGCCATTTTTAATTATCTTAGCCAAAAATTCTTTTTCAATAAATATTTTGTGCAACTATTGGATCCAGTTTTAAAAAAAATGTACCATGAAATATCTTCTTTCAAATTCCTGAATCATAAGAGCAGAAAGATTGCATTTGCCAATTTTCCAGCATTAATCTACTATACAAATGGCAATTTCTGTCTGTGTATAACCACTTGGCACCAATGCCAGTGATCCAATCATGATGAAACTTTATACACATGTTAAGCTAATATTCAGGAAAAGGATTGGCTAATTGCATTTCAATAAAAAAAAAAAAACAATGTATAAGAATAAAGCAGAACCAAAGAGACACTTGCAGAATTGGTAAATTAGCCAGGATAGCATATCAGGATGCGGGGCATAGAGAGGGTCATTCTGTACAAGTACAACTAGCTGAGTACTTTATAGATGCCTTAAGTAACCCATTTATAAAACAAGATGTAGCGAGGGCAAACCCTGAAACATTATTTAAGGCATTGACAGCAAGGGATAGTGAAAGGTTATTTGAGAGGTTGAAGCCGCCTCAAAGGAGCAGTTGGGGAACTGCCCAATGGAATAATGGGGAAGAATGGAATTCAGGTAAAACTTATAGGACCACAAATAGAACCCCTGGTGACGTCTTTACAATGGAGTAAGACAGAGAAGACGTTTCAGTGAGAGAGGGGGAAGAGGAGATACTACTACCCCCTCCTACCACCCCTTTATTCTTATACATAAGTTTGTTGAACAAGTTTGATACTCTTTGAGCTCCTTTCTTTTATATTTCCCAATTTTCCTGTCCTATATTCTTAAATAAATTGCAATTCATTGCAAAAAGAAAACAGTTGGATTACCTCCCTTGAAATTATCCAACTTAAGAAACTCAGCTCAAAATACTTTAATATTTAACCAGAAGCAGCCATTATTCTCTTTGGAAAGTCAGGAATATGATCATTTTTATTAGCCAATATATTTTAGGTGTTATCTTTTAATAGTCCTAATCAATCACTTTAAAACAGTGATGATGCTAACCATCATTTTTAATAGATAGTATTATTATTGGTAATGGTTATACCAAGTGATTTATAATAATAATAATAAAATTTATTATCTACAGTACTCAGGTGCACCACAACTCATCAAAGGCTCATGTCTAGTACATAGAATAATGTATTAGTATCAGGAACATGAATAGTAATAATATACATGTATGTGTGTGCATGTGTACATCAGGTATAGTGTTTGTGGATTACAGGAAGCATGGAGGCTTTAAAAGATGCAGTGTTTCAGCAGCCTACAACAGATGCAGGCAGTTTATTCCATGCCTCGGCAACTCTGAAATGTTTCTGAAAGTCATGTGAGCTATGCTGTTTTCTGACTTTGTAGGCATGCCCACATGTGTTAGAAACATGGAGATCAAAAAGGTGCTCAAGGTTGCTGTTGGAAAGATGATTAATGAGCTTATGAGTGTTTACGAGGTCAGTTGCCAGACGCCGGTGTCAACAAATCCATTCTTAGGGCAGCAAAATGTTCAGAATATGGCAGATGCCTGGTGGAGGGTACTTGTTTGGTTGCATATCTCTGTACAGTTTCTAGGAGGTTAATGTTCTGAGCAAGATAGGGGTTCCAGACTGGTGATGCAAATTCCAAGTTTTATTTATTAAAGATTCTCTTTTCAGATTGAATAAGCAGAGGGGCTTAATCAATCTGAATGAAGAAAGCTGGATGGAAGAAGGACTTATGACTTAAAAAGGCTATTGATAGTTACACACACAAAAAACAAAATGATCTGCCATAACCGTACATAGCAAAGGTTGCTATTTAAAATCTGGTATAAACTAGGTTTACTAGCATTTTTAGCTGCACTTTAGGATTTGTGAATAGCCCTATTTTCCCAGGTATTACCGAGTACTGCAGCTATTCCTATTCTTATATATAAGTTTGTTACTCTTTGAGCTCAAACTTCTGAAGCTTATTCACTCTGAATGAAAAAAGCTGGATGGAAGGACTTATGACTTAAACAGCTACTGATAGTACTGCAGATTGTATTTAATATGAAGAAATTATAAGGATGCTTTTAATTATTGTTTTATTTGTTTTTTTTAATAAGATTTTCTTACTATTTTGTTACAGATGGTCCTTGCTGGTCAAAAGCCAGAAATCATTATGGAGATATGTACAAGAGCCCTCTCTTTTTGGACTTATCAGGTAAACAACTTTCATTTTTAGATATTTTTATTTTAAGATGATATCTTATTATAATGGAGATTATGTAACTGTCTGTAACCAAAACTACGTCTCCACTGACACCACAATTTCCCTACTTATATAAATTATATTCTCAACGATTATGAAATAATCATTATTTAATCTTAATTAGCATCTTATTTATTAACGATGTCTCTATCAGCTGAAACATTGTACAGATAACAATGAAGATGAGGACAATAGTCTGAATAATACTAAATGTAGATATGTTTAAATAGAATATGAAAATAAATTTAACGTCTGTTGTAGGCTGCCGGAGCACTGAAACTTTCAAAGCCTCCATGCTTCCTGTAGTCCGCAAACACTATACCTGATGCCACTCTCCACATACACATGCACACACATACATCCATATTACTACTGTGAACTGTTCATGTTCCTGGCACAACATTATTCTGCGTACCTGACATGAGACTTTGATTAGTTGTGGTGCACCTGAGCACTGTACACAATAAATTACATTATTATTATTAGATTTGATCTGTTTTTGTTGGAGGTGTTTGTAGTATAATGGTTATTGTCATAGGAATAGATATGGCAAACTGAATTCAATTCCTGGACAAGGTTGTTTGCATTTCATATAGTGCTAATACCATTAGAAAAGGCAGCTATCCAACTATGGGTAAATAGTAGGGCAGACTGGGCTCCTTAACATTGGTATGGTAACCGGTCTATGAGAAAGAAAACTCTGAATTCAAATCTGTTAAACTCTGCATAAAAATTAACCTTGTTTCAAATCCTGCTTGAGTGGAGGGGTTGGGTAAATACATAGAATGTTATTATTTCATTTTTTTTCATTTTATTTTTGTGGCGAGAGAAATCATGCACATGGTAGCTCAAAGCGAGCACGAACATGTCTAGCATGCAAAATGAGATTGGGGGAGGGAGTGTAGTGGGGGATTACGGAGATTGAACTCGCATCCTCCTGATCGTGAGTCGTGGCTTGATGTCGGACTACCTTGTTGGCGCGCATGCAAATTACTACACTGCACGATTCACTCGGGTGTGGGATTTTAGTCAGGGCAGTGAATGATTATTTAAGGCCTGCCTTACCACACCAAGACAGTTGCGTTCTGATCTTGCTGATGAGGGCACTGACGTATGATAAGGAAGAAGAGGCGAGTGAGCTTTGGCGGAGGACTGCTAGAAAAGATTGTTGCAGGCGGCAAGGACTTTATTATAATTTTTATGTCATTTTTTTCTTACTGCATTTATTTAAATTTTAATTAAAAACAAACTGTTCTAGACAAATAGAGCCATTGTCTTAACTGATACATTCTAATCATCATTGTTTTCAAATATCCATTGTGTTTCTATTAAAATAGTCATAAAAATTAAAAAAAATTATTTTCATTGCTTTCATTCTTCATTGTATTTTTACCAAAATCTCAACATATCATGTAACATCATATGGCATAATGTGAAAATGTGTTCTTTTGAAATTAATCTATTTTAAATGTCTCAAAAAAAATATTTGTAATTTTCTTGAAGTCAATATTTATATTATTGTTCTTCTGATATCAATGAATCATAAGACTAAATATGATCAATCTGTACAATATATATTTTACTTCTTTCCATCATAAGTTTTTCAAATACAAATAGATCATTACATTGTAACTAAAAAACTTTTACTACTGTTTATAACAAGTAAGGGGAGGTAACAAAATTGAAATTTAATAATATTCAAAGTTGCCTCCCTTGGATTGTGGCCTATTCGCTTATTTTCGTTTTCCCACAATATTTGAATTTGTATTTAGATATTCCTATTTAATATTGTTATTAGCTTTATATCATAAATTTTCTCATCTACATTTTTCTCATTGATTTTTTTATTCCACATTTTGTTTAAAAAAAAATGGTTTAGGCCAATTTACCGTTTGCTTAGAAAAAGTATTTTTTTGTTCTTTCAACTGATAAGGCTTATATGATTTGTGAATTTTTTAGTTTTAAAAAATATTAATTTTCTATTTAAATTTTTTTTTGAGAGAGAGCATGGTTTAGTTTATATAAAGTTTATAGTGAAGTGACCCCCCTACTTTTTTTTCTATGAAAATAGTGAACTAGCCTAGACGTAATATAAGAATAATCCCCAAATTACTAAAAAAAAAACTTTGTGTATATGTTAAATATTTGAAGTTTTCTTTTCATAGAACAATATTACTAAAATTGGATTTTATGTGTTCATTTAAAAGAAAAAAAAAATTTCTTACATTGTTTAGCTCAGTTGGTAGAGCATTCGCCTAGAAATTGCAAGGTTCCTGGTTCAATACCAGTCCTTGCCAACTCAGCACATGAGTAGCACAGTTTGAGTAATTTGATTTGTGTGTTAAAGTGGGAAGCTGAATGAAGTAGGTATTGCATCCTACCTGAACAAATAAACAATCTCCCTGGTCTAGTGCTAGCAAAAAAGGAATATACTTCTTCATTGTATGGCTTATACTGACAATAGGCCACTTTGATGACTAATACTACTAGAATATATTTACAAAATACTGATCAACTAACCACATTTGCAAGATAAGGAATAGTTTACATTTTTTCTATTTTTATTTGAAGAATTTATTATAGATTTAATTTATTTCTTTGGTTCATAATATGCTAAAATAATTCTGCATTTAAGTTTTTGTGAAAATTGAGCCAAAAGTTTCTATTTTATTGCTGTATCATATAATTTCAAGACTTTAAATGTTTGTAAATAAGTCTTTCTATGTTACTATCTATACATATATAAAGGGTAGTTGGTGTGTATGTATGTCTGGATGAAACTACGAAAATAAAACAATTAATGACAAAGTAAATATATATACAAATAAAATATCACCAGTTCTTGCCTTTTGTGCAAAAATTAGGAAGATTAGATTCAAAGATGTTTAAAAATCAAAATATACATAGAAATAGCATTGAAACTCTACTTAAAAAACGTCCAGCATTTGTAAATCTCAAAAAATTTAAAAGAAGAGAACCACCACTCTACTACATGTCAGTTTTCATAAAGTAGTATTCATATAAAATATATGAACCTCCACTTTACTACATGTCAGTTTTCATAAAGTAGTATTCATATAAAATATATGAACCTCCACTCTACTACATGTCAATTTTCATAAAGTAATCCTTCTTCCTCATAGAATGGTGTCACTCCAAGTGTCAGGGGGACAGGTTGTGTTTATTACAAAATTATTCTATTCTCTTAAGTTAAATCATTTTAATCTTATTGCTGTTACAAAAATCATGCTGTTTTTACTGTTACCATAAAATACTTATGAAAATATAGATATAATATATTAAAAGATTTGAATAATTCAACTCTATTATATTACCTAGTATGAAGATTTTCTGTGGTTATAACTGTAAGTTCATCAATACTGAAAACATTATTAAGATATAATTTCTTTATGAGTTTTACATTTTTTTCTAGAGTTATAGATTATAATAAATGAATAGAAAATTCGTCGGGTTTGGACACCCGGGTCTCTTCACCGAAAAAAGACATTCTCCCAGCTTCTCCTGACCAAGTCCTTGTCGCCTGCAACAATCCTTTCTAGCAGTCCTTTGCCAAAGCTTGCTCGCTTGCTCCCTGTTCCTTGTACATCAGTGCCCTCGTCAGCAAGACTGGAATGCAATTCTCCCAGTGTGTTAAGGCAGGTTTTAAATAATCATACTAAAATCCCATATCCGGATCAAATGCTGTGTAGTAATTTACATGCGCACCAACGAGGTAGTCCGACGTCAAGCCACGACTCACAATCGGGAGGATGCGAGTTCAATCTCCCTAATCGCCTGCTACACTCCCCCCCTGATCTCATTTTGCATACCAGACATATTCGTGCATGCTTTGAGTTACCCTGTGTGTGATTTCTCTCGCCACACAGATACTTATGAAAAAAAAAAAAGAAATCATGAAATATATAACAAAACAAAAAGCACAAATACTAATTTTTCTATGACTTTACTTTTAGCTAATTGGATGCATCTTGATAAGAATAGAATTAGTTAAATGTTATTGAACTCTAGATATAGATTTAGAGAAAATCTTTGTTTTTTTTTTTAGTTGTTCATCTACTGAAGCAAATTGGTTAGGATTCTCTACAATATATTTCTAATATATAATTAAATAATAATGAAATTTATTGTGTACAGTGCTAAGGTGCACCACAACTCCTCAAAGTCTCATGCCTAGTACATAAAACAATGTATTAGTGTCAGGAACATGAGTAGCATACATTAATAATATATATGTATGTGTGAGCGTGCGTGCGTGTATGGAGGTATCAGGTATAGTGTTGACGGATCACAGGAAGCATGGAGGCTTTGAAAGATGCAGTGTTTAAGCAGCCTACAACGGATGCAGGTAGTTCATTCCATGCCTCACCAACTCTGAGCGTGAAAAAATGTTTCTGAAAGTCATGTGAGCTGTGCTGTTTTGCCTGATAATGTTGGTTAGATAGTTTTACAGCATGTTGGGTTATTTCATGCCAAACTCAGTTTAACAACTATGGTCTCCAATGATATATGATACAAATATGTCTTTCATTATTTTAAACAGGTAAACATTGTATACTTACTTACAATATCAATGTCCGTAAGAGCCAATGGGTTAATAAAGTTTTAACTCCAGTTGCTCTATTGCATACACTTTCAGACTAATACCCTTGGGAAAGATACGAACCTCCTTGAATTTTATTTAAAAAATTTGACGCCTGTTGATGTATGTATGTGTGTGTGCATGTCAAGTATTTGTATGTGCTGGTGACTGGAAATGACTCAGCTTTATTTATGAGGTCACAACACCCCTATCTATAGGGTACATTCTACAAGGAAGGCTTTGGCATTAAATAACCCATGAAGGTTGATATGCAATTACACAAAGAAATGAAACTAAACCAACGGATGGTGCATGATAAAGACCATATCTTTTTTTGAGCTTAAATGTTGTTGTTTTTTTGTTGTATGTTTGTTTTCTCTTTGGAATACATTTTTTTTCTTTTTCTTTTCTTAATGCAGTCTCACCAAGAAAGAATATATCAGGAATATGTTGCCAACAAAGTGAAAGAAAAAGCATCACAGTTGGAAAAATATTATGAAGAAATTATTTCAAGAATTCAGTCGGAATTGAATAGTATCCTTTTTTTTTTTTATTGATTTCACATTTTCTTTCAGGAAAAACCTTTTTTTAAATACAGAAATTTTAATTTACTGTTCAAATTCTTAATAGCTTAACTCTATACTGTCTGTATGTAATGCCACTGCCACCTTTTTTGTTGAGGTAGAAGGTTGAAAAAAGGATATATTTGAAATATATCTTACTGGCGACACTTACATTAACAGACAACCCATTCTTCTTAGTGTCCTGGGTATGATGTTAAACTGCATTTAATGATGAAGTTCCAATTTTGGAGCGCTGGGGAGCATAGAGTACCCCTCATCTCATAAGTCCACTCTGACCGGGAGTGGTAGTACCTGTTAGGATCCCATCTATGTGTTTTTAAAAAATGTGTTTAAAAATGAACAGACAACCCACTCTCCGTAAATTAGTGTCTTGGGTATGACGTTAAACTGCATCTAGTGATGAAGTTCTAATTTTGGAGTGCTGGGGAGTATACAGTACCTCTTAATCTCCTAGGTCCTCTCTCACTGGGGGTGGTAGTACTTGTTAGGATCCCATCTATGGATTAAATAGAAAAAAATGTGTTTAAAAATGAACAGACAACCCACTCTCCGTAAATTAGTGTCTTGGGCATGACGTTAAACTGCATCTAGTGATGAAGTTCCAATTTTGGAGCACTGGGGAGCAAAGAGTACCCCTTCATCTCATAAGTCCACTCTGACTGGGAGTAGTAGTACCTGTTAGGGTCCTATCTATGGGTTAAATAGAAAAAATGAGTTTTAAAAAAATGTGTTTAAAAAAAACTTGATTTTGAAAAAAAAAACTTGATTTTGAATACCCATCAAGAATGAATAAAACAAAATGTCTTCCGCATAAAATAACCCAACAATGGTTGACATGCTGCAAATTCCAACCAACCTTGTTAGATTAAGATTAAAGTGTGGGATCTGTTCATCAATCATGTTCTTGTCTTTAAGAAGGACACAGCAAATAATTCAGGTAAACTTTGACCTTGTGATGCTGGTTGCAGGTACCAGGGCTATTTTTAGCCTTGCCCATGAATGAGCTCCCTTATTAGGCTGACTACACATCATGATTGCTTATGAATTTCACAAAATGCATCTATTAGATGATTGAGGGGGGAGAAGTCAGTGATGTTGTATCCCTGGGATCATTGGAAATTTTTGATCTTTCAACATTGGATTTCCTCCCCCAGGAGACCAATCGGGGCTGAACAAACCCTGACTCTCACCCTCAGCAACAGGCTTTCTCTAAACTCGCGATGAAGTGATATATGTATTTACCAAATCCTTTTGCCATTGGCAGGATGTGACACAAGCTCAATTTTTAATCCAATTAAAAACAAGGCTCAAGAACCCAGTCTGTCTTACTATTTACCCATAACCAACAAAGAACAGATGGATTCATTCTGTTTTCAAGGTCATTAGCGCAAAGTGAAACGTAAACAGCCTTGTCCAGGGTTTTAAAATTCTGAATTCAAAATTTTAAAACTGCACTTAAGAAATGACCTTGTGTCACATCCTGCTTGTATTGAAGGGGTTGGTAAATATATATACATAAACTATCTGCTTCATTTTATTAGAATCTATCAAATTACACTTTTGATTTTGCAGTGAATATAGATACATTCACATTTGGTGGTTGGTTTTGAAGGCTATGCACAATGTAAGTGTAAAGAAAAATAAGGTAACTATGGTGTTGTTTGTTAACCTGTCATTTATTCTTAATATTTCAAGATGAAAATCTCTTCAACAGAAGATTTCCAAAACTGAAGCTGTTGCTAGTGACATTTCAAAATAGATGGTCGCTAGCAACAGTTTCAGTTTTGGAAATCTTCTGTAGAAGAGATTTTATCTTGAAATATTAAGAATAAATTAAAGGTTAACAAAGAACACCATAGTTACCTTATTTTTCTTTACACTTGTATTGTGATAGTCTTCAAAACCAACCACCAAACCAATATAAACGCAATGCTTCAAGCACACTTTTATACATTCACATATTTTCTAATTATAAATTTCAGCATTTACATTGTGTAATATCTTCTATTTGTCTTAAGGATGGTTACAGATTAATTCTTAAAACTCTCCCAATAACATCACATATAAATCACAAGATGGCGGTTCTAATAATGATATTTATTATAACAATCAAACAATAGACAGTGTTCACTTCTGCGGGTTTCTTTGGGGTAAATGTCCTGTATCAATGTTATAACAGGATACGACAGATAGTTCTAAGTTTTATGTATATTTTTGTTGAAAAAGGAGATGTAGCATTTTCTTGATCTTTTTAATTTGTTAAAATTTTATACTTGTCATATAAACATAAATACAATTGTTTTTTCCCTTTCATAAACCAAGCTCTAAAATTACAGCATACAAGTAAGTGTACTTTTATATTTATCATTCTTTTTCTTTATGATGGAGAACGAAAAAGAGCAAGACATTGCCTTGCTTGCCGGGATCGAGCCCGCGTCCTCCCGCATGTGAAGGTAGACGAGATTTAGGCATTGGACGGATGCGAAGTGCCAGGATGTTTCGGTAAATGCGTACATAAATAACGTGTGAGTCAAACGCGGGGCAGTAAGAAGTTGCAGTAGCAGGTTGACTGACGCGAACGACCGAGTAAAGAAATGTGATTTTTGCAGCTGCTAAACGAAAACGAAGAGCGTGTTGACCAGGGGAAGGTTTGGCTTGCTGGAAGACTGTGGACTTGCTTGTTTTTGGCCCCCCCCTCTCGGCGGGAGCTTGTTGATACGAACATCTATCCCCCCCCCCCCATATTTTCCCCCTTCCATATTCTTATTGGATAGAAATAATCTCATTTTGTGGAAAAAAAAATGGTGGCAGTTATGGGAGGAGGAAATTTGATTCAGAGTAAAAAAATTATTTGGAATTTGTTTTTGAAGTTTGTAAATAAACTTGACAGTTTTGATATCCTCTTATGATAATCAAAATTATTAATCATATTTTAACTTAAAACTTAAAATGTGTCTAGTATGTATAAACGGTAATCTGAACATTAGCTACATAAATGAGAGTAACCTCCCCTTGTATGTTTCACTTTGAGGAAGCCATTTGTTTTGGTCGGCCATTTTCATTTCACAGTAAATCTACATTGAAAATACGAATTTGTTCGAATCAGTACCACTGCATGTTTTAACATGAAAATATCATAAAATGTGTACTTGATTGTGCTTGCGCATTATTTGAAATTAACTTAATTGTTATTAATGAAGAATAATTAAAGTTCCAATTACCGTTGAACTGGGAAGACAAGGCAACAAACGGTTGTAACTTAAATGCAAACCCAAATGTCACAAAGTCTACTGCAGAATGACAGGATATATATAAGACTCCACAATGTCATTTAAATCAAGCAGTCAAGCAGCCAATCAGAACTCAAGAATGGAATGACCCAAATCACTCAAATTCATGAATGGGTCATTCTGGATTTCTATATATACCAACTGTCTTGGACACTGCTTACATTGTATTCAGTTAGCTGCTGTTATTCAAACCAACAGTAGACTTACTGACTTCAATAATTAAGAACACATTTTATTATATTTTCACAAATGGCTTCCTCAAAGTGAAACATACAAGGGAAGGTTACTCTCATTTATGTAGCTAATGTTCAGATTACCGTATAAACATTTATTTACAAGTTAATTTCCATTATTATAAAGAATGACAAAATATTTAGAAATAAACAAATGTTATTATTTTTTTTTAATAAGAACAAGATTAAGTAACGTGGGTGATATGGTTGCTTTTTGTTTTTTGAATTTTAAATCTCTTCTATTTTTTTAATGTTTATTTCCCCGTGCTTTGAAAAAAAACCCCAGTATATTCAATTATCTTATTTTTATATCCTTGGTCATTAAATATTTGACATTTTATCATCAAGGTGTCCCAACAGCACACATTATTTTGACCCTATTGCTATCCATTCTTATCTGCCATTGCTTTTGGTAGATCCTCGAGATGGCACACAATATAAGTCTTTGTTGGTCGGCCAATAGTGGTGTGTCCATATGTAGGAGTCTATAAGAAAATGTTGCTTATGAGTTTGTCCTTACTTCTCCAGCAGTGCCCAGCATGTCTTTTTAGTTTTGAAGGGTTAATATTAGAAAGGATAGTTAATTGCAAGATAATTCTTAAAAATTGGTGTTAGATACAGTTACAGAGATGCTGATAGGTATGTGTCCTGCATCCCTGATGCACAAAAATCTAAAAAGATGCAGTAAAATTGTATCCATGCATCCCTGTGTTTTTCTTTTTTCTTCCCTCACCATTTAAAACTAACTGTAAGTCCAATTCAACAGTTTCTTAGAAACAAATTTCACAGGATAGGTTACATGGTAGGAGGTAGATGGCTTTAGTTGAGACCCATAAATTTTCCCGGGGGTTCTGTGCATCCTGGGATGATTATATTTCCTTTAAATGAGCCCTATTTAAAGGAAATATAAGCATCCCAGGACACACTAAATCAAAAAACTATCTGCATCACTGCAGTTAGGATGAAACTGATCTGAAAATCATTAATAATGATTATTATATTCTATATATTTAAAATTTTTTAGTTTATAAAAATTAATTTATTCAGTTTCTATTTGAAAAACATTTATATCTGGCAAAAGTGGTAAGTAAAGATTTGTGGTGGAATGTGTCAGGGGTCAGGTGAATATTGTTCTGAATTATGTTTACCGATTTCATAACGGAATGTTGCAAAGAAGTTTTCTGAGTGTTGTGATAAAAATGTTAAAGGTGAAATGAATCATCAATAAAACAAGCTAACAGTAAAAAAGTAACAAAATTGGAGTTGAAACAGGAATTGTCATATATATATATATATATATATTTTATTATAGTGTACAATACATTTAAAGTGCAATTGTTACCATTGGTTTCCAAGCAGTATGTTAGCCACTTTTCATCACGACAATGTGCCTGTTCTTGAGGCGCGTTGTCTTGAAGAAAAGTGGCTAACATGCTGCTTGAAAACCAATGGTAACAATTGCACCTTAAATGTATTGTACACTATAATAAATAAATACTGCTCTTACACACGTAAAAAGTAAAGTCGTCAGGGCGGCCTAAAGTCGGTATCAGCCAGTCAGCGAGGGAGTCTATACCCTTTTCAATAGCGCTAGACCAAGGAGATTGTTTTAGCATCTGAGGTGGAGCACCACGCCTACCATCAGCTCCTTACTTTACTGCACAGATCCCTGTGCTACTCATACGCTGAGTTGACGGGGACCGGTATCGAACTAGGAATCTTGTGGTTTCTAGCCGAACGCTCTACCGACTGAGCTAACCCGGCCCCTTACACACGTAGTCGAGCATTTTATTTTCAATTCTCCAATACTAAAAAATACTAATATATATATATATTATTTTTGTTAATGAGCAACAGCTTACAAAAGATATCTTGTATGATTATCAATTTGTGAGTGTCATATTGATGATTGTAATTAAGATATTAAATATTTTGATTTAATCTGAAGATTAAATGATATTACTCATATCTCATGTTGTATATATGTATATATTTACCAACCCCACCGCACGAGCAGGGTGCGACACAAGGTCAATTTTTTAAGCGGAGTTTAACGGGTTTGAATTCAGAGTTTTTCTTCTCCTAGACTGGTTACCTAGCCATGGTTAAAGAGCCCAGTCTATCCTGCTATTTACCCATAGCTGGAGGGAGAATTAGATTCATAAGATGATGACTCCTCATCTCAAACTATTTTCTATTATGTATTCTTGCAAAAATATACAGTAACAACTTAAATAGTATAGTTTTGATTTGTGCCGGTTTTGATGTGGTACCAATAGCTCAGTTGGTAGAGCATTCTCCTAGGAATCATAATACCGGTCCCTGTCAACTCAGTGCATGAGTAGCACAGCTTGGGTAATTTGATCTGTGCTGTAAAGCAATCTGGGAGTTGAATATAGGTGTGGCGCTCTGCTTCAGCAAGAACAATCTCTCTGATCTAGTGCTAGCAATAAGGGGATAGACTCCTTTGCTTTTTGGCTGATAGCAGGTTTGAATACAGAGTCTACCCTACTGTTTTCCTATAGTTAGGGAAAAGCATATGGATTCATGCCTTTCCCAAGGGCATTAGTATAAAGTGAAACAGTCATGTCCAGGATTTGATTTTGGCTGTGGGTGGCAACTCCTGATGCTTAAGGATGGAACCCTGGAGGCTGAGCAGTCCATGACATGCATCACTCCACTTTGGCCCTTACTTAGGCTAGATTGGTGGTTGGATCAATCTGCTGGTCATGTCAAGCCCTAGCACCTATATAATTGTCCCAGCCCTATTGTCCTTATGGCAAGCCCCGGCCTTTTTTATCATATGGATGCTAGAAGGCAGTGGCTGAGGGTCCCAGTGTTCTGATGGTGAAGTTCCAATTCTAGAGCTCTGGAGAATGTGGAGTACCTCTTCATCACTGTTACTCCCAGGTCCACTTTAACACAGAGTGGTAGTACCTGTTAGGGTCCCATCTATGGGTTAAATAGAAAAATGAGTTTAAAAAAAATTGAGTACCCATCAAGAATGAATAAAGAAAAAACATCTTTGGCATAAAATGACCCAATGGGTATGACATGCCATAAAACCCAACCAATCAATCTATCCAATTTGATTTTTTTATGACCATAACCATTATACTTAAGTGCACCTTCTAAATGGTTAATTGCATTTTTGCAAAAGAGACATGCTTGAATACAAAAAGAAAATAACAATGCAAACTACAATAAAAGATTATTTTCATTAGGAATAAAGCTTTTTCACAATACATGCAATGTTTTTTCTTTTAACTTTTTTTTTTGTTATACATTACAAACGGCTTTTACTGATATGTATTGATTATGAAAAGTAAGATTTTTTAATTATTTTTTTGGCCAGAACTAATTACATTGAAACCCATTATAACATACCTTGAATAGGGGTGTCCCATCATTGTGTAATGGTTAGCAAGCTAGTCTCACAGGTGCATTACTACTGAATAGGGAGTTTGATCCTTGCTGAATGCACTATACTTGTGACCATGTGTCACATTCTAACTGTGGCAAATAGGTTGGGTAAATACCTTAAGTATCTCATCATGGTATAATGGTTAGCAAGCTAGTCTCACAGGTTCATTATTACTAAATAGTGAGTTCGATCCTTGCTGAATGCACTATACTTGTGACCTTGTGTCACATCCTACCTGTGGTGATTGGATTGGGTAAATACCTGCCGTGAAAAGTGTGGTCTTGATAAGTATATGCAAAATTTTGGAATAAATAAATAAACTGTACTATTCAAGGTATTGCTTGTATAGTCATAATTTTTAAGTTATCTAATATTGTCTTTCTTAGTCTTGAAAATGGTATATGAAATACTGAGGATACTGAGATTAAGATGAAAACAAGTAGTAATAAAAAAAGTTTAAATAATAATAGAAAATAAGTTAATTACTGTTATTTAAATAGTCTGTCTTTGACTGAATTGTTGTGACAACTTGATTAGAGTTTGTGGTTAAGTTTACACATAAATATTGGCAATTTATATGGTAATTATAAGAATTCATGCGAAGATCAGCACAATATAGCAATTTGAGGTTGGCAAAAACTGATTGGGTTAGAAGACATTTGGTGAAAAAAGAAATGGTTCACTGTATTTTCTGTTTGGGTTGGTCTAGAGACAAGACAAAGACTAGAGGACAATTTATACCTATCTTTATTGAACAAGGGTTAGCATAAAATGAGGGAGGATTAATGTCTACAACTAAAGGACTTAACTCTCCTTTGAAGAATAATCAAGGTTCCAATTACCGTTGAATTGGGAAGACATGGCAACAAACGGTTGTAACCTAATACAAACCCGAATAGTTGCAAAATCTACTGCAGAATGACAGGGTATTTATAAAACTTCACAATATCATTCAAATCAAGCAGCCAATCAGAACTCAAGGAATGGAATCACCCAAATTCATGAATGGATCATTCTTGATTTCTATATATACCAACTGTCTTGGACACTGCATCAGTGGTACTCAGTTAGCTGCTGTTATTCAAACCAACAGTCGACTAACTGACCTCAATATCCTTATTGGAGAGTTCCTAGCAAGGTAGATTACTAGGTAATATAACACTATGATCCAATAATCAAAATAATAATTAAAAAAAAAAACTGCTACTAATATAGCATGCAATCTTCCAGGACATTTACTCTGCAGAATGATGAAAAAAACAAATTTATATTAATTAGTTAACTACCATATTTGAAGGCATATAGGATGCACTTTTTCCAAAATTTTTGTTAAAAAAAATTGCCTTGCGTCTTATACATCGTAGGTGAAGTTTGAGACCTCCTGTAGGCCTTTTTACTATTATTATTTCCTGCTATTGAAATGTCTTGTGTATGCTTATTGCTTGCCTGTACTCTCAAATTGCTTTTATGTTTCTGCTTGTGTAATGCACAGCTAGACTGTTTTCAACAATATATGCTTAAATACACTAAAAACTTTTTTTCCTGAATCTGACCTGCTGAAATGGGGGTGCGTCTTATATGCCATCAAATACAGTATATTTTGTTTTCTACCTGGGTTTGGCATTGTGGCAAGACAAGGGCTAACAAATAATTCATACCCATCTTTATTGAACAAGTATCAGCGTAAAATGAGAGAGGGTTAATGTCTACACCTAAGAGAGTTAACTCTCCTTACTGGAGATTTCTTCTTATCAAGGGAGATTACTAGGTAATATGACACTAGGATCCAATAATAAAAATGATAATAATAAAAAATCCGTACCAATATAGCATGCAATCTTCCAGGGCATTTACTCTTAAGGATCATAAAAAACAAATTTATGTTAATTAGTTCATTAATAGATAGACTGGATATTATAGTGGCACTAAAAACTTTTGGGGTTGACACTTAGGCATAGTCCTACATAGTGGAGAGTTTTCTACAATCTAATTGCAATTACATTATTGAATGTTATACCAAAACCATTATTTTTTTTCAGCTACTAGGAAAGAAATGGAAAGTACAAAGAAAAAGAATTATGAAATGAATGAAAAACTAATAGAAAAATCTAGACAATGTCAAAAATTACAGGTTTGGAATAATTCTTTGCTATTATTCTTTTTGTTCTGCCTTCTTGGGTAATTCTTTCACTGAAAATATTTCTTTTAGGTCAGGATTACTATAGTCCAGTAGAAATAGGTTTTGACCCGAAAAAAAAAAAAGGGCCTAGCTAAAATTTACACCAAGTAAAGGACATATGGTCTACAATAACATATCCAAAATCCTTTCTTGGGAGTTGGGCCCCAAAATGAGCTAATTCTACTGGACTACTACCTTCCTACTTACATTCATAATGGCTGTCAACTCGTGTTCGAGTAAGATCATTTCCTGTTTTTTAATTTTTTTTTTATCATCATCATAGGTGCTAGTAGCATTTGACACTCTATCCTTGTGTTTTCTGAGATGACTCACCAGGCCAGCCACTCTTCCACATAAACTACATGTTGGAACTTCTCCACTTTGAATGTTGCTGGGCTGAAAATTACCCTTTCTAATAGCCCGCTTCAATTTTTGGTGTTTAATTCGGTTGGACTCAAATTCTTCCACAGACAGATGGTGGCTCTCCAGCCAGGTCTATTACAAGCTATCTTCTCCCAGTCCTCCACAGCAATAGCAGTGTTCTTCAGAGTGTCCTTGAGGCAGTCCTTAAACCTCAATTTGGGTTTGCACTGACAACATTTGCCAGTTGAGATTTCCCCGTAAAATAGATGTTTTTGGATTTGGCAATCATTCATTCGAACTAGATGACCAGACCAGCGAAGACGTGATCTAAGGATTAAACTCTCAATACTAGGCAGGTGACATCTTTCAAGTATTGTGGTGTCTGGTGTAAATGACAACCATTCTATCCCTAAAATCCTGCGAAGGCAATTCTGATGGAATCTCTCGAGTGTCCGGAGATGTCATTTGTAAACAACCCAAGTCTCACAGGCATACAAAAGGACAGTGAGCACACAGACTCTGTATACACCCAGCTCGGTGGAGATCTTAATGCCACATTGGCTCCAAACCCTCTTCTCAAGCAAACCAAAGGATCTTGTTGCTTTCTGTAACCTAAGGGAAATTTCTCTATCTAAAGAGTTGTCCTGTGATTCATACATACATACATACATACATTGAGTCTACTCCAAAAACTAATCCTTCCTTCTTACCCCCATTGTCTGACCTTAAGATGACCTCTGATTACTATATGACACATGATATGTTAATCACATTTGACTGATCAAGCCATACATTTCCCACTTGTTTTGGAATTTGTCAGTTTTCTTCCAATTTGTTGGCCAATCAAAACGCATCTCTCCTGCTCTCTTGAACATCCTCATTCTCTCAATCTTTTTTTAACTCAGATTTACTTTATTCTCTTCTTCTTATTTCCTTTTTATGTTATGTTTATATATGAATTTAATGCAATACATAATCTTTGTTATATTCACTTCAGTTTTTTAAAATTTTTATTTCATTGTTTTATGTAATTTTTCTATTCCCTCTGGTTGAGACTACTGCTGGATCTTTGCAGAAATGAGAAGGCAGAATACTTTTTTTTTAAAAAGATTGTAAAAATTTATTGTTATTATTTAAGTAGACTTGTAAAAACAAAGAAAAATATTACTGCAAATTTCATGTAGTCAATATTTGTGGTTCATATTCCCCCTAGAAAATATTTATTGAAGTAAATATCTACATTTCAAAATTTTTAAAAATTTCTTATTTTACTTGATTAAAGGCTGTCTTTAAGTAAAAATAAATAAGTAATTGTACATTGAATGAAAGGAAAAAGAATAAATGGAATATTGGTTACTTTGTGGTGGGAGATGAAGAAATGGCACTGATAAGTGATTTCTTTTATAGAGATATATCACAGCAAACTGGTAGTAAGAAGTATTGTGGGAATTGAGAAAGAAAAGATAAAATACAATCTTAAATAGAGGTCTATTCATTTCAGTGAACTTGATCTAGCAATATACTAGCGGGAGGGATTTAAAAAGGGATGTAAGAGTAAGGTCATGAGAGATGATGATGAAAAAGGAGATCTTCAAATAAACAGGGACCAGAGAGATTCTAGGAGAAGCAGAGGTGCTTCAAACAACTTGACCTTACCTACTCCGCATTGATACCCGTCATCTCATTTTGTTTTCCTTTTTTTAACCTTTAAACAAATAATTTTAAGTCATTGATTGTATTGATAACAAAAATGTATATAAATATTTCACTAATTTTACAAATAAAACTTTTTGCTGTACATTCCCCAGTGTGAACTGTTCAAATAAGACTAACAATTACATAAAACTAAGAAGGCGGATGACACATGTTTTTATTAGTAACTACTATGCTTTTGGATTTTATAATTAAACTACAAGGACAAAATTGATGGAAACTTATAAAGTCTAATACTGGGTCATCTTTAACCAAGTATTCATTAATCTTTTCATGGCCTTACCTGGGTTATATAGTATCCGGCTAAATTTAAGAATACACTATTTAACTCTTAACGTCCTATACTGCCTCATTCTACCTGACCAGAAGTCACATTTGTTTTCCTAAACCACCCGAAATGATAGCCTTTGTTTAAATGTAATATTAAACATATTTAGCAGTCTTTGATTTACGGGAAATAACTGGTAACTTTAAATGAAAAGGCCATTTTTAGCCATTTATTGATAAATCCTTATAGGAATGGGGCTCTGGGCTTAGAAAATTCTCAACAGGATATTAAGAGTTAATCTCATATTGCTCACCACTGGATAACAATACCTATCGCTCTATGTGCTCATTGTGAAAATGTTACAATCAAAATTTCTGTATGTTTAACCTCCATTTACTAATAATACTATAATACTACTTTTTGAAAGTGAGATGCAATATCAATAGTGTTATCATTAATGCAAGTGAACAGAATGCTCGATATGGAAATTCATTAAATTAGCAAATTTATCAGAGTTGTTACTCTTAGCCTATTTGTTTTGTGCCTATTTTTCATATCACAGCCTGTAACTTGTTTCTAGTGACCCCAAATGAATTTAGGAGTAAATATAAAAATGACCACTAGGTTCCTCGTTAAAATTCTATCCTAGAAATGTTTTGTTTAATCTTTGTTTTCAATTGCATAACCTGACAGACAGACACCACAAGTTAGTAAGGGTATTCAGCCCAGAAAGAGAGCCAAGAAGAGATAAACTAAGAGAAGCTCAAGAAGAAGGGGTTAGAACCTAAGATACAAAATGAAGTAGTTCACTTTAACCGCATAGTTTGTAAAAACACAAAAGAATTCTGACTCTATAAAAAGTAACATCAACGGGGTGGCCTAAAGTCTGTATCAGACAAACAGCGAGGGAGTCTATCCCCTTTTCAATAGTGCTAGACCAAGTAGATTGTTGGCATTTGAGATGAAGTGCCACACCTACCATCAGCTCCCCACTTTACCACACAGATCCCTGTGCTACTCATATGCTGAGTTGGTGAGGGCCGGTATCGAACCAGGAGCCTTGTGGTTCCTAGTTGGATGCTCTACCAACTGAGCTAAGCCAGCCCTATTCTGACTCTATACTGTCTCAATAAGTATTTATTTTCCTGACTTGACCACCAGGCTGAATTAACACAAAGTTTTATTAATGTGGGGTGCCATGCACAAACTAAAGTTCATGTGGTGGCAGGTACAAAAAAAATGTGCAGTCCTGTCAGCATTCCACTTTTGGTGTGCCTCAGGCCCTGGGCAATAAACCCAGCCCTGTCCTTTTAGGTAACGGGGGTAAGTGCAGTTAGGGAGGACTCTGAGACAACATGATTTATTTTATCTCACTTACTGGATCAAAAGCCGAGGCTCTTAATGCAAATATGTAACTGAAACATTTACACCTTTTTCCATAACCTTAGACCCCCCCCCAAAAAAAAAGAAATAGAAAATAAATGATTAGGTGTTGTTTCCATTAACCAGTAAAACAATCAATGAACATGTTCATTATAAATCAGCTTTGGTCTATAATCAATTGTCCCATATTGTCAAACCATTTGGATAATACAGCACTTTACTATTGTCAAAATGACAATACAAACATTAAAAAGAAAGAAAAAAAACCTGGATCATTATGGAAATACATTATATCATTTCTTTTGTTTTCAGACAATGTATGATGCACTGAGGAGGAAACTGATCACTCCAATCAATTATGAAAAAGAATCACATGAAAGATTTGATAACAACAACAATGGTCTTAGAAGAGATAATTTTATTCTACCTTTATCATCAGCTGACTGTGAGTTTTTTTTTTTTTTTTTTTACCTTTCTTTTTCAAATATTTTTTTTAAAGATCCAGACAGAAATCAATAAAAAAAAATCAATCCTATATCTGTTACATAATGGATAGGCATAACCTATCATTTTTAGTAGGTAGTGTAGAGTAGTTTTACATTAACGGTAAAACTGGAAAATTACAGTTGGATTTAGATAGTTTGATTGACAGGTGTTGAACTTGAGTTCGTCTGGAACGGGGCTTTCAATGACTTAGAGAGTTGCATAACCAAACAATGCTGAGAAAGAAGAATTAGAAGTTAGACTTGATGCAAAAGCAGCCTATTAAGGCCAGATTTATCTTTCTATCTCTGCTGCTCTGCTCACATATATGTGAGTTAAGAATGTATTATAAAAATCAGTAAAATGGTCTTAGAAGAGAGATAATTTTATTCTACCCTTATCATCAGCTGACTGTTAGTTTTGTTTTTACCTTTCTTTTTCAAAATTTTTTTTTTAAAGGTCCAGACATGTAGATAATTTTCTTGTAAAAATCTATACATTGTATAACTTTAAATATATATGAAAATAAAACAAACTATATATAAATCAATAATACCAGGCATGCATTTATTAAAACTTGTTTTAAAAAACACCATCAGTAAAAAATCATCCCTATATCTGTTACATAATGCATAGGTATAACCTATCATTTTTAGTAGGTAGTGTAGAGTACTTTAAAATTAATGATAAAACTGTTGAGAAAATTAGTTGGATTTAAAGAATTTGAGTGATATTTTGACCTCAGGTTTGTCTGGAATGGGGAGGGGGGGTCATTGGCCTAGGGAGTGACATGATCAGACAAGGCTGGGAAAGTAGAATTAGTGTAGCTGACTCCAGGTGGCCCCCGAACTTCTAGGCATAGAATAACCCTAGATGGGTTGACATACCATTAAAATCAATCTCTAACTGTTTTCCACATCTTGGATATTTCTGCTAGTCTAATAACACATCATTTTAGTGGTTCAATATGTTACTCTTATCATATAGATATTTACTAAGCTTAGATATGGCACAAGGCCAGAATTATGGGGTGCCCAGTGAGAATCAAACTCACTAACAAGGGTTTGCAAATCTAGCTTGCTAACCATTACACCACATGAAGTATATAGTTATTTGCTTAGCTTAGATGTGGCACAAGGCCAGATTTATGGGGCACCCAGTGAGAATCGAACTCACTAACAATGGTTTGTGAATCTTGCTTGCTAACCATTACACCACATGAGGTGCCCTATCATCATTTGACTATAAGTTAAAAGTTTATTTACTTTTTTTTTTTTTTTTTTTTTTTTTAGAGTCATAGACATCTGTCAAAAATTATAGAAACTCAAAATATAAAATTTAAAAGATTTCTTTTTTTTTCTTTTTATCATATTTAGAAATCGGATAAATTGAATCATTTCAAATCGAGTTTGTTCCAGTTTCCAATATATTTTCTTATACGAATTACTTTGTATAAGTCTGTAATGTTCATTTTTTTAAAATTTCAATATCTAAAAGTCGAATGTTTCCATTTTTTTTTATTTTCCCTCTGCAATCTGCAAATGTTAAATTTTGTAATTGTTAAAATATTTTTTCTTGAAAGAGGATGTTTGCACATTTAAATTTTCCTAAACAATTTTCCTCTCTTGATGAACAGCTTGTGTTTTTTTTTTTAATATTCATATCCTTATCTTCTTAAACTTTCCTTTTAAATTCTCAGAACACAGAGATAAATGTATAATGTTATATTGTGTACAGTATCAACTCCATAAAAATGTTTTATAGTAATTATCTAAAGGGATATTATTTTATCCTTTATGATAAAAATAAGCATTAATGTCTTTTTTAAAGATTAAAATAAGATAAAGAGATTTGACCACAAGTAATTAATGTATTTAAAAAAAATTTTTGTACTCTGTATGTTATACAAAATAGCAATAATGTTAGAATAACATACATAATAAACTCTTCCTTTGTTATATAACCCTTTTACTGGGGGTGTATGTGTATATATATATATATATATATATATATATATATATATATATATGGAGAGGAGATATTATGAAAGACATAAGGGGCGTTAGAGGCATTCTATAACATTATGAATAACATGCATAATAAACTCTTCCTTTGTTATATAACCCTTTTACTGGGTGTGTGTATATATATATATATATATATATATATATATATATATATATATATAAGAGAGTTTTATAATTTGCTTGAAGCATTGTGTATATATTGGTTAGGAGGTTGATTTCGTTTTTTTTATACAAAAAAACCCAGCATTCACGTAAACATACAACACAAGAATACAGTTATATAAAAATACCATCATTTTCAAAAAAAAAAAAAAAAATTAATTTAAAAAGAAATGCCATAACTAGACTGCTTCAGTTCCAGTGATCTTTTGAAAAAGAGATATTATCTCGAAAATTCAAGATTTAAATACAGGTTAACACACAACACCATTGTTACCGTATTATTATTTTTTATTATTTACACCTGCATTGTGATAGCCTTCTAAATCAACCTCCTAACCAATATATATATATATATATATATATATATACACTCGTGAACAAAATAAATGGGCCAAGCAAGTATTATACATTTTATTGTACAAAAAGCTAAATTAAACAAAATACAATTGAACAAAAAACAAAAATGAGTCTTATATACACAGAACAAGACATTTACTTTAGTAAATGCTTAGTATGGAATCGCTTTCCCCTTTGATTTCTTTAAAAGATTAATCCATTTAACCATGCTCTCAATCAACTTGGAACACTATGAAGAGGGGATGCTATTCCATTCATTTTGCAGAGCTTCCCATAGTTTTTCTTTGTTCGAAAAAGTTCTTCCAGCTAATGCATGAGATATTATGGCCCAAATATTCTCGATTGGGTTTAAATCGGGGCTTTGGCCAGGCCAAAACATCACATCAATTGAATTATCGGCAAGCCATTTCTTAGTGACTTTAGCGGTGTGTGCAGGTGCATTATCTTGTTGAAAAATAATGATATGGGATACTCTCAGCTTCTGGATACTTGGAAACAGCCCTGTTTCTAATATTGAATGTATTCCTTTGCATTGATTGACGCCTCACATCTAATAAGTTCCCCAACTCCTGCGGCATTAAAAGTTCCCCATACCATTATCCCTCCATTGCCGTGTTTCACTGTCGCTCTTATGCAACTTGGCGATAATCTTTCTCCGGATCTTTGAATGCAGCATTCGGGAGCATCACTAAAAAGACAAAATCTTGATTCATCGGACCAGAAAACATTCCTAAACCATTCTGTATCTTTCTTGCCATAACACGAGACAAATGTCTTACTATCATTGATGTTCTTCTTAGATAATAATGGCTTCTTTGCGCACCTTTTTGAAGAAAATCCCATTTCCTTCAATCGTCTAGATATTGTCATTCTAGAAATGGAATTTCCATTTGCTGTTTTGAATTGTTTGCTATGGTCAACATAAGTTTTCTTCCGGTCCTTCAAAACAGTCATTTTAAGCTTGTGGTCGTCCTTCACAGTGGATGCTCTAGGGCGACCAGATCCAGATTTCCTTCTTACTGAACCTTCGATTTCGAACCTTTGACCAATTCGCTTCACAGCAGAGAGAGATGTTGTCACATTTTCTTTTTTCAAAATATCGAAAATCTGCTTGTAAGTCATATTAGACTGCCTTAATCCTGCAATTCGGTTTTTCATATCCTCGCCCAGATGCGGTCTTACCTTTTTAGGACTCATTTTTAGCACTAAATTATTATATCCTATAATATTAATGATCTGAAAAATAGGAATTTGCAGTTAAATTTCAGTAAATTCCTGAAAAATATCGAAAAATCTATTTTCTTCCTTCTTTCAATCTTGGCCCATTTTTTCTGTTCACAAGTGTATATGTTTATGTGGATATATGGAGAGAGAGGAGATATTATGAAAGACATAAGGGGCATTCGTATGATAACCCTTAAAGTCTTTGTCTCTTACTTACTAGTTTGAATAGCTGGCTGGTACTTTCGTCTGTCTCTTGTGTAGCTGGGACATTTCTAAAGATGTTGGAACATAAGTATTAATATATAGATATTAATGTTAATATTGGAACTTGGTTAGTGGGGATGTGACTAAATATTCTCCCTAGCATCAAATTGTTACCAATAACTGGTAACCACTCCAATACATCTAAAAATGTACTAAAACTTTAAGTGTCTGTTCATAATCTGATTTGATCACAATTTTTACTGTTGAATGTTGACTGATTTGAGGAAATGGTTTTCTTTTCTATTACCCAATAAAGATAGCATATAATTTGGATAAACTCTTAAATGTCTTATCTGCTACTTTTCAATGGAGATTCTTTTTTACAATTTCCTATTGCATTGTATCTCTCTTTCTTTCTTATTATATTTTTGTTTGTTTGTGTAGCATGTTCTTTTTCTTCCCTTCCTTTCTTTATAATGAAAACAGAATGGACCATTATTTAACTGAGGTGATGATACACATAAAAAGTAAGAATTCAGTGGTTAAGCATCACCAGATAATCAGGATTTACATTTCTGCATTTTATCTTGGATGATTTGGATGGTCTCATTTTTAACTAGAGGGTGTTGTAAAAGGATAACAGTTGTACAATTTAGGAACATGAGTATTAATATATAGATTTCAACATGATGGGCCGGTTTAGCTCAGTCGGTAGAGCGTCTAATTAGGAAGCACAAGGTTTTGGGTTTGGTAGCTTTCTGATTATTCAAGCCAGTCAAAATGAAATGATAGGCTTTTCTTTCTTTCATTAGTGAATTCTACAATAACATAAATTGGTGTGGCCTATTGTCAGTATCAGCTGGACAGCGAGGGAGTGTATCCCCTTTTCACTAGTGCTAGACCAGGGAGATTGCTTTTGCTTCTGAGGTGGAGTGCCACATTTACCACACTTACCACACTGATCATATTCATGTGCTGAGTTGGCTGGACAGCAAAGGAGTGTATCTCCTTTTCACTAGCGCTAGACTAGGGAGATTGTTTTCGCATCTGAGATGGAGTGCCACATCTACCATCAGCTCTCCATTTTACTGCACAGATCAGATTACTCAAGGTGTGCTACTCATATTTTGAATTGGCAAGTCTGGTATTGAATCCAGAAGTGTATGCTTCCTCTACCAATATTACTGTAATATTTAAGTAAAAATAAGAAAACATAGTGGAAAGCAGTTGACTGGAACAGGTGTCATGGTTAGCTGGTTTGCTAAGAATTAACTTTGTAACCTGTTTATTTTTCTGATCTGCGTGAAAGTAAAATAGATGGATTGGCCTATTGTCGGTATGAGCCAGACAGCGAGTGAGATTATTCCCTAATCACTATAGTGCTAGACTAGGGAGATTGATTTTGCCTCTGAAGTGGAGTGCCACATCTACCACCAGCTCCCTATTTTACTGTACAGATCTATTCTGTGCTATTCATGTGTTGAGTTGGCAAGTTCGGTATTGAACCTGGAAGCCTATAGTTCCTAAACAAATGCTCTATCAATATTGCTGTATATTTAAGTAAAAACCAGAAATCATAGTGGAAAGCAGTTAACTGGGACAGGTGTCATCGTTAGCTGGTCTGCTAAGAATTTGTAACCTGCTTATTTTGCTGCTGTGTGTAAAATTAAATTATTTGTAGTGAAAAAGTCATAATTTTCTTTAAAGAAGAATTTCTCAGAAATACCAGAAAATTGAGAAATATCTTAGAATTTTCTTTTCCTTGATTTGATATCAGTACTTTGCTAATGTGTGGGGATTTTTTATCCCTGGAAAAGCACTGCTTAAACCCTACGTTTTGTAAGAGAATAAACTGTACTTCGACGCAGTGAGGAGATGGGTGCTGCTTTTGAAGAAAGGAGACAAACGACTTTTGTAGAACAAAATGTTTACTATACGTGAAGAATACAAACAAATTTCAAACAGGGGTATACAAAATGCATAGAATGAAACAATCAAACGAATTTTATGGAATGTTCATAGAGTTCAATGAGTTTGGTTGGTAAAAGTATTTCTAGGAGAATTGAATGTATCAAAGGGGTTAAAGTGTAGGGTTGCAGATAAAAATGCCTGCGGAACTTAGCTGTTTATCCTTGATAGTTCTGTTCCTCGTAACTGGTTGGGCCCTGAAGAATTGTTTTTTAGGAGTGCGTTTTCCGCTCCTGCTTCCAACGTGTCGGGGGTTCCAAGTCGTCACCGTCTGGAGACTTCTGACGATACGGAGCAGTGAAGCTAGCCAACACTAGAGGCAAAAAAAGGCCGAATTCTTCAGGGACCCCTCTTTTATAGTGGGCATCATGTGACCCTAAGGGCTGCTGCTGGAGACCGGTGAAAGAGGATCACCATTTCCTTAATAAATTTTCACAAATGGCTAGTAAGCCGTTGTTTGAGTTTGAAAAAGGTAAAAACTGACTACAATAAACAAGGAAAATAATCACTTCCTATATGTGTCTAAGCCAGGATTTCTCAAAGTGGTCTACATAAACCCCTGAAGTCTATACAACATCTCAGGGGGTTTGTAAGGGGTCTGTGGAAACTACTAAGCCTTCTTAGTAATTAGAAGAAATTAATTCCACAAGAATCCTGGAGAACATGCTCATGTTGATATATTTTCAAAAGTTCATGAACTTATGAAAAGTCATCAGTTTCACCCATCACATTAGGAAATGTACTTCCTTGGTAAGTTATTAAATTAGTATTAAATATTTGCAGCTCTTTTTTTATATTTATACTTACTTTACTGTTTATTTTTTATTTTGCGATTAACAGTTTTACATAAATGTTTGTGCAGAATTCATTAATTATATAATTGGTTGCAACAAAACAACTGCAAGGTGGACTGGAGTATATAAGGGGTCCATGATAGGTCAATCAAATTTTTGTAGGGGTCTATGGATTTTAAAGTTTGAGAACCCCTGGTTTAAGCCATTCAAGTTTCATTCAAATTTGTGCAATAATAAAAAATGGATCAGTTTTTTCACTTTTTTTTTTTGTCCAATACTGTATATTTAATTTAAAATGATATACACTTTGAATATTGGAGTTTGAAAAAGATCAAAACTGACAACAATAATCAAGGAAAATAATCACTTCTTATATGTGTCTAAACCATTGAAGTTTCATTAGAATTTGTGGTAATAATGAATAATGGTTCAATTTTTTTCAGTTTCCCCCCCCCCCCCCCGTACTTTTATTTCCTTAGATTTCCATATTCTGAGATGTCTGTAAATGATATTTTTAAACTTTATATTCCAAACTTCATAAAGATTAAGATGTCTGAGAGATTTGGAAAATATTTTATGACCATTCTTGTTGACAGTGGAAATAATTTTGAATTATTTCTGAAAATTGAAAAATGTAAAGTTATTAAAAAAGAAAAAAAAAATTTAACCCATTTATCAAAATAATGCTGATTTGATAATGAAATCTTATTATTTAGATTTGACATTTCATAGTTTCTTTGCTATTGATATTGTTCATTGATTTCTTTTACTCTTAGAGAATGCATTATCAATACCCCCTCGCCCACACTTCCCCCCCAAAAAAAATGGAACAAGATAATTGGTCATAATTAAGAGGAATAGAATTTCTCAAACTGAATCATTAAGATTTAAAAAAAATTTGATATTTTAGTTTCAGTAATTTATCATATCCAGTCATTTTTTTTAAATATTGGAATATTAGTTTAACTTAAGTATTTTTTTTTGTTATATACCAAAAATTGTTTGGAGTAAACCTTGAAAACAAATCTGGGGCCAGAGTCTTTTAGATGGAGTAATGCTGAACTTAAGCGTTATACAGCAATTCCTGCAACACCCGCCGTTGCCAAAATGCATTGGTTTCTTACCTATCCTTTGGACCACAGCGGCAGTGTGGAGAGGGGGGATCTATTGCTTGGGCAACGGCACATCCTCCGTATCAACCTACCTAGGCTATGTAGTTAAAAAAACCCAAAAAAACAACTTTTTGACACTACTCCATCGTCTTTCACACCAACAACAACGAGTTTGGAGAATTGAACCTTTTCATTATCGTAATGTTATCACAAGATTCTTCCAAGGAAAATTAAAGCTTCTCTTTTTCTTCTTTTGGATTATAATCTTGAAGAATGCATCATTCAAAATCTTGTCTTAACAATTATTACTTACTGTCTTTGTAGACCTGAGCTTTGGTCTACCGATTCCACTTGATCCCTCTCTCAGTTGAGAGTACAGAATCAGCTTTGGCAGTTTGTCATTCCCAAGTCTGTTCAAATGGCCAACCCATCTCAGGTTGCACTGGACAAGTATGTTGTGCATGCCAGGGAGTCCAGTTCTCTTCAGGATGGTCCTGCGTGAAAACATGCTGCCACCACTTGACATTTAATATACTGCACAATTGACGCATATACTAAAAATGTAGTCTGTGAGCATCCTTTTTTTATACTGTCCAGTATATATATATATGTGTGTGTGTGTGTAAACAATACCAAGTATTGATTTTACCCTTTCACTCCCACTAGGATGTGGGGGAGTCCTTGTAGCATGTTTGTTGATGTATTGGACTCCAACATTGTAGTAAGCGAGTTTAAATTCCAGTTGTGCTGTTACATTCACTTTAGGACTAATACCCTTGGGAAAGGTATGAACCCCCTCATCCCCCAGCTATAGGTTAAATAGTACCACTACTATTCTTCTACAAGAATAGCTTTGGCATTAAATAACCCATGAAGGTTGATATGTCATTAAACAAAGAAAGTAAAGCCCACTTGGATACTTGTGTCCCAATTGATTTTCATTTTAAACCTTAAAACTCCATTCATGCTATTATGTTCATTTTCAGACTTATATTATGAAAAGTATGAACTCCCTCATCCCCCAGCTATGGGTTAAATAGTACCACTACTATTCTTCTACATTTTAAACCATATGATGTTGTTCTCAAAGCGTAATTTTGCATAGTGAAAACTTTAGAAATACTTGGTTTTGTTGGGTTTTACGGCTCATCAATCCATTGGGTCATTTCATGATGATGGGTACTTTTTAAATATGTTTTTCTATTCAACCCATAGATGGGACCCTAACAGGTACTACCACTCCAGGTCAGAGTGAACCTGGGAGTAATAGCGATCAAGGGGTACTCCACACTCTCAGAATTGGAACTTCACCATTAGGTGCAGTTTAATGTCATACCCAGCCACCACCTTCTAGCACATATATGATAAAAAGGGTTGGGGAGATCTTACCCCTTTTTAAAGGTGCAGTCTGTATATTCTAAAGCCCCAGCCAAAAGGGCTCAATAATAGTTGGTAGTGAAAGTGTTAAAGATGGAACTTATCTGTAAAAGGCTTGTAGCATTTAAAAAACAAAAATTATTGCTAAACAATTTTAATCAAACTTGGTAGTGAAAGGGGTTATGAGACATGCAATTATTTAAATTATTTCTGATATGCAAATGATATGTTTTTAAATTTATAGACAATGTTTTATTTGATTGGATTGATGTGTTTGTGTATAAAACTATATATTTAAAATATCACCTTTTATGTTTTCTCTTTTTTATGTGTTTTTGAAAGTCTGGCAAGAAAAGAATAATTTATAATTGATTAAATAAATTGATTTCTATTTGTTATCTCTTTCTTTTTATTTGTTAATTTATGTTAAAGGTTATGTTGAAAATAATATTTTCTTATTCTTATTTTGAGGAAAAAGTATTGATGCATTTTGTGACATAATGTTTCAATTGTAATGAGTTACTTCCTTCATTGTATTGAGTGAAACTTAATCAACTTTTATCAGGTTTAAATAAAGATTTATCAAGGTTTAATTTAATTGAGGTTTTATTAGGATTCAGTTTAATTGATTTTTTTTTTTGGGGGGGGGGTTTCAGTTTAATTGAGGTTTGGTTTAATTGAGGTTTTATTGGTGTGGTTCAGTTAATTCAGGTTTATTGTGTTTCAGGTTAATTCAGTTTTATCAGGGTACGGTTTAATTGAGGTTTTATCGGGGTACGGTTTAATTGAGGTTTTATTAGGATTTGGTTTAATTGAGTTTTTTTTTTTTGGAGGAAGGTTCAGTTTAATTGGGGTTTGGTTTAATTGAGGTTTTATTGGTGTGGTTCAGTTTAATTGAGGTTTTATCGGGGTACGGTTTAATTGAGGTTTTATTGGGGTACGGTTTAATTGAGGTTTTATCAGGGTATGGTTTAATTGAGGTTCTATTGGGTTCAGTTTAATTGAAGTTTTATTGGGTTTTAGTCTGAAATTTTATTAAGATTCATTTTAATTGAAATTTTATTACAATTCTGTTTCATCGAAGTTTTATCAGGGGTCAATTGTTATGCAAGATTAGATTTTTGTGATAAATAATGCCAATGCATTTTATCTTCAGCGTTCTATTTTGTGGGAAATATTTATATTCCTACTTTTCCTATTAATGAAACTGTGATATTCGTTTCTCTGTATTTGCATTTCAAATATAGATACCAAAGAGTTCAAGAATAAAACATAATTTAATTATATAACTATTTCTTTCTTTATTAGTTTATATCAGGGTTCCCCAAACTTTTCATCCCAAAGGCTACAAAGCTCAACTCTAGAAGATCTGGAGCTTGCAATCTTATAAGACAGAACATCTAAATTCACAACAATTATAATCTATTAATGTGATGTTTGCAATCATAAAAAGATGTAATGGTAGAAGAGGTTGACACAAGGAGTATATCAGACACGTGATGATTCAGCAGTTCTGGCAGGTCTTCTGCATGGCATCTAGTATCCATACTGAGCTGATTGATATAGTTTTTGCTAGTCAGCCTAATTTTTTCATTTGTCTGAATTTTTGAGATGAGGCTTGATAATTTGTATTATTCAAATTAATTCAAATGTTTAAGGTTTTTCTTTTGGTGTAGCATCAAAACCATTCCGTTTTGACTATTGTCTGTCATAAAATTTTGCTTTACGACAGATGATAATGATAACAGAATGTTTTTTTTCACCGTATAATAAAATATAAAATTTAATGCAGAAGAACATTTTGTAACTATTACTTGTTTGTAAATAATTTTCTCGTAAAACTCTATACCTTAGATAACTTTAAATATATATTAAAATAAAACAAAGTATATATAAATCAATAATACTGTGAAGGTATTTATCAAAACTTGTTTTAACAATGTAGACTGTTTAATGTTGCATACTTAATTTCTGAGTATATATAATACAGGGTTGTTATTTATTCTATGTATTAATGATTTTGAATAAAAATCAAATACTCATTGATAAATGTACAAATTCCTGAGGGTATTGTGATGTGAGCAGTGATGTAGTTTTGATTACTGACAGACATACACTGAATCTCTATTATATATAGATTTCTTTTATTGTTGTCCTCATATTTATTGTTGTAAAGACAATGTTTAAGCCAACAAGAAATGCCTGAAGGAGCCCGGAGAGCATATCAGCTGAAATTTTGTGTATATAACAGGTATTTCTTGTTGGACTTTAGAAGCTTCTTGTCATAATCAGGAGCCTTCACAGAACTTGAAACTGAACCCTTTATTCAATCCATGGGGGTAGACTGTTCTCATTCTGTTAACCATGACCGGGTACAAGTGTTAAGCTGAGTTAATTATTCTATGTTACTGTTGCCCTATGCCAGGATTGAACCTGCATCCAAGAGGTAAATATCACTTAAAACTGTATAACCCGTCGGTTGCTACCGAGCTAAAGGGCTCACAGAATTTCCGAAATTGGCTGTCAAGATCGGATTTTCTGCATCAACCAAGGATTGCAGGGTCTCTATATTTGCTGGAAGTCTAGCCAAATGCCCACGTTGTGTTAAGATCTCAAACGACTAGAAATCTGCTATAGAAACTGATTTCCAAGGTTAACGGCGGCCTAGTGGTCACATAAAAAAAATGACTCTTTTTCTTCAAACTTAACAACATTTATATCCAAAAATACAGAAGAATACAAATAATTACTTTTCAAGACTGTGGGAGTGACTGACCTGAAATCAAGGTGTTCTGTCAACTAAGTTATTCGAATATGTTGGCTGAAGTCAGTTTATCTGTCGGCTACCAGTATTTGCGTTAATCTTCTCAGCTAGCTTGATCCGCTCAAGCAATCACAACTTCGTCTGCACTCCAGCCTGGTCTGGCTTCATCTGCTTTTAAACCAAAAACGTCCGAGTTAAATAATATTTCAATCGGAACAATTTTATTTCCGGCCGGCATGAAGATATTAGGAATTTTCTCTGCGCCTCCCATTCTGGCAGGGTAACCGCCCCCTTCTAGTTCCAACCAGCCAATCGAATTCACTTCCACCAAATCGACAGGGGCTTCAATCTTCCGGCTACTTGAGTGTTTTTTTTAAATACATTTGATTTTCCTTTCCTGCCATTTCCAAAACAAAAGAAGTTATCTTCTTCCTAAGTGGAGAAAGGAAAACAATAAAAAGATTCTCTTCCCGGCCATTTTTCAAGTGGTCTCCAAAACTGGGTTTATCTTTTTCCGTGCAACTTTTAGTCTGGCTATATCAAAGGACTGTCTCCATCGCCGCCAATTCTCGCTTCTGGGAGTTCCGACCCACTTCAGATTTTTACTTCTGATATGGTCAGCCTTATCCTGGCTACCATCTGTTTTGATTCTCCGGTCGAGGTCACCCGGCGAATTATATTTCTTTTTTTTTTTTTTCTTTCTTTCTTCTAATTTCAAAACCTGAATCGGTCACACTGTATTAACTCAATACCTATATCTGTTGCACCATGTGACAATTTAGAGTGGATTTTCAGAACTTGTAAACCTAATGTCCTATTTTCCTGAATTTGAAAAGGTTCCCAAGTCTGACAAGAAATACCTGAAGAATGCCGCCGGATGGCACATTGGCCGAAACACTGTGTAGATAATAATAAAAATGAGGACAATAGTCCAAATAATACAAATAATATCAAGCCTCATCTAAAAACTTCAGAGAAATGAGGACAGTAGCCCAAAAAATCTAAATAATACATTTTTTTTTATCAACACTCTTCATTCTGTGACAGAACCATTTTGACCTATTTTGATAAATCATTATTGAACTCTTTTTCTTGTCAAGACAAACTAAATCAAAGTAATAAATCTTGGATACGATAATAAGAAAATAAGTGAGCACAAAGTATATTCTTCAGTAAGTAGATATATAGTTGGTATATGTGTGTGTGTATGTATATATATATATATATATAATATATAATATATATATATATATATATATATATATAATATGTGCTGTCTGGTCTGATAAGCAGCTATTACTGTTCACTGTACATCCTGCATCAGTGAGTCTAGATTAATGTCAGAAAACGAGACCATCATTCTTTTGCAGATGTCTTTGAGTGTTTGCAGATGTCAAAATAGATAAAGTAAATGCTTGCACTATTGCTATTTAATTTGACAGCAAAGCAACTCTACCTAGGATCTTTCTTTGTTAATATCACATCTCCATTTTCAAGAACGGTTTTTTCTTTTGTCATTTTCTTTCTTTTTTTTTTGTCACTTGTATATATTTTCTGACAGCTGAGTTTAGCTTCAAAATATTGGTACTCTCAAAGGAATCATACAATTTAAGAAATAATAATAATAGACAAATTAAAAAATTTTTTTTTTTTTTAATGAAAACCATTGTTTTTACTATGTCTCAAATTTGAATGGTCATTAGGGAAAACTACTTTCTGAACATTTCTTATGTTAAATACAAAGCAAAGTTTGTGCAAGGTTTTCATTTAGAAAATATATAGTAAGTAAAATAAAGTAAGCAGTGTGGCCTATTGTCTGTATCAGCCTGACAGAGAGTCTATCCCTTTTCACTGGTGCTAGACATAGAAGATTGTTTTTGTATCTTAGGTGGTGTGCCACATCTACCATCAGCTTCCTACTTTACCACAGATTCAAGCTGTGCTACTCATGCGCTGAATTGGCAAGGGCTGGTATTGAACCTGGAACTTTGTGGTTCCTATGTGGATGTAGTAGTTATTTATTAACTGTAGCTAAGTTTTGGTAGAATCCCAAGTCTAGGGCACCCAGTGAGGATCAAATTCACCATTATTGATCTACAAGACAAGCCCACTAATCATTACACCATAATAAGGCACCCTAGATAATATTGCAAAACTTTTGACTCACCATAGTAGCTTACTGGAGTCATCTGCAGAGATATTACAGACTTTTGGTGCCACCTTTATGGGAGATACTTTTTGTTAACCATACTGCAAACATTAGCACAACATAACATTTCTTTGAGACTGCTATGGGTAAATAGTTGGACACACTAGGTTCTTTAACCTTGGTATGGAAAATGGTTTAGAAGAACTCTGAATTCAAACCTGTTGAACTCTGTTTAAGAAATTGACCGTGTATCACATCTTGCTCAGATATATATATATATATATATGCGCATCAATACCGTGAATAGCACTTTTTTCTGGTTATATTAATGGATTATTTCTCCAAGAAATAAAGCTTTTACAAATTGAAAGCAATATTATTTTTATTTTTTTAAACATGAAAAAAAAAAGTTATGCATTACAAATGGTTTTTACTTGCATATCCAATTATGAAGAGTAAATTTATTCTTTTTTTCTTATCCTTCTTTGGTTAGAATGAATTACATTGAAACACATTATGATAAAACCTTGAACACTGTAGAGAAAATTTTGGATCAAATTAACTGCACTATTTTCAGGTATTGCCACACACACACACACACACACACACACATATATGTATATATATATATATATATATATAAGGAAAAAGTGGAAGTAAATCCAACAATATGTAATGTTGTAAAAATTGAAAAAAAAAAAGTTTCATTAACGAATAATGTTTATTAAGCCTACGCTGCAGTGTTTCGGTCTATTTTGATAGACCTTCATCAGGGCTTTCGTTGGTTTAAGGAAAAAATAACATTAATAATTTATTAATAATATAAATTACATTAGTAATTTATTTTTCCTTAAACCAATGAAAGCCCTGATAAAGGTCTATCAAAACAGTTATTTTTTCAATTTTTACAACATTACATATATATATATAAATGTTTTAAATGGCCTTGGCATTAAATAGTCCATGGAGATTGATATACCATTAAACAAAGAAACCAAACCTAAAAATAAAATGCTGATATCATAACTAACTTTTTATTGTTCAATCTCATTTTATACAAAAAATAAAAAAAAGATATTTTCTTGAAATTTTCCTATATAAACCAATCTAATACTAATTTATAGTCACTTTAAATCTTATTATAATGGAGATAGTGTGCTTGTCTGTCTGTAACCGAAACTACATCACTACCAATGTCACAATTCCCTTAGTTATTTATGTTATATTATCGATGATTTTTAATAATCATTAACATTATTTAGTCTTAATTAACATCTTATTTATAACAATGTCTCTATTAAAGTCTAGCTGAGATAGATTTAACTCAAAACAGCCCATGTTAGTAATGTGTTTAAATTCCTGCGATTTGTGTTATATGTCATTAGGAAATTAATGTTTACATAGTATATGGTGTGAATAATTTGCATACTGTTTTGATAAAACTGTGTTTAATAAATAATTACTTGGTGTTATTGATTTCTAATATTATTGTTTTATTCTCAAACATATTAAAAGCAATCCTATGTATAATTTTATATTGAAATCAATTAGAATAAAGTTAAAATAAGTGTAATCTTTTTTTTTGCGTTTGTATCTAATTTCATTGGTCTTTCTAATTTAATATGATATTTAATTATATCAAAATTTAAATACTTGTGTCCAAAAGGTGCATTTTTTTGCTAGTATCAATAAAATTAGTTCAGTATAAGAAAAAGAAAATTATTTTTTATTACTACTCATAAAGATTAAAGCACTATTATCTATCTGTATAGACTTAGAAATAGGATCACAAGTTCAATCCTTGCTTGATGCCCCATATTTGCAATCTTGTGTCATATCTTACCCATGGCAAATGGATTGGGTAAATATCTCCTTCAGCTATGGGTAAATAGTAGAGCAGACTTGGTTCTTTAACCATTGCAACTGCTCTAGAATAGGAAAACTCAAACCAGTTGTAGACATAGAAAGGGATGGCATATTCCTGTCCAAGACATGCTACATGAGCAGCACCCCATGATCAAAACTATGTTATGTGACCAGAGAGAGAGAGAGAGAGAGAGAGAGAGAGAGAGAGAGAGAGAGAGAGGGGGCGTCCCCGGATTCCCTGATTAAAGAACAAGATGGAACCCAGAGAGAGAGAGAGAGATATCTTTTAGCTTAGTCTGCTTGATACTTTTTTGATCACACCTTGTATTTGCTTAAAATTTGGTAAATTATTTCAACATTTTTAATTAAGTTTTGTAAATCAAGTTATTATCTATCAGAGTTATTCTTAACACTGATCTGTATTTTTTCTTGTGATTTTATTCATTTCAATATTTAACATTTGTAGTATGAAATTTAACTGTATTTGCACACATCACAGCCATAGGAATTTAATTGAACTTATATAGGGTATGAATTTAGGAATTTAACCATAATTACATTTCATGGTTATGCTATATTGAGAATTTGGATGATTAGAAAAAATGAGGTTCAGTGTGGATGCAGACACCACAAATTATAATTAAGTTGCAAATTGGATTAGAAATTGCCTTTTTTTCTCTAAGAACATCTTAAGTGTATTGTGCTAATAATAAAAATATGATATGATCATTTTGCTGTGTTACAGGTTATATATATATATATATATATATATATATATATATATATATTTGGGAGAATATGTGCTTAATTGAAGTCGTACCTAATTTTGAAAATTAATTAATTAATAATTAATTAATGAATTAGGCAGGAATACCTATTCAAATGTAAGGCTAAACAAGTCGAGAAAAATCAATCTCTGTATGTACATTTCAACCTATTAGGCCTCATCAGCAGAGCTATAGACAGGAAGACCGCACACAAAGCGGTCTTCCTGTCTATAGCTCTGCTGATGAGGCCTAAGAGGTTGAAATGTACATACAGAGATTGATTTTTCTCGACTTGTTTAGCCTTACATTTGAATAGGTATTCCTGCCTAATTC
This sequence comes from Doryteuthis pealeii, assembly GCA_023376005.1. Classification (NCBI taxonomy): domain Eukaryota; kingdom Metazoa; phylum Mollusca; class Cephalopoda; order Myopsida; family Loliginidae; genus Doryteuthis; species Doryteuthis pealeii. The sequence continues at coordinate 8,449,855 of CM042166.1, read as the reverse complement.
ATTAATTAATTATTAATTAATTAATTTTCAAAAATTAGGTACGACTTCAATTAAGCACATATTCTCCCAAAAATTGTTGGCTAAAAAAAAGCCATATCAAAACACATAGTCTGTTTGTTTACTTCTCATATATATATAAGTAATGTGGACATGGAGTCAACACCTGGTTACTGACAGTTTCTCACCTATGTGATCTTCAGACCAAATTGAACACTATCTGGTTAGAAATATAGTACCCATATATATAATATATATATATATATATATATATATATATATATATATAAAGCAAAATGAGAATTTTATTAATATATTACAAAATCAATATTTATTTTTATATTTTGCATCCGTATATACAATACATAAATGTTTTTGTTTTTTTATTTAAATCAAAGTAAACTTTAGAATTGAAAATCCATTCTTCATATTTTTGGTAATAATTCTCAAAAATTGATGCTTAATGATTTCTTAATATTTGCAAATGTTTTGTGTTTTTTGAAGTGACACTTAGATTTTCTGTGTAGAAAGCACTTAAGAAATGTTATGTTCAGACTTATCTTGGCATCTCTACAAATGTCTATACATTTTTTGATTTTCATCTATTTTTTTTTTTTCTTTTCTAGCCATCCTACGAAAGTCACACACTTCACCAGATACAGTCAACAATGAGATTTCTTTTGGAGATAGTAAGAACTATTGCACTTATTTATTTCTTCATCATCCTCATCATGTCGAGCCAGCAGCACGGATATCCATGATAATCTCTGACTAACCATCCCTATCATTCAGGTTTCTCTGGTAGGTCTTCTGCACAGCATCCAGTATCTGTTCAGAGCTGGTTAATGTACCGCCCTGTCGGCTGAGGTGTTAGAATGCACCTCTGCAGAGGGGTAAGATTCCTCCAAATGGGGCCACCTGTTGGCCGTGGGTGGCGACCCGTGATGCTTAAGGATAGAACCCAGGTGGCTGAGCAGTCCATGACTTGCAATATTGCACTTTAGGCTTTTCTTGGGCTAGACGGTATTTTCTTGGTCTTTTCTTGGGCTAGGCTCCCTCCGATCAATTGGCTGGCAATGTCAAGCCCTAACACCTATATGATTGCCCCAACCTTATTGCCCTTATGGTAACCCCCAATCCTTCTTATCATATAGAAGCTGAGGGTCTACATGTCCTGAATGACGTTAAACTTTATCGTTCCAGTCTGGTTAATGTAGGTCTTTGTTGGACGGCCTGCACTGGCGTTCCCATTTGCTGGTTAAAAAAAAAAAACATTGTAATAAATATTCTTTCTTTTAATGGATAGCTTGGAATAGCTGTCTTCACCCTGAAGTGAATTTTGATGTATGTATGTGTGTATGTGGGAGCTCAGGTACAGGGTTAAGGGTTCAAACTGATCTCTCTGTTAAAAGAAAATTGGGATTCTTCTAAGGTGTAGCCATGTCAGTATTACTGTATGGTTGCACCACTTTACTTTAACTTTAACACAATGCCTGGAGTAAAAGCTAGATGGGAAACTACATGAAAATTATGTGTGCTGTGTGAACAATTCCTGGAAGCAGTACCCTACAAAACAGTAGTTGTACAACCACTTACCTCCCACAAACCGTCCGAGCAGGACATGCTGGACATTCTTGGAGAAGTAAGGATGAACTCATAAGTAACATTCTCCTATGGACTCCTACTCATGAACACATCAGTATTGGCTGACCAGCTAAAACTTAGATTCATCAGTTCTGTGTGTGTGTGCTATCTAGAGGACTTACCAAGAATGATGACTGATAGGGACGGATGGTGAGAGTGAGTCAAGGAAATCCGTGCTGTCAGAACATCTTGATGATAATGATGTTAACTTTATATTTTAGAATATTAATCCCTTTTCTTCATAAGACATATTGGTGCTGTTATAGTATGTGGCCTACCCAGTTTGAATGTGTCCCCAGTAAGAGTATCTTTATAGATATAAGTAGTAGGCAATTTATTGAAACTAATTATTTTTTTTACATATATTCAATTTCAAGAAATGCAATTCTGTCATAAGCTGTATATAGTAATTAAGAATAATTAAAAAAGAATTTATCCATAATTTACATGAATCAGAGATCTATTTAATTCTAAAATATTCTAAAATTGGGTTAGCAGTTATTATAACCTCATAATATGCTTTTTATAGTAGGCCACATACTATAAGAGAGATGATTTCGTAGCCCACTTACTATAATATTTTATAGTTTGATGAACTTTTAATCTTGAATATCTAAATATGACTAAAATTTTGTAAAGAAAATCACGTAAGGTAAAAAAAAAATTAATTAAACTTATTTTATCCCATGTCTAACATTTTTTGGTGGATTCAAAGAAATAATGATGAAAATTTTTTCTCTTTATTAAAAAACTTTAACTCTCTGCCTACCAATTTTCCCTGGTATTTTTTTTACCTGTATGATGAATTATTTTTAAGTTAACTATCTCTTCACCTCAGTACTCATTCTATTCAAATAAAGTCCTATTATTATTGTAATCAGTCCTTCTGCTCAATTATAATGAACTAACCATAAGTGGCTTACCGTAGGATTACAGTGGTAGGAGAGTTGCTGTGAGCAGATTAAAGTAGGCAAAGAGTTAATAAAGTACGACATTTTAAATACAGGGTATTTTTGAAGAAAAAGAAAAAAAAATTTATATTATAAATAGTGCTCAATATTAGTGATAGAGTATATATATCTATATTAGGATAGTGTAGACACAGTGTAGCGTAATTATTATGGTCTACAGGGAATTCAAGAATTGAAAAATAAAATGGTAACTGGATTTCTGGAGAAAGAGAAAAAAAAGAAGTAAGAATAATGGTTAAAGTTTAGAAGGGTAAACACTCAACGGATTGCCATCAACTATCTGAAGAATGATCCCGGAAATAGATTTAAAAATAAAAACAGAAGTTCCAGGTTTTGACCAGAAACGGATGTGATCCTGGACGAGAAACGGAAGAAGAAGAAAATCGTCCTCTTTTCAGCTGGGCTCTGGTTGAAGATAGATGTGGCTCCCGGTTACCCATGTGAGTCTGGGATAGATGTGGCTCCTGGTTACCCATGTGAGTTTGGGATAGATGTGGCTCCTGGTTACCCATTGAGTTTGGGATAGTAGTACTGAACATGACTTATGATAGAATAGTTTGACCATACTTTCTCTCTCTCTATCCTCTCTCTGAAAAGAACCCATGAGCCTAGAAGAAATAAACAGCCCCGTAACTATACAACGTGTGTGTTGTTTCTGAACTAACAACGACTACTACTACAACTCGAGTTTGGTCGTATGGAACAAGAGTCAATATCACTTGGTGTTTATCAATTTCTTGCCTATGGATCATAGTCTGATGAGAACTCTTTATTTATAAGGATATAAAATTATGTACAACACTCTGTATATACAAGTATAAAAATTATCCAAATCTTTTGCTCTAATGTTACTTTAAACTTGTGCTATGTTATTCATATTATAAATGAGATTTTAATTGTTCCTGGTTTCTTCACTTTGTATCTAATATTTTCTAATGAACAACATTAAGATAATTGGTTTTATGGGTTTAAGGTCAGATTGATTATGAGAATATTGCTTATGTAAATATTCATCCCCATATAACAGAATACAACCTCTGGTAAAAATTAGTGAATCACCTTACTAATTAATATTAAATCCTGGTCAAGGGGCGAGAGTAACATAGAATTAATTAATACAGCTTAACATTTGTATTCAGTCATGGTTAATGGAATGAGAACAGTCTACCTCCATGGATTGAATAAAGAGTTAGATTTGAAGTTTCGTGAATGTTCCTGATTATGACATGAAGTTCCCAAGTTTGAGGATAGGGTTCCCCAAGTTTGACAAGAAATCGGTCAAAACTACCAAATGAGAACAGTCTACCCTCATGGATTGAATAAAGGGTTAGGTTTGAAGTTCCATGAAGGATCCCGATTATGACATGAAGGTTCTCAAGTTAAAGGACGAGGATCCAGAGTTTGACCAGACATACCTGAAGAAGGGCACATCGACCGAAACGTTGTGTACATAACAATAAAGATGAAGCTAATAGTCTGAATAATACAAATAATAAAGCCTCATAAAGCTTCATAGAAATAATTAATTTTAACTTGTAAATATTTTCAGTATTTGTTTATTATTCACTCTTTTAGGATTGATTTGTATTTTTTATTCATTTCAGATTTTATTTTATTATTTTATGAGATTTATTGAAGACTTAAAACAAATATTTAATCTATGAGAATCATTCAATAAACTAAGTGAATTATTATAAGTAAATCAAACATTTTGAATATTGTGTGTGAAAAACTAATCTTGTAAAATTATGAAATACTTTTTTTTCTTTATTCTTCAGATTTTGTTCTTGAGCCGAACCATACACCAATTGCTGGTTCTTTTCACAATGGGAAAAACCAAAAGGGAAAAATACTCAAATGAACTTTATACAAAACATTAATACAGAAAAAAAAACAACAAAAAAAAACAAACAATTATACATGAATACAATTGACTGCTGTTAATTACAACAGAGATTATTTCATTGCTACTCTATTTTTGCATTTAAAAAAAAAATCTTATTTTTATTTCTTTATAGGTTACCTCCCTTAACCATTAAGCTCTATACCAAATTACCTATTAATAACATTTATATTATAATTGAAAATAAATAAGGGTAAACAGTCTCTAATTAAAGTTTAATAGTTATCTCCCTTGAAGAATTATGATCTGGGATAGCAGTAGCAGAACCCTACACTTTAAAATTTTTTTTTTTTTAGAACAGTTAAATCCTTGGGCTATCAAAGATCCCACTTTAATGTGCCTCCTTTTTACTGTGGTAGTAACATGCATATAAAAACTGTATCTTTACAATGTTTTATTTTAACTCTCTATTAAATCATTAACTCTCCATTATATAATGTTTCCTAAAATACTTTCCCATAAAATGTTTTATCATACACTATGTTAATAAATACCATCTGTTTAAGAAACAACAAAAAAAGTTTTTCTTTCTTGTACTTATGTCATAAATCTCTTTAATTTTCAAAAACTTTAAACATTTATCTTAAGTTTATATACAAACTTAAAGTATTTTTCTATTTATTTTGTATGTTTGTATGAAAGTGTTTGGTGTAATGGTTATTGTTATAAGAAATGAACCTGGCCACCAGTGTTCAAATTCGGGACAAGGCAGTTTGCATTTCCCATTGCGCTAATACCATTGGGAAGGTATGCATCCAATTATTCTCCCTCTAGCTAGGGGTAAATAATATGGCAGACTGGGCACTTTAACCTTGGTTAGGCAACCAGTCTGTAAAGAAAATTCTAAATTCAAACCTGTTAAACTCTGCTTAAGAAACTGACCTTGTGTCACATCCTACTCTTGCAGAGGAGTTCTCATATATATGTGTGTGTACATATATACATATATATGTGCATATATGTACATATATATATGTAATATATATGTGTATATATTGCAAATTTGTTTAATGAAATGGAGTCACTCATGGCGTAATGGTTATGTTGTTGTAGGAAGTAAACTTGGCTATCCAAGTTCAAATCCTGAACAAGGCTCTTTGCTTTTTTTTGGATAGGTGTGAATCCAGCTATGGGTAAATAGTAGGGCAGACTGAGCTTTTTAACCTTTTGGCCTGTTGTAACATAATGGTGGGGGGTGCAGAGCCATGAATGGAACTTGACATGTAAATTAGTATGGAAAAGTTTTATAAGGAAAATAAGAATTGTGTCTTAGGTTAGAATGAAAAAGTTTAAAGATGAATCATCATAAGGCCAAATTGCATTGTTTCTATTGGAATAGTCATAGGACATGGTGAAGTGGGAAAGAGAGTGAGAGTTGAGAATGTTGAGCGAGTTTGGAATTATGCATCGAGAGAGAGAGACATGGGCTCTTGCTCTATGGCAGTTTTGGCTTGGGGGAAAATAAAAATCTCACAAGAGAAAAAGAAGTGGCCTTGTGTTACTACTAAAATCTCTAAATGGCACAAGGGTAATTCCATGTCAAATCATCCAGGCCATGTCATCCACCCCCTTCAATTTTTCTGAAATTTTGTCCAAGTCTGGATTATGATAAAGTTAGCCAATTCTAAAAATTTGAGCTTCCAATTCCAAAAATTGGTGGAGTTATGTCAATTTTTTAGCTTTGAGGGGGGGGGGTGGGGTCGCAATAAAGGGTGACTTTTTGGAACCTATTTTTGTCTGTAAAATGAGTTCTAGAGCTTCCCTACTCTTAAAAATTGGTTTATAAAAGCATTATTATCCAAGGAATCCAAAATGCTATCAAAAAAGTCTTAAAGTCAACCAATTTTAAGTTATTTATGATTTTTCCTAGCTAGATCAATATCCCAATGTGGCACTGTGTCTATGACAACAATTTTTTCTATTATTATTTCACATATATTGAACATTATTTGTACCAAAAAGATAGTTTGATATTTGCTCAGAACCAAATCTACAACATTTTGAAAAAAATTAAAAATTTTGCACTTCAATTTTCTGAAATTTTGTACAGGTGTGGACTATCTTGAAGTTAATCAATACCAAAAATTTGAGCTTCCAATTCCGAAAGTTTGCAGAGTTATGTCAATTCTAAAAATCGACATAGCTCTCCAAATTTGAGTGGGGTGTTGCAAAAATGGCGACTTTTAAAAAATTACAAAATGTCACCATTTTTTGCCAACCCCCACCAAATTTGGAGAGCTAAAAATCGACATAACTCTGCCAATTTTTGGAATTGGAAGCTCAAATTTTGGGATCATCTAATGTTAACATAGTCCACACATGGAAAAAGATTTTTAGAAAAATTGAAGTGGGTAGGTGACAATTTTACTTTTGATGATTTGACATGGAATTACCCACAAGGCAAAATGTCCCCCCAACACCCCAAGTTGGTTTCCAGACTCCAAACATCCAAGAATTGTCAGCCAACTCGACATCAACCCAGCAACCAAGATTCAAGCCTCTCCAATGTAGTACCAAACCAGAGATAAGTATACTTATAGTTTTATATCAACATATCATCACTCCATTCTGAAGATAAGATACCAAAAGGGAAATATACTTAAATGAGCTTTAGACAACATTAATACAGAAAAAAGCAAAACAATTATACATGAATACAATTGACTGCTGCTAACTACAACAAAGATTATTCCATTGCTACTCTATTTTTTTTTTTTTTTTTTTTTAAATCTTATTTTTATTTCTTTATATGTAACCTCCCTTAACCATTAAGCTCTGTACCAAATTACCTATTAATAAAATTTCTATTATAATTGAAAGTAAAAAAAAGTAAAGTTGATGGGGCGGCCTAAAGTCGGTATCAGCCAGTCAGCGAGGGAGTCTATCCCCTTTTCAATAGCGCTAGACCAAGGAGATTGTTTTTTTTTTTAGCATCTGAGGTGGAGCGCCACACCTACCATCAGCTCCTTACTTTACCGCACAGATCCCTGTGCTACTCATACGCTGAGTTGGCGAGGATCAGTATCGAACTAGGAATCTTGTGGTTTCTAGCCGAATGCTCTACCGACTGAGCTAACCCGGCCCATTTAAGGTTTAATAGTTATCTCCTATGAAGAATTATGATCTGGGATAGCAGTAGCAGAACTCTACACTACTTTTTTAGAACAGTTAAATCCTTGGGCTATCAAAGATCCCACTTTAATGTGCCTCCTTTTTATTGTGGTAGTAACATGCATATAAAAACTGCTACTCTATTTTTGCATTTTTAAAAAAAACTTATTTTTATTTCTTTATAGGTTACAAAAAGAATAAAAATCTCACAAGTGAAAAAGAAGTGGCCTTGTGTTATTACTAAAAGCTATAAATGGCACGAGGCAAGATGTACCCCAGCACCCCAAGTTAGTTTCCATACTCTAAACATCCAGGAATTGTCAGCCAACTGAGCATCAGCCCAGCAACCAAAAGTCCAGCCTTTCCAATGTCCAGAGATAAGTATACTTATATTTTTATATCAACACGTCATTACTCCCATTCTGAAGATAAGAGCCATAAATAACAAACGTTGACACGTCATCACTCCATTCTGACAATGAGTAATATTTTTACACTGGTATACTAGTGGTACTTTATGGAGGTGTTTGTGGTGTAATGGTTAGAGTCGTGAATTCATATCCTGGATGAGGCTGTTTGCATTTCACTCGTATCAGAGTAATTAAAAGATCTCAAAAAAAAAAAAAAAAAAAAATTAATTTTCAGATTTTCTCAAGCATAATTTTTGAATGAATTATGTTCAAGAACCGAGGTTCCACTGTATACACAAAGTGATATATATTTATCTATCATATAGGCAACACTTTCCTAGAAAAGGGATGGAGCACTCTCTGGCAGCCTTTACATATATACAGATGTGTGTATTAATCAGTTAAAATCCCTCTTCCAATTTGTAGGTGACAATGGCCGAGTGGTTAAGCAACCTGATTGATGATTAATTAATTGGGTTTCCATCCCATCTGGAGGTAGCCTGCAAATGTCTAGCCATCCTGAAGAGATGTGATATGTCAAATAGTGTCTGTGATGACCATTTTATATATATATATATATATATATATATATATATATATATATATATATATTCTTCTAGACTGAATGAGATATTTGAGTTGTTTCAGTTTTAATCTATATATATTTACCAACTCCTCTGCACGAGCAGGATGTGACACAAGGTCAATTTCTTAAACAGAGTTTAAGAGGTTTGAATTCAGAGTTTTCCTTCTCCTAGACTAGTTACCTAGCCATGGTTGTTGTTAGAGTCCAGTCTGCCCTGCTATTTACCCATAGCTGGAAGGAGAATTGGATTCATACCTTTTCCAAGGGTATTAGCTCCATGTGAAATGCCAACAGCTTCCCCCACGAATTAAACTTGCATTGACGAATCCATTTCCTATAACTCTAAACATTACATCACGCACCACCATCAGTTTTAATCTATAACAGTAATTCTTTGAATAGTGCAATTTTTATGTTGTATGAATTGTTTTTTTGTTTTTCAAAATCTGCATAGACAATAAGAAAAGAATGATAGAAATAAAAGCTTTTTTGCTTAAATCTTTCTTATGCATTACAAATGGTTTTTACTATCAATTATGAAGAATGCAATTTTTCTTACTGTGGATTTTTTTTTATTATCCTTTGTTTTCAGTTGGAATGAATTATATTGAAACTAATTATAAGATTTTCAACAATACAAAATTTTAGAACAAATTAACGATACAATTCAAAGTATTGACATACTGATGCTAACAAAACTAATTAAACAGCTTTCAAAACAATAGAAAACTTCTAAGTTTTTAATCAAACTATGGAAAGTCAAATTAGAAGGTAAGGATGTATTTCTTTTGTAAATTTATAAAAACAAGAATATTTAATGCAATTAGAAAAAAAAGAGGGTCTGCTTTAGCTCAGTTGGTAGAGCATCTGCCTAGGAATTACAAAATTCCAGGTTTGATACCGATTCCACTAACTCAGCGCATGAGTAGTGCAGATTGTGTAATCTGATCTGTGTGGTAAAGTGGGGAGCTGACGGTAAGTGTGGCGCTCAACCTCAGCAAAAAAAAACAATCTCCTTGGTCTAGCACAAGTGAAAAGGGGATAGATCCCTCACTGTTTGCCTGATACCGAGTATAGGCCACTTTTTTTTAGAAAAATTAATAACAAGGTCTGTGAACCTTATTCAATATAATTAAAATATAACAGCTATGGAAAGTCAAAGGATGTATTTATTTTGTATATTCATAAAAATGAGAATATTTGATGCTATTAGAATAAAATAAGATTAGAAGGAACTCTGATGAACTTTACACAAAACTTAATACAAAAAAATTATAAATGAATACAAATGATTGATTTTAATGGCACCTCAACACATCTAGGCTTATTTTATGCCTAGATGTGAGGAAATTGTGTGGTGTTAACTGTACTTTTATATTTACATGTTTTGTGTAGTTGTTTCTTAAAAGTTTTTTTGCACACAGGAATAGGTTTTGGGATGGGGGGGGGGGTTCGGTCTCTGGATCGGTTAGTAAGTAAAATTATTCACATAATTCCAGGCAGCTGTTCTCCCAGGAAGCTTCTGTCCCCTTGTCTAAAAGGGGCAGGATTGGGTTTATTGCCTGGTGGCTGAAGCACCCCCAAAATGGGAATGCTGAAGAAATCAGGCTTTTTTTCTTTTTGCACTAGCCACTATGTGAGCTTTGGTTTGTGTGTAGCTCCCCATTGTAAAAAGTCCTTGTGTCAATCTGGCCTGGTTGAAGGTCAGGAAAATAAACTTGATATCATATAGCTGTCTAATAATAATAATAATAATAATAATAATAATATTTGTATTATTCGGACTATTGTCCTCATCTTCATTGTTATCTGTACAATGTTTTGACCGATGTGCCCTCCGGCTCTCTTCAGGTTTTCTTGTTGGACTCTGGAACCTTCTTGTTGTAATCGGGAGCCACCACGGAACTTTGAAACTAACCTTTTATTCAGTCCATGGGGGTATCCTGTTCTCATTCTGCTAACCATATAGAAATAATAATTATATTGTTCAGGATATCAGCAAAAACATCCACACCTGCCAAATTATCCTTCATATTCCAAAAATTTTACACTATGATATTTTGATATCTGTGGCTAGAATGAGTTAATTTTTGGCTAAGACCCATCATAAGACAGTCCTGTTGGCTGAGGCTTTAGAATACACCGACTGCACCTCTGCAGAGGAGTAAGACCCTCTACCCCCAATGGGGCCACCTGTTGGCCGTGGGTAGCGACCTGTGATGTTTAAGGATGGAATCATGAGAGATGTACAGTCCATGATATGCAACATTCCACTTAAACCTTAGTCAGGCTAGACGGGCGGTCGGAGAGGACCCTTCTGATCAATCGTTTGGTCATGTCAAACCCTAGCACCTATATGATTGCCCCAACCCTATTGCCCTTATGGCAAGCCCCGAACCTTTGTATCATATGGGTGTTAGAAGGTGGTGGCTGAGGGTCTTCATGTCCTAGGAATGAAGTTAAACTATCTGATGGTGTGGATCCAGTTCTGGAGGTCTAGGGAAAGTGAAGCACCCCTTCATTACCATTGCTCCCTGGTCCACTCTGACCCAGAGTGGTAGTACCTGTTAGGGTCCCATCTATGGGTTAAATAGAAAAACATGATATTATTGAAAAAATTGAGTATTCATTAAGAATGAATTTATTTCAAAAGTTTGTCTGCATTAAATGACCCACTGAGGTTGATATGCCGTAAAACAAACCAAACAAATAAACCTTGTGATACATTTTGCATTTGGTGTATATACAAGATAAATGTCCTAAACAAAAAAAAAGACATTATGAAAATATTATAAGTAAAAATTGAAGTCAACAGAATGGCGTATTGTTGAGATCAGCGGGACAGCAAGGGAGTCTATCCACTTTTCACTAGAGCTAGACCAGGAAGATTGTTCTTGTGTCTGGGGTGAAACAGCACCCCTACGATCAGCTCTTCACTTTACTGCACAGATGCCCCGAGTTGGTGAGGGCTGGTATCGAACCTGGGACTTTGTGGTTCCTAAGTGGATGCTCTACCGACTGAGAAAGATTATAAACAATGTTGTTTGCTTTGTCACCTCCATAGCCTGGGTGGAGTCCCTGTGGCGTAGTGTCTTTGTCACCTCCATAGCCTGGGTGGAGTCCCTGTGGCGTAGTGGCTGTGAAATTGTAATAAGTAAGTTTGAAATCTAGTTGTGCTATTACATTCACTATCGGACTAATACCCTTGGGAAAGGTATGAATCCTCATCTCCACAACTATGAATTAAATAGTACCACTACTGTTCTATAAGGATGGCATTGGCATTAAATAACCCACAAAGGTTGATATGCCACTAAACACAGAAACCAAATCTTCACAACCTTGGCTTAGCAAAAGCATCATGTGTCTCATGTTACCAAAATATTGAAAAAATTTTGACTCACCTCAGAATTTGTGACACCTGATTTAAAAGATGAAACTTTCCTGTAAAATGAAATGGAATTTAAGTACTAGGGTGAGTCAAAAGTTTTGCATTATTTTGGTACAGGCCAGTTTGCACAGGTGACTGAAACAGTTCAAGCCATGTAATGTAACTGCTGTGGTTGGTAGTAGGCCTAAAACTGTTGATTCCAAGGCTCTGACCAATAGAGGTTAATCTGGTGAGTTATCCTCAGAGAGTATCAGGTGAGATAGGTTTTTTTTTGAGTCCAGTGTTGTTCATTACCTTCAGGACCTCAGTAAAAGCATCCGGTGCTGCTGAATTGTGTCTCACTTCACCAAAATATTGCATAACTTCTGACTAACCCTAGAATTTGTGACCCCCGATTTCAGGCTTGATAATTTGTATTATTTAGATTTATTGAACTCTTCCCATCTTTATTGTTATATACACAATGTTTCGGACGATGTGCCTTTCAAACTTCTTCAGGTGTTTCTTGTTGAACTTAGGAGACATCATTCCATTAACCATAACTGGATACAAGTCCAATTAGACATAGGATTGTTAATAATTAAGTCATCGGTAGGCTTCAGGTTCAATCCTCATCATGGGCAAAAATAATACTTGTATCCAGTCATGGTTAATGGAAGGAAAACAATCTACTCCAATGGATTGAATAAAGGGTTTGGTTTGAAGTTCAGTGAAGGTTCTTGAGTTTGGCAAGAAAAATCTGAAGAAGGCTGGATGGCACATTGACTGAAATGTTTGTGTGTGTAATATATATATAAAGTAAAGTCGACGGGGCGGCCTAAAGTCGGTATCAGCGAGGGAGTCTATCCCCTTTTCAATAGCCACACCTACCATCAGCTCCTTACTTTACCGCACAGATCCCTGTGCTACTCATACGCTGAGTTGGTGGGGACCGGTATCGAACTAGGAACCTTGTGGTTTTTAGCCGAACGCTCTACCGACTGAGCTAAACCGGCCCCTGATTTCTCGGACTATTGTTCTCATCTTTATAAGTAATAAAAACTTACCGTCAAGGTAAATTTAAAAAACTAAGTCTATTAACCAATTGACATTTTTGCGAATAGAGTAATATTTTTTCTTCTTCAAAAAACAGCAATGGTGTAAAAAATCTAAAGATTAATTTGGATGATTTCAGAAATAATGGTAAGAGAAAAAAAAATCAAGATGTGATATTTGGGAATTATTAGATGAATTACTTAACAAAATTTGATTTGTATATAATAGATGTGGCCAAAATTTCAGTCTGACGGCATCAACCCCTTTCTTTAAATGTTTATAAAAAATCTAAAATTATAAATGGTTACTTATTTTCTTTTCTTAAGAACAGCGCCTATACTTACATATAAAAAAAATTCTATTAATTCATTAATTATAACAATGAAATAAATCATGTTAAAAAGAGAACATCTTTAAGAGAAAAAAAAAACCTGCAAAAATATGCCATTCTGACAGATACAGATTTTAGTTTATAAAATTCTCGGGTTTTAAATTTAAAATAACTTTTCCATATGATTGTTTAAAATCATTTCTCTTTATAATACAGCAAAAATTACATCAGGTTTAATTTGAGTTTTGTTGAATTTTAATTCATTGGTTTTTTAAAAAACAAAAACATGAAAATTTAGCTATACCTAGGATTTTGATATGTTCTGTGCAAAGAAGAACAGAACCTAAACTTATAATTTAGAAATTCATAGAATTTTTTATATAACAATGAAATAAATTATGTTAAAAAGAGCATATCTTCAAAAGAGAAATAAATAAGCAGAAATTTGTCATTCTGATAGATACAGGTTTTAGTTTATAAAATTGTCCCGTTTTAAAATTAAAATAATTTTTACATGTGATTTGTTTAAAATCATTCCTCTTAATAATACAGGAAAAATTATGTTAAGTTTCATTCATTTTTTTCTGAGTTTTGTTGAATTTTAATTCATGAGGGGGTTAAAAAAAACATGAAAATTTGGCCATACTATAGAATATAGATATTTTCTGTGCAAAGATTTAATAAAGAAAAGAAAGGTTGGTGTGAGAAGATAGAAAAAAAAGAGAGCAATACCCAATAAATAAATAACAATATTATATCAACTGTTAATTTTTATTGACAAAAAACAAATTATACAGCATTTAATACTTTCTGCCACAGAATTAAATCATCAATAAGTTTTGTTTTTATTATTTTTAAATAATTTTTCTTTGGTTACAATTTGGAAATAGTAGCATCATATTAAAAATGCTTTTGGGATTTTATTTTTTTTAAGACAGTTTTGTATGTTAGTCTCCATTTTTGTCTCAAATCTGCAGTATTGTGAGTTTGTATATAGTTGCATATTGGACATAAGTAATTCTTGTGTCCAGTGTATGTGAGTGTCCATGGTCACATGTATATCTTTCTTGCACTGGGATAGTGTAAAATGATGTTTGCTTTTATTTATTTTTTAAGTTTAGAAAAAAAAATGTTTAAATGTATATATATATTTTTTATTTATAGAGTCAAGACATTTATACAAAGATAGTGAAGTGTTATTATTTGCTAGCTGCTGCTGCTGTTGGACACATACAAAGATTTGAACACAAACCATTCTGTGGCGGAAGTGGAATTTTACTAGACCAAATTGGCAGAAAAAGGGGACAAGAAATGGGACCAAAGAAATTTCTTTTTTAGAAAAAGGTAAGAAAAGATTTTACATTTTTTTTTCTTTCTTTTTAAAGAAAATAAAACAAACAAACAATTAAAGCAAACCATTTGTGTGGAAAATATGACAGTTGAAATGAATTTAGATTCATTTAAACTATCTTAAGAAAAATAGCACATTGTTTTTTTTTTTTCTTTTTTTTTTTTTTTGAAGAGCAACTTTTTATCCAGTCAATATAAAGAAATTACAGTATGACTAGTTTTGGATAATATTTTGATTATACCATATCATAGAAACATCTTTCTTTTTTTTTTTTAAATTTAAAAAAAATTTCTTTCCTTTAAAAAAAAAAAAAAAAAAAAATGACTGCATTAATTGTTTCTTTGCAATCAAAGAAAAAATATATAAAAAAAAAATGAACTTAACTGACAGCTTAAATTTTTAGTATCTGTCAAACTCTTACACAAATTTTATAATTGTATTGATTTTTTTTATTTTTTAGTATTTTCTTTATACATGACAAATGGTGAAAGTTACACTGCTTGAAGCACATTTTTGTTTTATTAATTTTTTTTTACTGATTTTTAAAAAAGATATTTATACAATATGGCACAATTCAAGTATTAACCCTATTTTTTTTTAATGTGATTTTGAGTGCTTGTTTTTTATTTTATATAAATTTTCAGACATTTTTTTTAATATGTATATTAAAAAAAAAGAAATTTAATGATTAATAGAAGAATTCTCTGCTGACCCCAGAGAATTCTTCATTATGGAAGATATTTGGATGAGCTGCATTCATTGGTTCCAACTATTTGAGAGTTTCCAGTAAAGAACTCCTTTTTGCTGTCTCTCTAGCAAGCAGCATCGGTTCTTTCTGAATCTTCCCTATACTAGACACAATGTTCCATTCCAACAACCTCTTTCCTAGAACATCTGCACTGTGTATCAAACTCTCTCATTAATGTTTTCTTCCTAACTAAAACCTTGGACTTTGTAAGTTCAGGGTTAATATCCTACCCTATTAAGACAATGCTGAAGAAACGCACCATCACACCTTCAAGTGTGGAAGATCTGGCCTCCAATAGACAGGGTTGGCTGTCACACAGGAGCTAAGCAGCTCAATATCGAGATTAACAGGGCTGCAGAGTGGTGACATCTTTGTCGTCATGAACCACCAAATGCAGATGGGAATTTCCCTTGCAATGTGTGTGACCACATCTGCAAGTCCAGAATTGGACTAACTAGCCACCAGAAGGTCCACAACTGTTGAAGACATGGAGTGACGTCATTGTCGTCTGCGATGGACTTGTAAAAGAAGAAATCCTACCCTATCTTAGTTTTTTTTCTTCTTTCTCCCTTTTGTAATACTCTTGTCATATTTTACTCTCCATTTGTTATCTGTGTCCAATGGACCTTGCTCAGGGTGATTTTGAGTATTAAAAGAAAGAAAAAGAAAAAAAAAACAGTAAAAGTAGCAATGAAAGCCTGAGACTAAAAGTGGTTCGGTTCTCCAAATATCATTGTGTACAGTCAAATACATCAATTTTTGTGTTGTATAAGGGAAAGTCAAAAAGTAATGCCATTTTGTTTAGGACAGGTATCATACATCAAAATGAAGCTGGTCCTCTGTGTATTACATCCCTATTTCTCCAAATAGCAATGTTGCCCCATAAAATTTTATTGACTGTTCTTTGAGTCACTTCTTCACTACAGATTTCACTTCCTTGTCACTGGAATAATGTTTGCCTCTCAAACCCTCTTTCATGGGGCTGAAGAGAGGCAAACCTTATTCCCATGAAAAGGAAGTGAAATCTGTAGTGAAGAAGTGGCTCAAAGAACAGTCAACAAAATTTTACTGGGGCAGAGGTACATGCTCTCATTCGAAGGTGGAACATTGCTATTGAGAGAAATGGTGACTGGAGAAGTAGGAATGTGATCCACAGAGGACCAACTTCATGTGTTGTTGGTAATTATACCTGTCCTAAACAAAATGGCATTACTTTTTGACTCACCCTTGTAACATGGCATTTTAGGATCCCTCTGCTTAACGGGGACTATATTCTTTAAGGCCACCCATGTTCCAGAATATTCCAGAATGGCATCCTGATTAAGACTTTGGCATACAACTGTTCAAAGCCAAATGTATGGCCAAAGGAATTTTGAGGAATTGTTCTGTGATTATTGGGAAAACTAACTTGAATATTGAGCATGCAAATGAAAACTAGTTCTATGAGATTGTGAGTCATTAGAAATGAGATTTGTGTCTATTGATAGGTTGCTTGCAGAAATTAATATTAACCTTTTTGGTGTGGAGAGCAATTTAAGTTGCCCAAATATACTTCATATAATATATTAAGGCATGATGAAATTTTAGTCTACATCAGTTTAAAATTTTGGTTCTTGTGTGCTATATACCCCAGCCCTAAAACAAAAAAAAAAACCCATCTTCATTATGATTTTTTGGACTGTTGTCCTTATCTTTATTGTTATATGCACAACATTTCAGCATATGCCTCCAGCCTTCTCAGATGTTGAAGGTTTCTTGAGTTTGACAAGAACACTGAAGAAGACCAGAATGTTATGTATATAACAATAAAATGAGGACAACAGTCCCAAAAATCTCTAGGATACAAGGTTCATCTAAAAAAATTAGACAATAAAAAACTTTATTATTTCTAAAATTTTTAAAACAGTTTTTTTACAAGTATCGGGTGAAAAAAAAATCTCTTGTGTGATATACCCCCCCCCTCTGTTGCACAAGATCCCAAAAATCTCCCCCCCTTCAATATTTAAATTGCTTTTCAGAATGTATTGTAATTGTGAAACTCCTATAATTTTTTTATTTGTAAACTTTTTTACTTACTTCATGGTCAAAAGTGTAATTTCCAGCCATTAAATTTGTTGGCAAATGTACCGCACAAAAAGGGTTAAAGT
This sequence comes from Doryteuthis pealeii, assembly GCA_023376005.1. NCBI lineage: Eukaryota > Metazoa > Mollusca > Cephalopoda > Myopsida > Loliginidae > Doryteuthis > Doryteuthis pealeii. The sequence continues at coordinate 8,432,230 of CM042166.1, read as the reverse complement.
GAAAGTCAGCTGTACGTTCTTCTTCTCCTTCTGGTATAGATGTAAGTATAAATACCAACTGCAGAGTTAAACTATGAAAATACATTTCCTGGATTTTAACTTCTATAATTCTTATTACTTTAATTTTAATCAACTCTTGAAACAGTAACTTTTTAAAAAGAGTAACTTTAGTATTTGTAGATTTTTAAATTTATTCAACTTAAAAAAAATAAATTAATTTAATTACTAACCCCATGATGCTGCTCTATGACTAAACTATACTCAAAAGTACAGTACTTTCTGGCATATAGTTATTTACTAAGCTTAGCTGAGATGTGGCACAAGGTCAGTAGTATGGGTCACCCAATGAGAATTGAACTCACTACTAACCATTCACCACAAGAAAGTGTCTGTAATTTCTGGCATATATGATGCAAGAATTACATTGGTGTTTGGAGGACTAGTGGCCACGGTAACTTATCCAAGCCATATAATTGTACATTTTGAACTTTAGTAGATGGACCCTTAGTCATAATGCCAGCATATTGGATTTTGTTTATTCATATGCCAGTACATTTAATACTATTTACTTTTTGTTTGAATGTGCAGAACATAACATACTTGATAAGAGACTGTATGTAATGAACTATTATTAAGCACCAAAGTCAATAAGATTCTGCAAACCCCTAGGGTTAAATGGAAGACTAATATCTCTATACTACACACAGCTGATTTGCACTTGGGGTGGGGAAGGGGGTGAATGAAAAAAAAAAAAAAAAAAAAGAACATTGATGGATGCATATTTAAATACAAATGTAGAACAAACACAATTTAATGCTCAAATGAACTATATATAGTCTAGGTTAAAAGTGCAGTAAGATAACTGTGAAACTGGACTTACTTTTCCGATGCAGGTATCATTGGGGAATGAGAAAAGTTTTGATTAATGGACCAAAGTTTGTTCCCCAATGATACCTGGATTGGAAAAATAAGTTCTAAAAGAGTTCAGCATCAGGTTACCCTTATTGCACTTTTAATCTGGATGAATAAACTTTCACTTGTCTCATGAAGAAAAATAAAAACATGACAACATAAATTTTAAAAATGTGTAGATATTTCAATTCAACTAATGAGAATGATGAATGAATTGTGATGGAGTGTGATTTGTTGTGAAAAAAAGGATTATCTCCCCTTGTCATATATTTGGCAATGTTATCTATTTTTTTTTTTTTTTTGCTACAGGTCACATGGCCATTTTGCTAAAAAGGTCACATGGCCAAAGTGTATGTATTTTTGTACTGGCTGTACATTCTCATTCTAACAAGCAGGATTGTTGGCATACTTTAAATATATGCTCTTACTACATTTGGGGCACTGGTAGGTGTTGTCAGTGATGTAAATTTTACTTGGGTCACTGGGAAGTTTTGGGTCTTTCAACATATACTCCCCTTGCCAGGCTGACTCAATATCCCCTACCACTTTTGTATTGATTTTGGACAAGTGTAAAAAATATACTTATTGCTGGAGGAGAGAAGTAGATATTTAAAGTATTCTACTTGCTCCCAACCTAAACCAGAATTACCTTAAATTTATGAAAGATGTAAAAGAGTTTGGCCACTGCTTTTATTGCAGGAATTAAATAATAAAAATGGAATGGTATAAATAGCAGAACCATAACTGTCCCCCCCCCTGTTTGGTATATTACATTTAAATTACATAGATAATGACAACAGGTTTATAAAAAGACGAGTGATTTATTGAATTGTTGTGTAGTAGACCTTATATAATATATATTATTATATATATATATATTTTTTTAATGTGAGTATGACAGATGTGCTACAACATGCAGATTGGACCGGAAGTATGAGAATTAACAAGTATGAATAAATATGATGCTAATTTAGAACATGGTTCCACTTAGAATCATTGCTTAAAAAAACAAAAAATTAAAAAAAATTCTTATAAATTAATTGCAACTGCTTAACATCTTACCAGCTGAGTGTAATAGAAATATGCATTTAAAGTTGAAAATTTATCTTGTATTTAGTTTTGTTTGATCTACACATAAAGTAAGATAATTACATAATAAGCGCTAGACAAGGAGATAATTTTAGCGTCTGAGGTGAGTGCTACACCTACCATCAGCTCCTTACTTTACCGCACAGATCTCTGTGTACTCATAATGCTGAGTTGGCCAGGGCGGGTATTGAACTAGGAACTTGTGGTTTCTAGCCGAACGCTCTACCGACTGAGCTAACCCGGCCCTATAATTACATAATATATAACCCTAAATTCTAGAAGATAATTCAATTTTTATATTGGTAAAATAATTAGAAAACGTATCATTAAAACACTGATCCAAAAGTTTTGTCACCCCCTACATATTGTTTTAATAATATATTATTAATTATAATAATCAATAATAAACTTTCTTATTTCATGTAATGATATTTGATTAATCAGGTGTTATATTTTGGTGAGGAGTGACTTTTATAAAGTCTTTATAACACATACAGATGGAAATAATTTTAATATCTATTAAGAACATTATTTTTAATAAAAGCAGTAAAGTAGTCGGGTGGCCTATAGTCAGTATCAGCCAGATTGCGTCTGAGGCAGAGTGCCACACTGCCATCAGCTCCTACATGCTGAGTTGGCGAAGGCCAGTATCGAACTGAACCTTGTGGTCCCTAGGCAGACGCTCTATGACTGAGCTAAACCAGCCTATTTATTCTTAATAGATATTGAAAATTTGAGATTGCCTTTATTTTGTGTACAGATTATAACAATTTATATTAGGTTCTCTAATTTTTCTGTTTTTTCAATTTCAATAATATTGAATTATTTCTTCTTTTTGGAAGTAACAAAATTCAAATATTTGCCAAACATGATCTCAAATCAAATATTATATTGATTAGGTGCAGAGATCAATGAAGGGAATATTCATTTACATCAGAACTGTTATTATCTTAAAAGATGGAACAAGGTGATAATGCCTTAGGAAAGAATAAATCTGTCTTTCTCCATTGCTATGGGTAAATAGTAGGGCAGACTGAGCTCTTTAACTTTGGTTAGGCAACCAGCTCGGGAAGGTAAAAAAATTTACATCTTGCCTGTGGTGGAGGGGTTGGGTAAATACAAAGAAAGGATAATAATTCATTAAACTGGTTTTTAAGATTACTGTTTACGATGCGTAACTCTAGAAAGAAGATGTTTCCAACTTAATTTCAGGTAAGTTTATTTGTTTTAATTATAATATATTTTTTAAAGTGATTATCATTGTTAAAACTTATTTTACTTTTGTAAAAGTAAGATGTTTTCTTGCTAAGTTAACCTCTTTCTAATGAATAAATTTTAATTCATCAAATAATAAATGAGCAAGTTACTGTACTTGCGGTTATAAGATAATGGTTTATATAAGGTATTTGGCAGAATCAGCTCACTGCAAGCTTAATCTTCTGGTAGGTAACACTCTTTTTATATTATCAGTAAAAAATGGATGCTGGATATATTGGCATAAAATTATTCTAGTTATAATATGCATTTCTATTCTGTCAAATACAGTATTCTTAAACACAAATCAGTTGGAAAGATGTTAAAGTTATTTACACAATATGAATGCTATTTACTTTAAATAATTTTAATGCCAATTATCAGCATCCAAATTATGATAATATAAAAGAGTTTTTACTACAGAAGATTAAGCTTGCAGTGAGCTGGATTTCTGCCAATCTTTATATAAACCATTTATCTTATAAGGCATACAGTAACTTGCTCATTTATTTCTTGATGAATTAAAATTTGTTATCATTAGAAAGAGGGTTAAATTAGCAGAAAACATTATGTTAAAAGTAAAATATTTTTAACAATGATAATATTTTAAATAATAAGTATAATTAAATGTATGCAAATAAACTTACTAAATTAGTTTGGAAATCTTCTGGTCTAGAGTTACTGCATCGTAAAACAGGTAATCTTAAAAACATTGTTAATGATATATATCCTTTCTTTTGTCTTTACCAAAAACCCTCACCACAGGCAGGATGTAATTTTTTTCCTTTCGGGCTGTTTGCTAACAAGTTAAAGAGTCAGTCTGCCTACTATTTTTACCATAGAAGTGGAGAGGACAGATTTATTCCTTTCCTAAGGCATTATCACCTTGTCAATCTTTAAGATAATAACAGTTCTGAATGTAAATGCATATTCTTCATTGATCTCTGACTAATGATATAATATTTGATTTGAATCATGTTTGGCAAATTAATTTGATTTTGTTATTCCAAAGAAGGAAAATTCAAATATTTAATTGAAATGAAAAAAGAAAAAATTAAGAACCTAATATAATTGTATAATCTGGTACAAAAAATAAGGCAATCTCCAATTTTCCATATCTATTAGAATAAATAGGGCTGGTTTAGCTCAGTCAGTAGAAGCGTCTGCTAGGGACCACAAGGTTCCAGTTCGATACTGGCCTTCGAATCAGCATGTGAGAAGGTGATGGAGGTTGGACTCTGCTCAGACGCAATCTGGGCTGATAATGACTATAGGCCACACTAACTTTTACTGCTTTTATTAAAATAATGTTCTTATAGATATTAAAATTATTTTCATCTGTATGTGTTATAAAGACTTTATAAAGTCCTCTCCCAAATAATAACCTGATTAATCAAATATCATTAAATGGAATAGAAAGTTTATTATGATTATTATAATTATAATATATTATTAAAACAATATGTAGGGGTGACAACTTTTGATAGTGTTTTAATGCTAGTTTTTCTAATATTTACCAATATAAAAATTGATTATCTTCTAAGATTTAGGGTTATATATTATGTATATAAAGGGCGGTAGCTCGTCGGTACAGCGTTCGGCTAGAACACAAGGGTTCTGTTCAATACCGCCCTGGCATCAGATTATGAGTAGCACAGAGATCTGTGCGGTAAAGTAAGGAGTGATGGTAGATTGTACACTCACCTCAGACGCTAAATTATTCCTTGGTCTAGCGTTATTATGTAATTAATCCTACTTTAGTGTGTAGAAAAAAATAAATACAAGATAAGATTTTCAACTTTAAATGCATATTTCTATACACTCAGCTGGTAAGATGTTAAGCAGTTGCAATAATTTTTTATAAGAATTTTTTTTAATTTTTTGTTGTTTTTTTTAAGCAATGATTCTAAGTGGAACCATGTTCTAAATTAGCATATATTTATTCATACTTGTTAATTCTCATACTTCCGGTCCAATCTGCATGTTGTAGCACATCTGTCAGTACTCACATTTAAAATTATATATATATATATAATATATATATCTTATGTTACTACACAATTCAATAAATCACTCGTCTTTTATAAAACCTGTTGTCATTATCTATGTAAGTTTTAATGTAATATACAAACAGGGGGGGGACAGTTATGGTTCTGCTATTTATACATTCATTTTTTATTTATTTAATTCTGCAATAAAAGCAAGGGTGGCACTCTTTTACATTTTCATAAATTTAAGGTAATTCTGGTTTAGGTTGGGAGCAAGTAGAATACTTTAATATCTACTTCTCTCCTCCAGCAATAAGTATATTTTTTTTACACTTGTCAAATCATACAAAAGTGGTAGGTGGATGATTGAGTCAGCCGGCAAGGGAGTATGATGTTGAAGACCAAAACTTCCAGTGACCAAGTAAAAATTACATCACTGAAACACTACCATGCCCAAATGTAGTAAGGAGCATATATTTAAAGTATGCCAAAATCCTGCTTGTTAGAATGAAGAATGTAGCCATGTACAAAAATACATACACTTTGGCCATGTGACTTTCTTTAGCAAAATGGCATGTGACCTGTAGCAAAAAAAAGAATGAAAATAGATAACATTGCCAAATATATGACAAGGGGAGATAATCCTTTTTTTCACAAAAATCACACTCATCAAATTCATTCATCATTCTCATTAGTTGAATTGAAATATCTACACATTTTTAAAATTTATGTTGTCATTGTTTTTATTTTTCTTCATGAAACAAGTGAAAGTTTATTCATCCAGATTAAAAGTGCAATAAGGGTAAAATGATGCTGAATTTTTAGACTTATTTTGCCATCCAGGTATATTGGGGAAAAACTTTGGTCCATTAATCAAAACTTTTCTCATTCCCAATGATACCTGCATCGAAAGTAAGTCAGTTTCACAGTTTTTACTGCACTTTTAACCTAGACTATATATAGGGTTCATTTGAGCATTTAAATTGTGTTTGTTCTACATTTGTATTTAATATGCATCCATCAATGTTTTCTTTTTTTTTTTTTTTTTTTTTCATTAAACGCCCCCTTCCCCACCCAAGTGCAAATCAGCTGTGTGAGTTATAGAGATATTAGTCTTTTCCATTTAATCCCTAGGGGGTTTGCAGAATCTTATTGACTTTGGTGCTTAATAAATAGTTCATTACATACAGTTCTTATCAAGTATGTTATTCTGCAATTCAAACAAAAAGTAAATAGTATTAATGTATGGCATATGAATAAAAAAAATCAATATGCTGGCATTATGACTAGGGTCCATCTACTAAAAGTTCAAATGTACAATTATGGCTTGATAAGTTACCGTGGATAGTCCAAACACCAATGTAATTCTTGCATCATATATGCCAGAAATTACAGACAATTTCTTGTGGTGTATGGTTAGTATGAGTTCAATTCTCATTGGTGACCCATACTACTGACTTGTGCACATCTCAGCTAAGCTTAGTAAATAACTATATGCCAGAAAGTACGTACTTTTTGAGTATAGTTTAGTCATAGAGCAGCAATGGGGTTAGTATTAATTAATTTATTTTTTTAAGTTGAATAAATTTAAAAATCTACAAATACTAAAGTTACTCTTTTTTAAAAAGTTACTGTTTCAAGAGTTGATTAAAATAAAGTAATAAGAATTATAGAAGTTAAAATCCAGGAAATGTATTTTCATAGTTTAACTCTGCAGTTGGTATTTAATACATCTATACCAGAAGGAGAAGAGAACGTACAGCTGACTTTCACTTTAACCTTTTTGTGCGGTACATTTGCCAAAATTTAATGGCTGGATTACACTTTTGACCATGAAGTAAGTAAAAAAGTTTACAAATAAAAAAATTATAGGAGTTTCACATTACAATACATTCTGAAAAGCAATTTAATATTGAAGGGGGGGAGATTTTTGGGATCTTGTGCAACAGGGGGGGGGGGTATATCACACAAGAGATTTTTTTTTCCCGATACTTGTAAAAAAAACTGTTTTATTAAAATTTTAGAAATAATAAAGTTTTTATTTGTCTGATTTTTTTAGATGAACCTTGTATCCTAGAGATTTTTGGGACTGTTGTCCTCATTTTTATTGTTATATACATAACATTCTGGTCTTCTTCAGGTGTTTCTTGTCAAACTCAAGAACCTTCAACATCTGAAGAAGGCTGGAGGGCATATGCTGAAATGTTGTGCATATAACAATAAAGATAAGGACAACAGTCCAAAAAATCATAATGAAGATGGTTTTTTTTTTGTTTTAGGGCTGGGGTATATAGCACACAAGAACCAAAATTTTAAACTGATGTAGACTAAAATGTCATCATGCCTTAATATATTATATGAAGTATATTTGGGCAACTTAAATTGCTCTCCACACCAAAAAGGTTAATATTAATTTCTGCAAGCAACCTTCAATAGACACAAATCTCATTTCTAATGACTCACAATCTCATAGAACTAGTTTTCATTTGCATGCTCAATATTCAAGTTAGTTTTCCCAATAATCACAGAACAATTCCTCAAATTCCTTTGGCCATACATTTGGCTTTGAACAGTTGTATGCCAAAGTCCTTAATCAGGATGCCATTCTGGAATATTCTGGAACATGGGTGGCCTTAAAGAATATAGTCCCCGTTAAGCAGAGGGATCTAAAATGCCATGTTACAAGGGTGAGTCAAAAAAGTAATGCCATTTTGTTTAGGACAGGTATAATTACCAACAACACATGAAGTTGGTCCTCTGTGGATCACATTCCTACTTCTCCAGTCACCATTTCTCTCAATAGCAATGTTCCGCCTTCGAATGAGAGCATGTACCTCTGCCCAGTAAAATTTGTTGACTGTTCTTTGAGCCACTTCTTCACTACAGATTTCACTTCTTTTCATGGGAATAAGGTTTGCCTCTCTTCAGCCCCATGAAAGAGGGTTTGAGAGGCAAACATTATTTCCAGTGACAAGGAAGTGAAATCTGTAGTGAAGAAGTGACTCAAAGAACAGTCAATAAAATTTTATGGGGCAACATTGCTATTTGGAGAAATAGGGATGTATACACAGAGGACCAGCTTCATTTTGATGTATGATACCTGTCCTAAAAAATGGCATTACTTTTTGACTTTCCTTATACAACACAAAAATTGATGTATTTGACTGTACACAATGATATTTGGAGAACCGAACACTTTTAGTCTCAGGCTTTCATTGCTACTTTTACTGTTTTTTTTTCTTTTTCTTTCTTTTAATACTCAAATCACCTGAGCAAGGTCCATTGGACACAAGATAACAAATGGAGAGTAAGGATATGACAAGAGTATTACAAAAGGGAGAAAGAAGAAAAAAAACTAAGATAGGGTAGGATTTCTTTCTTTTACAAGTCCATCGCAGACGACAATGACGTCACTCCATGTCTTCAACAGTTGTGGACCTTCTGGTGGCTAGTTAGTCCAATTCTGGACTTGCAGATGTGGTCACACACATTGCAAGGGAAATTCCCATCTGCATTTGGTGGTTCATGACGACAAAGATGTCAACTCTGCAGCCCTGTTAATCTCGATATTGAGCTGCTTAGCTCCTGTGTGACAGCCAACCCTGTCTGTTGGAGGCAGATCTTCCACACTTGAAGGTGTGATGGTGCATTTCTTCAGCATTGTCTTAATGGGTAGGATATTAACCCTGAACTTACAAAGTCCAAGGTTTTAGTTAGGAAGAAAACATTAATGAGAGAGTTTGATACACAGTGCAGATGTTTAGGAAAGAGGTTGTTGGAATGGAACATTGTGTCTAGTATAGGGAAGATTCAGAAAGAACCGATGCTGCTTGCTAGAGAGACAGAAAAAGGAGTCTTTACTGGAAACTCTCAAATAGTTGGAACCAATGAATGCAGCTCATCAAATATCTTCCATAATGAGAATTCTCTGGGGTCAGCAGAGAATTCTTCTATTAATCATTAAATTCTTTTTTTTTAATATACATATTAAAAAAATGTCTGAAAATTTATATAAAATAAAAAACAAGCACTCAAATCACATTAAAAAAAATAGGGTTAATACTTGAATTGTGCCATATTGTATAAATATTTTTTTTAAAATCAGTAAAAAAAAATTTAATAAAACAAAAATGTGCTTCAAGCAGTGTAACTTCACCATTTGTCATGTATAAAGAAATACTAAAAATAAAAAAAATCATACAATTATAAAATTTGTGTAAGAGTTTGAACAGATACTAAAATTTAAGCTGTCAGTTAAGTTCATTTTTTTTTTAATATTTTTTTTTGATTGCAAAAAACAATTAATGCAGTCATTTTTTTTTTTTTTTTTTTTTTTTTTTAAGGAAAGAAATTTTTTTTAAATTTAAAAAAAAAAAAGAAGATGTTTCTATGATATGGTATAATCAAAATATTATCCAAACTAGTCATACTGTAATTTTTTATATTGACTGGATAAAAAGTTGCTCTTCAAAAAAAAAAAAGAAAAAAAAAAACAATGTGCTATTTTTCTTAAGATAGTTTAAATGAATCTAAATTCATTTCAACTGTCATATTTTCCACACAAATGGTTTGCTTTAATTGTTTGTTTGTTTTATTTTCTTTAAAAAGAAAGAAAAAAAATGTAAAATCTTTTCTTACCTTTTTCTAAAAGAAATTTCTTTGGTCCATTTCTTGTCCCCTTTTTCTGCCAATTTGGTCTAGTAAAATTCCACTTCCGCCACAGAATGGTTTGTGTTCAAATCTTTGTATGTGTCCAACAGCAGCAGCTAGCAAATAATAACACTTCACTATCTTTGTATAAATGTCTTGACTCTATAAATAAAAATATATATATACATTTAAACATTTTTTTTTCTAAACTTAAAAAATAAATAAAAGCAAACATCATTTTACACTATCCCAGTGCAAGAAAGATATACATGTGACCATGGACACTCACATACACTGGACACAAGAATTACTTATGTCCAATATGCAACTATATATAAACTCACAATACTGCAGATTTGAGACAAAAATGGAGACTAACATACAAAACTGTCTTTAAAAAAATAAATCCAAAAGCATTTTTAAATATGATGCTACTATTTCAAATTGTAACCAAAGAAATTATTTAAAAATAATAAAACAAAACTTATTGATGATTTAATTCTGTGGCAGAAGTATTAAATGCTGTATAATTTGTTTTTGTCAATAAAATTAACAGTTGATATAATATTGTTATTTATTTATTGGGTATTGCTCTCTTTTTTTTTCTATCTTCTCACACCAACCTTTCTTTTCTTTATTAAATCTTTGCACAGAAAATATCTATATTCTATAGTATGGCCAAATTTTCATGTTTTTTTAACCCCTCATGAATTAAATTCAACAAAACTCAGAAAAAAATGAATGAAACTTAACATAATTTTTCCTGTATTATTAAGAGGAATGATTTTAAACAAATCACATGTAAAAATTATTTTAATTTTAAAACGGGACAATTTTATAAACTAAAACCTGTATCTATCAGAATGACAAATTTTGCTTATTTTCTCTTTTGAAGATATGCTCTTTTTTAACACAATTTATTTCATTGTTTATAAAAAAATTCTATGAATTTCTAAATTATAAGTTTAGGTTCTGTTCTTCTTTGCACAGAAATATCAAAATCCTAGGTATAGCTAATTTTCATGTTTTTTTGTTTTTTTAAAAACCATGAATTAAAATTCAACAAAATCAAATTAACCTGATATAATTTTTGCTGTATTATAAAGAGAAATGATTTTAAACAATCATATGCAAAAGTTATTTTAAATTTAAAACCAAGAATTTTATAAACTAAAATCTGTATCTGTCAGAATGGCATATTTTTGCAGGTTTTTTTTCTCTTAAGATGTTCTCTTTTTAACATGATTTATTTCATTGTTATAATTAATGAATTAATAGAATTTTTTTTATATGTAAGTATAGGCGCTGTTCTTAAGAAAAGAAATAGTAACCATTTATAATTTTAGATTTTTTATAAACATTTAAAGAAAGGGGTTGATGCGTCAGACTGAAATTTTGGCCACATCTATTATATACAAATCAAATTTTGTTAAGTAATTCATCTAATAATTCCAAAGATACATCTTGATTTTTTTTTCTCTACCATTTTTCTGAATCTTCCAAATTAATCTTTAGATTTTTTACACCATTGCTGTTTTTTGAAGAAGAAAAAAATATTACTCTATTCGCAAAAATGTCAATTGGTTAATAGACTTAGTTTTTTATATTTATCTTGACAGTAAGTTTTTATTACTTATAAAGTGAAATATATATATATAATATATATTATATAGTCGGTATATATTCGGCTAAAAACACAAGGTTACTATTCGTGGGTCCTAATTCTCACCGTATGTTGTAGAGTTCAGGGATTGTGAGGTAAAGTAAGGAGCAAGTTATTGGAATAAAAAGGCCTTAATACCTGGGTACGTGGTTATGGACCGCCACTCGCGATATATATTTATATTATATATACACACACAAACATTTCAGTCAATGTGCCATCCAGCCTTCTTCAGATTTTTCTTGCCAAACTCAAGAACCTTCACTGAACTTCAAACCAAACCTTTATTCAATCCATTGGAGTAGATTGTTTTCCTTCCATTAACCATGACTGGATACAAGTATTATTTTTGCCCATGATGAGGATTGAACCTGAAGCCTACCGATGACTTAATTATTAACAATCCTATGTCTAATTGGACTTGTATCCAGTTATGGTTAATGTTGTGTATATAACAATAAAGATGGGAAGAGTTCAATAAATCTAAATAATACAAATTATCAAGCCTGAAATTGGGGGTCACAAATTCTAGAGTGAGTCAGAAGTTATGCAATATTTTGGTGAAGTGAGGCACAATTCAGCAGCACCGGATGCTTTTACTGAGGTGATGAAGGTGATGAACAACACTGGACTCAAAAAAGACCTATCTCACCTGATACTCTCTGAGGATAACTCACCAGATTAACCTCTATTGGTCAGAGCCTTGGAATCAACAGTTTTAGGCTACTACCACCACAGCAGTTACATTACATGGCTTGAACTGTTTCAGTCACCTGTGCAAACTGGCCTGTAAAATAATGCAAAACTTTTGACTCACCCTAGTACTTAAATTCCATTTCATTTTACAGGAAAGTTTCATCTTTTAAATCAGGTGTCACAAATTCTGAGGTGAGTCAAATTTTTTCAATATTTTGGTAACATGAGACACATGATGCTTTTCCAAGCCAAGGTTGTGAAGATTTGGTTTCTTTGTTTAGTGGCATATCAACCTTTGTGGGTTATTTAATGCAATGCCATCCTTTAGAACATTAGTGGTACTATTTAATTCATAGTTGTGGAGATGAGGATTCATACCTTTCCCAAGGGTAATAGTCTGATAGTGAATGTAATAGCAAACTAGATTTCAAACTTACTTATTACAATTTCACAGCCACTACGCCACAGGGACTCCACCCAGGCTATGGAGGTGACAAAGACACTACGCCACAGGGACTCCCCAGGCTATGGAGGTGAGCAAACAGCAAACAACATTGTTTATAATCTTTCTCAGTTGGTAGAGCATCCACTTAGGAACCACAAAGTCCAGGTTCGATACCAGCCCTCACCAACTCGGGGCATCTGTGCAGTAAAGTGAGGAGCTGATCGTAGGGGTGCTGTTTCACCCCAGACGCAAGAACAATCTTCCTGGTCTAGCTCTAGTGAAAAGTGGATAGACTCCCTTGCTGTCCTGCTGATCCCAACAATACGCCATTTTGCTGACTTCAATTTTTACTTTAAAAAAAAAAAAAGACATTTTTTTTTATAAGACATTTATCTTGTATATCCACCAAATGCAAAAATGTATCACAAGGGTTTTTTCATTGTTTGGTTTGTTTTACGGCATATCAACCTCAGTGGGTCATTTAATGCAGACAAACTTTTGAAATAAATTCATTCTTAATGAATACTCAATTTTTTCAATATATCATGTTTTTCTATTTTACCCATAGATGGGACCCTAACAGGTACTACCACTCTGGGTCAGAGTGGACCAGGGAGCAATGGTAATGAAGGGGTGCTTCACTTTCCCTAGACCTCCAGAACTGGATCCACACCATCAGATAGTTTAACTTCATTCCTAGGACATGAAGACCTCAGCCACCACCTTCTAACACCATATGATACAAAGGTTCGGAGCTTGCCATAAGGGCAATAGGGTTGGGGCAATCATATAGGTGCTAGGGTTTGACATGATCAAACGATTGATCAGAAGGGTCCTCTCCGACCACCCGTCTAGCCTGACTAAGGTTTTAAGTGGAGTGTTGCATATCATGGACTGTACATCTCTCATGATTCCATCCTTAAACATCACAGGTCACTACCCACGGCCAACAGGTGGCCCCATTGGGGGTAGAGGGTCTTACTCCTCTGCAGAGGTGCAGTCGGTGTATTCTAAAGCCCCAGCCAACAGGACTGTTTTATGATGGGTCTTAGCCAAAAATTAACTCATTCTAGCCACAGATATCAAAATATCATAGTGTAAAATTTTTGGAATATGAAGGATAATTTGGCAGGTGTGGATGTTTTTGCTGATATCCTGAACAATATAATTATTATTTCTATATGGTTAACAGAATGAGAACAGGATACCCCCATGGACTGAATAAAAGGTTAGTTTCAAAGTTCCGTGGTGGCTCCCGATTACAACAAGAAGGTTCCAGAGTCCAACAAGAAAACCTGAAGAGAGCCGGAGGGCACATCGGTCAAACATTGTACAGATAACAATGAAGATGAGGACAATAGTCCAATAATACAAATAATTATTATTATTATTATTATTATTATTATTAGACAGCTATATGATATCAAGTTTATTTTCCTGACCTTCAACCAGGCCAGATTGACACAAGGACTTTTTACAATGGGGAGCTACACACAAACCAAAGCTCACATAGTGGCTAGTGCAAAAAGAAAAAAAGCCTGATTTCTTCAAGCATTCCCATTTTGGGGGTGCTTCAGCCACCAGGCAATAAACCCAATCCTGCCCCTTTTAGACAAGGGGACAGAAGCTTCCTGGGAGAACAGCTGCCTGGAATTATGTGAATAATTTTACTTACTAACCGATCCAGAGACCGAACCCCCCCCCATCCCAAAACCTATTCCTGTGTGCAAAAAAAACTTTTAAGAAACAACTACACAAAACATGTAAATATAAAAGTACAGTTAACACCACACAATTTCCTCACATCTAGGCATAAAATAAGCCTAGATGTGTTGAGGTGCCATTAAAATCAATTTTGTATTCATTTATAATTTTTTTATATTAATGTTTTGTGTAAAGTTCATCAGAGTTCCTTCTAATCTTATTTTATTCTAATAGCATCAAATATTCTCATTTTTATAAATATACAAAATAAATACATCTTTGACTTTCCATAGCTGTTATATTTTAATTATATTGAATAAGGTTCACAGACCTTGTTATTAATTTTTCTAAAAAAAAAAAAAAAGTTGCCTATAGTCAGTATCAGCCAAACAGTGAGGGATCTATCCCCTTTTCACTTGTGCTAGACCAAGGAGATTGTTTTTTTTGCTGAGGTTGAGCACCACACTTACTGTCAGCTCCCCACTTTACTACACAGATCAGATTACACAATCTGCACTACTTATGCGCTGAGTTAGTGGAATCGGTATCAAACCTGGAATCTTGAAATTCCTAGGCAGATGCTCTACCAACTGAGCTAAAGCAGACCCTCTTTTTTTTCTAATTGCATTAAATATTCTTGTTTTTATAAATTTACAAAAGAAATACATCCTTACCTTCTAATTTGACTTTCCATAGTTTGATTAAAAACTTAGAAGTTTTCTATTGTTTTGAAAGCTGTTTAATTAGTTTTGTTAGCATCAGTATGTCAATACTTTGAATTGTATCGTTAATTTGTTCTAAAATTTTGTATTGTTGAAAATCTTATAATTAGTTTCAATATAATTCATTCCAACTGAAAACAAAGGATAATAAAAAAAAAAATCCACAGTAAGAAAAATTGCATTCTTCTTAATTGATAGTAAAAACCATTTGTAATGCATAAGAAAAATTTAAGCAAAAAAGCTTTTATTTCTATCATTCTTTTCTTCTTATTGTCTATGCAGATTTTGAAAAACAAAAAACAATTCATACAAATAAAATTGCACTATTCAAAGAATTACTGGTTTAGTTAAAAATGATGGTGGTGGTGATTGTATGTTTAGAGTTAATAGAATTGGATTCGTCATGAAGTTTATTCTGGGGGAAGCCTGTTGTGCATTTCACATGGGGCTAATCCTTTGAAAAAGGTATGAATCAGATCTCTTCCAGCTATGGGTAAATAGCAGGGCAGACTGGGACTCTAACAAAACCATGGCTTAGGTAACTAGTCTAGGAGAGGAAAATCTGAATTCAAACCTTTAAAACTCTGTTTCAGAATTGACTTGTGTCACAATCTGCTTCGTGCAGAGGAGTTGGTATATATATAGATTTAAACTGAAAACAATCAAATATCTATTCTCGAAGACTATATTATATATAATTTATAGTATATATATATATTTATATATATTATATAATGTGTCATACAGACCTATTTTTGACATATCACATCTTTTCAGGAATGGCAGACATTGCAGTACCTCAGATGGGATGGAAACCAATTATTTAATTAATCAATCAGGATGCTTAACCACTCGCCATTGTCACGTACAAATTGGAAGAGGATTTTACCTGATTAATACACATCTGTTATATGTAAGCTGCAGAGAGTGCTCCATCCTTTTCTAGGAAAGTGTTGCCTATATGATAGATAAATATATATTCACTTTTGTGTATACAGTGGGAACTGGTTCTTGAACATAATTCATTCAAATTATGCTTGGAAATTGAAAATTAATTTTTTTTTTTTTTTTTTTTTTTTTTTTTTGAGATCTTATTAATTAACTTCAATGATACGAGTGAAGATTGGCAAACAGCCTCATCAGGACTATGAATTCCCGACTAGCTAACCTTACACACAAACATCCATAAGTACACTAGTATAAAACCAGTGTAATATTAATCTTGTCAGAATGGAGTGATGAGTGTCCACAGTTTGTTATGTTATGGCTTTTATTTAGATGGGATATGGTGTTGATATAATAATATAAGTTACCCTTTTTTTAATCTCTGGACATTGGAAAGGCTGGGACTTTTGGTTGCTGGGCTGATGCTCAGTTGCTGACAATTCTGGATGTTTAGAGTATGGACACTAACTTGGGGGTGCTGGGGTACATTTGCATCGTGCATTTATTAGCTTTAGTATAAGCACAGGCCATTCTTTTTCACTTGTGAGATTTTTATTCTTTTTTGGTAACTATAAAGAATAAAAATAAGTTTTTAAAAAATGCCAAAATAGAGTAGCAGTTTTTTATATGCAGGTTACTACCACAATAAAAGGAGGCCATTAAAGTGGGATCTTTGGATAGCCCAAGGTTAATGTTCTATAAAAAGTAGTGTAGAGTTCTGCTACTGCTATCCAGATCATAATTCTTCATAGGAGATAACTATTACTTAATGGGCCGGGTTAGCTCAGTGGTAAGCATTCGGCTTAGAACAAGATTCTAGTTCGATACTGGACTGCGCACTCAGCGTTGGTAGACAGGGATTTGTGACGGTATAAGTAGGAGCTGATGGTAGGTGGGCGCTCCACTCAGATGCTAACAAAAACATCTCCTTGGTCTAGGCTATTGAAAGGGGATAGACTCCTGCTGACATGGCTGATACGATTTAGCGCCCATCAACTTTATTTTTTACTTTCAATTATTAATGAAATTTTATTAATAGGTATTTGGTACAGAGCTTTAATGGTTAAGGGAGGTTACATATAAAGAATAAAAATAAGATTTAAAAAAATACAAAAAAAAAATAAGAGTAGAATGAATATTTTGGTTGTAGTTAGCAGCAGTCATTGTATTCATGTATAATTGTTTTTGCTTTTTTTCTGTATTAATGTGTCTAAAGCTCATTTAAGTATATTTCTTTTGTATCTTATCTTCAGAATGGAGTGATGATATGTTGTATATAAAATATAAGTATACTTATCTCTGGTTTTTGTATACTTGGAGAGGCTTGAATTTGGTTGCTGGGTTGATGTCGGTTGGCTGACATCTTGGATGTTTGGGAGTCTGGGAAACACTTGGGGTGTTGGGGGGGGACTTTTGCCTTTGTGGTAATTCCATGTAATCATCAAAGGTAAAAATTTGTCACTTACCACTTCAATTTTTTCTAAAATCTTTTCCATTGTGGATATGTTAACATTAGATGATCCAATTTGTGAGCTTCCAATTCAAAATTGGCAGAGTTATGTGATTTTTAGCTCTCCAAATTTGGTGGGGTTGGAAAAATGGTGACATTTTTGTATTTTTTTAAAAGTCGCTTTTGCACCACTCAAATTTGGAGAGTCTATGTCGATTTTTAGAATTGACATACTCTGCAAACTTTCGAATTGGAAGCTCAATTTTTGTATTGATTAACTTCAAGATAGTCCAACTGTAGCAATTTCAGAAAATTGACGTGAGAAATTTTTTAATTTTTTCAAAATGTTTGTATGTTTGGTTCTGAGCAAATTCAAACTATCTTTTGGTACAAATATGTTCATATATGTTGAATAATAATAGAAATGTTGTCATAGAACATAGTGACATTGGATATTGGATCTAGCTAGGAAAATCATAAATAACTTAAAATTGTTGACTTTAAGACTTTTTTGTAGCATTTTGGGATTCCTTGGTATAATGCTTTTATAAACCATTTTTTAAGAGTAGGAAGGTCTAGATCATTTTACAGACAAAAATCAGGTTCCACAAAGTACCTTTATGGACCCACCCACCCCTCAAAGTAAAAACTTGAACATAACTCTAATTTTTGAATTGAGAGTCAATTTTTTAGAATTGGCTAACTTATATAATCCAGACTTGGACAAATTTCAGAAAAATTGAGGGGGTGGATGACATGGCTGGATGATTTTGACAATGGAAATTCCCTTGTGCATTAAGTTTTAAGTAGTAACAAGGCATTTCTTTTCTTTGGAGTTTTTATTTCCCCCCAAGCCAAAACTGCCATAGGAGCAGAGCCCATGTCTCTCTTCTCGATGCATAATTCCAAACTCGCTCAAATTCTCACTCTCAGTCTCTTTCCCACTTCACCATGTCCTATGACTATCTCCAATAGAAACAATGCATTTGGCTTATGATGATTCATTCTTTAAACTTTTTCATTCTAACTAAGCAACAATTCTTATTTTCGCTTATAAAAACTTTTCATATAATTTACATGTCAAAGTTCCATTCATGGTTGCCCCCGCCACATTATGTTACACAGCCAAAGGTTAAAAAGCTAGTCTGCCCTACTATTTTACCATAGCTGGATTCACATATCCAAAAAAAAAGCAAAGAGCCTTGTTCATGATTAACTTGGTGCAAGTTTTACTTCTACAAAACAATAACATAACGCCTGAGTGATCCATTTCAATAACAATTTGCAATATATACAGCATATATATAAATATAATATGTACATATATGCACTATATATGTATATATGTAAACACACATATATTGAGAACTCTCTGCAAGAGTAGGATGTGTGAACAAGGTCAGTTTTTAAGCAGAGTTTAACAGGTTTGAATTTAGAATTTTTTTACAGACTGGTTGCCTAACGAAGGTTAAAGTGCCCAGTCTGCCATGATGATTTACCCCTAGCTAGAGGGAGAATAATTGGATGCCATCTTCCCAATGGTATTAAGCGCATGGGAATGCAAACTGCCCTTGTCCCGATTTGAACGACTGGTGGCCGGTTCCATTTCTTATAACAATAACATTACAAAACACTTTCATACAAACATACAAAATATATAGAAAATCTTTTAAGTTTGTATATAAATTAAGATAATGTTTTAAAGTTTTTTTGAAAATTAAAGAGATTTAATACATAAGTATAAAAGAAAACTTTTTTTGTTGTTTTAACAGAGGTTATTTATTAACATTGTGTATGATAAAACATTTTAATGGGAAAGTTTTTAGGAAATTATATAATTGGAGAGTTAATGATTTATAGAGAGTTAAAATAAACAAATATTAATCTATGAGAATATTCAATAAACTAAGGAATTATTAATAAGGAAATCAAACATTTGAATATGTGTGTGAAAAACTAATCTTAATATAGAAATATTTTAAAAATCTTTATAATATTATCTTTATTCTTCATATTTTGTTCTTGAGCCGACCATACACCAAATTCTGGTCTTTTCACATGGGAAAAAACCAAAAATGAAAAAATACTCAAAAACTTATACCAAAACATTAATACAGAAAAAAAAAACAACAACAAAAAAACAACAAATTATACATGGGAATACATGACTGCTGTTAATTACAACAGAAGATATTTCATCCTACTCTATTTTTGCATTAAAAAAAATCTTACTGTTATTTCTTTATAGGTTACCTCCTTAACATTAAGCTTAACCAAATTACCATAATAACATTTTATATAAATGAAAATAAATAAGGGTAAAACAGTCTCTAATTAAAGTTTAATAGTTATCTCCCTTTGAAGAATTATGATCTGGATAGCAGTAGCAACCTACACTTTAAAAAAAATTTTTTTAAACAGTTAATCCTGGCTATCAAAGATCCCACTTTAATGCTCCCCTTTACTTGTAGTAAACATGCATATAAAAACTGTATCTTACATGTTTNTGTATTTTCCACTAGAAGCTAGACCAGGCAAGTTGTTCTTGATGTCTGGGGTGAAACAGCACCCCTACGATCTACTCTTCACTTTAAAAACTTGCCACCAGATGGCCCCGAGTTGGTCGAGGGGCTGGTATCGAACACTGGGACTATTTTTGTGGTTTCTAATTGGATGCTCTCACAAACCGACTGGAGAAAGATTATACAATGTTTGTTTTGCTTTGTCACCTCATAGCCTGGGTGGATCCCGTGGCGTAGTGTCTTGATCACTCATAAGCCTGGGTGGAGCCCTGTGGCGTAGTGGCTGTGGAAATTGTAATAAGTAGTTTGAAATCTAGTTGTGCTATACATTCACTATCGGACTAATAACTTGGGAGAGTTCATTGTAATCCCCTCATCTCCACACTAATGAATAAATAGTACCAACTACCTGGTTCATAAAGGAATGCATTGGCTCATTAAAATACCACAAAAGGTTGAGTATGCCCGACTAAACACAGAACCAAATGCTTCACAACTTTGGGCTTAGAAAGCCATCATGTGTCATTCATGTTCCAAAATATTGAAAAATTTTGACTCACTCATAGAATTTGTGAACACTGATTTAGATGAAACTTTCCTGTAAAAATGAAATGGATTTAAAGTAACTAGGGTGAGTCAAAAAAGTATTTTGCCATTAATTTGGTACAGGCCCAGTTTTCGCACAGGTGACTGAACAGTTCAAAGCATGTAATGTAACGCTGTGGTTGGTAGTAGGCCTAACTGTTGATTACAAGGCTCTGACCATAGGAGGGGTTAATCTGCGTGAGTTATCCTCAGAGAGTATCAAGGTGAAGATAGGTTTTTTTTGAGTCCAGTGTTGTTCAATTACTTCAGCGGACCTCAGTAAAGCATCCCGGTGGCTGCTGAATTGTGTTCCTCACTCACCAAAATATTTGCATAACTTCTGACTAAACCCTAGATTTGTGACCCCCGATTTCAGGGCCTTGATAATTTGTATTATTAATTTATTGAACTCTTCCATTTTATGTTCATAGGTACCAATGTTTCGGACGATGTGCCTTTCAAACTTCTTCAGGTGTTTCATTGTTGAACTTAGGAAGACATCATTCCCAATTAACCATAAATGGGATAACAAGTCCAAATTAGACAATAGGATTGTTAAATAATTAAGTCATCGGTAGGCTCAAAGTTCATCTCATCATGGGCCAAAAAAACTTGTATCCAGTCGATGGTTATGGAAGGAACAATCTAACTCCAATGGATTGGAATAAAAGGGTTTGGTTTGAAGTTCAGTGAAGGCCTTTGTCTTGAGTTTGGCAAAGAAAACATCTGAAGAAGGCTGGATGGCACATTGACTGAAATGTTGTGTTGTGTAATATATATATAAAAAGTAAAGTCGATCAGGGTCGGCCTAAAAGTCGGTATCAGCGAGGGAAGTCCCTATTCCCCTTATTCAATAGCCGCACACCTACCATCAGCTCCCTTTAACTTTATGCACAGATCTGTGCTACCAGTACGCTGAGTTGGTTGGGAGACCCGGGTATCGTAACTTGAGGCAATACCTTGTTGGTGTTTATAGCCGATACGGCTCTAACCAGACTGAGCCTAAACCCGGCCCCTGATTCATCGGACTTATTGTTTTCCCTCATCTTTATAATATAAATATACCGTCAAAGGTAATTTAACTAAAGTCTAATTACCATTGACCATTATTTGCAATAGAGTAATATTTTTTCTTCTTCAAAAAACAGCAATGTGGTAAAAAATCTAAAGATTAATTTGGAGATTTCAGAAATAATGGTAAGAAAAAAAAATCAAGATGTGATTTAGGAATTATTAGATGAATTACTTAACAAAATTTGATTTGTATATAATAGATGTGGCCAAAATTCAGTCTGACGGCATCAACCCCTTTCTTTAAATGTTTATAAAAATCTAAAATTATAATGGTTACTTTTCTTTTCTTAAGAACAGCGCCTATACTTACATATAAAAAAATTCTATTAATTCATTAATTATAACATGAAATAAATCATGTTAAAAAGAGAACATCTTTAAGAGAAAAAAAACCTGCAAAATATGCCATTCTGAGATACAGATTTTAGTTTATAAAATCTTGGGGTTTAAATTTAAAATAACTTTTGCATATGATTGTTTAAATCATTTCTCTTTATAATACAGCAAAATTATATCAGGTTATATTTTTTTGTTGAATTTAATTCATTGGTTGTTTAAAAACAAAAAAACATGAAAATTTAGCTATACCTAGGATTTGATATGTTCTGTGCAAAGAAGAACAGAACCTAAACTTATAATTTAGAAATTCATAGAATTTTTTATATAACAATGAAATAAATTGTGTTAAAAGAGCATATCTTCAAAAGAGAAATAAATAAGCAAAAATTTGTCATTCTGATAGATACAGGTTTTAGTTTATAAAATTGTCCCGTTTTAAAATTAAATAATTTTTACATGTGATTTGTTTAAAATCATTCCTCTTAATATACAGGAAAAATTATGTTAAGTTTCATTCATTTTTTCTGAGTTTTGTTGAATTTTAATTCATGAGGGGGTTAAAAAAAACATGAAAATTTGGCCATACTATAAGAATATAGATATTTTCTGTGCAAAGATTAATAAAGAAAAGAAAGGTTGGTGTGAGAAGATAGAAAAAAAAGAGAGCAATAACCCAAATAAATAAATAACAATATTATATCAACTGTTAATTTTTATTATGACAAAAACAAATTATACAGCATTTAATACTTTCTGCCACAGAATTAAATCATCAATAAGTTTTGTTTTTATTATTTAAAATAATTTTTTCTTTGGTTACAATTTGAAATAGTAGCATCATATTAAAATGCTTTTGGGATTTTATTTTTTTTTAAGACAGTTTTTGTATGTAGTCTCCATTTTTGTCTCAAATCTGCAGTATTGTGAGTTTGTATATAGTTGCATATGGACATAAGTAATTCTTGTGTCCAGTGTATGTGAGTGTCCATGGTCACATGTATATCCTTTCTTGCACTGGGATAGTTGTAAAATGATGTTTGCTTTTATTTATTTTTTAAGTTTAGAAAAAAAAAATGTTTAAATGTATATATATATTTTTTATTTATAGAGTCAAGACATTTATACAAAGATAGTGAAGTGTTATTATTTGCTAGCTGCTGCTGCTGTTGGACACATACAAAGATTTGAACACAAACCATTCTGTGGCGGAAGTGAATTTTACTAGACCAAATTGGCAGAAAAAGGGGACAAGAAATGGACCAAAGAAATTTCTTTTTTAGAAAAAGGTAAGAAAAGATTTACATTTTTTTTTCTTTCTTTTTAAAGAAAATAAAACAAACAAACAATTAAAGCAAACCATTTGTGTGGAAAATATGACAGTTGAAATGAATTTAGATTCATTTAAACTATCTTAAGAAAAATAGCACATTGTTTTTTTTTTTTTTTTTTTTTTTTTTTTGAAGAGCAACTTTTTATCCAGTCATATAAAAGAAATACAGTATGACTAGTTTTGGATAATATTTTGATTATACCATATCATAGAAACATCTTTCTTTTTTTTTTTTTAAATTTAAAAAATTCTTT
This sequence comes from Doryteuthis pealeii, assembly GCA_023376005.1. NCBI lineage: Eukaryota > Metazoa > Mollusca > Cephalopoda > Myopsida > Loliginidae > Doryteuthis > Doryteuthis pealeii. Next base: position 8,408,608 of record CM042166.1, on the reverse strand, counting down.
CCTTTAAAAAAAAAAAAAAAAAAATGACTGCATTAATTGTTTCTTTGCAATCAAGAAAAATATAAAAAAAAAATGAACTTAACTGACAGCTTAAATTTAGTATCTGTCAAACTCTTACACACATTTTTATAATGTATTGATTTTTTTTTTTTTTAGATTTTCTTTATACATGACAAATGGTGAAAGTTACACTGCTTGAAGCACATTTTGTTTTATTAATTTTTTTTACTGATTTTTAAAAAAATATTTATACAATATGGCACAATTCAAGTATTAACCCTATTTTTTTTTTTAATGTGATTTTGAGTGCTTGTTTTTTTTTTTATAATAAATTTTCAGACATTTTTTTAATATGTTATATTAAAAAAAAGAAATTTAATGATTAATAGAAGAATTCTCTGCTGACCCCAGAGAATTCTTCATTATGGAAGATATTTGGATGAGCTGCATTCATTGGTTCCAACTATTTGAGAGTTTCCAGTAAAGAACTCCTTTTTGCTGTCTCTCTAGCAAGCAGCATCGGTTCTTTCTGAATCTTCCCTATACTAGACACAATGTTCCATTCCAACAACCTCTTTCCTAGAACATCTGCACTGTGTATCAAACTCTCTCATTAATGTTTTCTTCCTAACTAAAACCTTGGACTTTGTAAGTTCAGGGTTAATATCCTACCCAATTAAGACAATGCTGAAGAAATGCACCATCACACCTTCAAGTGTGGAAGATCTGGCCTCCAACAGACAGGGTTGGCTGTCACACAGGAGCTAAGCAGCTCAATATCGAGATTAACAGGGCTGCAGAGTGGTGACATCTTCGTCGTCATGAACCACCAAATGCAGATGGGAATTTCCCTTGCAATGTGTGTGACCACATCTGCAAGTCCAGAATTGGACTAACTAGCCACCAGAAGGTCCACAACTGTTGAAGACATGGAGTGACGTCATTGTCGTCTGCGATGGACTTGTAAAAGAAAGAAATCCTACCCTATCTTAGTTTTTTTTTTCTTCTTTCTCCCTTTTGTAATACTCTTGTCATATCCTTACTCTCCATTTGTTATCTTGTGTCCAATGGACCTTGCTCAGGGTGATTTTGAGTATTAAAAGAAAGAAAAAGAAAAAAAAAACAGTAAAAGTAGCAATGAAAGCCTGAGACTAAAAGTGGTTCGGTTCTCCAAATATCATTGTGTACAGTCAAATACATCAATTTTTGTGTTGTATAAGGGAAAGTCAAAAAGTAATGCCATTTTGTTTAGGACAGGTATCATACATCAAAATGAAGCTGGTCCTCTGTGTATTACATCCCTATTTCTCCAAATAGCAATGTTGCCCCATAAAATTTTATTGACTGTTCTTTGAGTCACTTCTTCACTACAGATTTCACTTCCTTGTCACTGGAATAATGTTTGCCTCTCAAACCCTCTTTCATGGGGCTGAAGAGAGGCAAACCTTATTCCCATGAAAAGAAGTGAAATCTGTAGTGAAGAAGTGGCTCAAAGAACAGTCAACAAAATTTTACTGGGGCAGAGGTACATGCTCTCATTCGAAGGCGGAACATTGCTATTGAGAGAAATGGTGACTGGAGAAGTAGGAATGTGATCCACAGAGGACCAACTTCATGTGTTGTTGGTAATTATACCTGTCCTAAACAAAATGGCATTACTTTTTGACTCACCCTTGTAACATGGCATTTTAGGATCCCTCTGCTTAACGGGGACTATATTTCTTTAAGGCCACCCATGTTCCAGAATATTCCAGAATGGCATCCTGATTAAGACTTTGGCAATACAACTGTTCAAAAGCCAAATGTATGGCCAAAGGAATTTTGAGGAATTGTTCTGTGATTATTGGGAAACTAACTTGAATATTGAGCATGCAAATGAAAACTAGTTCTATGAGATTGTGAGTCATTAGAAATGAGATTTGTGTCTATTAGAGGTTGCTTGCAGAAATTAATATTAACCTTTTTGGTGTGGGAGAGCAATTTAAGTTGCCCAATATAACTTCATATAATATATTAAGGCATGATGACATTTTAGTCTACATCAGTTTAAAATTTTGGTTCTTGTGTGCTATATACCCCAGCCTAAAACAAAAAAAAAACCATCTTCATTGATTTTTTGGACTGTTGTCCTTATCTTTATTGTTATATGCACAACATTTCAGCATATGCCCTCCAGCCTTCTTCAGATGTTGAAGGTTCTTGAGTTTTTGACAAGAAACACCTGAAGAAGACCAAAATGTTATGTATATAACAATAAAATGAGGACAACAGTCCCAAAAATCTCTAGGATACAAGGTTCATCTAAAAAAAATCAGACAAATAAAAACTTTATTATTTCTAAAATTTTAATAAAACAGTTTTTTTTACAAGTATCGGGAAAAAAAATCTCTTGTGTGATATACCCCCCCCCCCGTTGCACAAGATCCCAAAAAATCCCCCCCTTCAATATTTAAATTGCTTTTTCAGAATGTATTGTAATTGTGAAACTCCTATAAATTTTTTTATTTGTAAACTTTTTTACTTACTTCATGGTCAAAAGTGTAATTTCCAGCCATTAATTTGTTGGCAATGTACCGCACAAAAGGGTTAAAGTGAAAGTCAGCTGTACGTTCTTCTTCTTCTCCTTCTGGTATAGATGTAATATAAAATACCAACTGCAGAGTTAAACTATGAAAATACATTTCCTGGATTTTAACTTCTATAATTCTTATTACTTTAATTTTAATCAACTCTTGAAACAGTAACTTTTTAAAAAGAGTAACTTTAGTATTTGTAGATCTTTTAAATTTATTCAACTTAAAAAAAATAAATTAATTTAATTACTAACCCCATGATGCTGCTCTATGACTAAACTATACTCAAAAGTACAGTACTTTCTGGCATATAGTTATTTACTAAGCTTAGCTGAGATGTGGCACAAGGTCAGTAGTATGGGTCACCCAATGAGAATTGAACTCACTACTAACCATTACACTACAAGAAAGTGTCTGTAATTTCTGGCATATATGATGCAAGAATTACATTGGTGTTTGGAGGACTAGTGGCCACGGTAACTTATCCAAGCCATATAATTGTACATTTTGAACTTTAGTAGATGGACCCTTAGTCATAATGCCAGCATATTGGATTTTGTTTATTCATATGCCAGTACATTTAATACTATTTACTTTTTGTTTGAATATGCAGAACATAACATACTTGATAAGAGACTATGTAATGAACTATTATTAAGCACCAAAGTCAATAAGATTCTGCAAGCCTCCTAGGGATTAAATGGAAGACTAATATCTCTATAACTACACACAGCTGATTTGCACTTGGGGTGGGGAAGGGGGGTGAATGAAAAAAAAAAAAAAAAGAAACATTGATGGATGCATATTAAATACAAATGTAGAACAAACACAATTTAAATGCTCAAATGAAACCTATATAGTCTAGGTTAAAAGTGCAGTAAAGATAACTGTGAAACTGGACTTACTTTTCCGATGCAGGTATCATTGGGGAATGAGAAAAGTTTTGATTAATGGACCAAAGTTTGTTCCCCAATGATACCTGGATTGGAAAAATAAGTTCTAAAAGAGTTCAGCATCAGGTTACCCTTATTGCACTTTTAATCTGGACGAATAAACTTTCACTTGTCTCATGAAGAAAAATAAAAACAATGACAACATAAATTTTAAAAATGTGTAGATATTTCAATTCAACTAATGAGAATGATGAATGAATTGTGATGGAGTGTGATTTGTTGTGAAAAAAAGGATTATCTCCCCTTGTCATATATTTGGCAATGTTATCTATTTTCATTCTTTTTTTTTTGCTACAGGTCACATGGCCATTTTGCTAAAGAAAGGTCACATGGCCAAAGTGTATGTATTTTTGTACTGGCTGTACATTCTCGTTCTAACAAGCAGGATTGTTGGCATACTTTAAATATATGCTCTTTACTACATTTGGGGCACTGGTAGGTGTCGTCAGTGATGTAATTTTTACTTGGGTCACTGGGAAGTTTTGGGTCTTTCAACATCATACTCCCCTTGCCAGGCTGACTCAATCATCCACCTACCACTTTTGTATTGATTTTGGACAAGTGTAAAAAATATACTTATTGCTGGAGGAGAGAAGTAGATATTTAAAGTATTCTACTTGCTCCCAACCTAAACCAGAATTACCTTAAATTTATGAAAGATGTAAAAGAGTTTGGCCACCTGCTTTTATTGCAGGAATTAAATAAATAAAAAATGGAATGGTATAAATAGCAGAACCATAACTGTCCCCCCCCCCTGTTTGGTATATTACATTAAAACTTACATAGATAATGACAACAGGTTTATAAAAAGACGAGTGATTTATTGAATTGTTGTGTAGTAGACATTATATATATATATATTATATATATATATATAATTTTTAAATGTGAGTACTGACAGATGTGCTACAACATGCAGATTGGACCGGAAGTATGAGAATTAACAAGTATGAATAAATATGATGCTAGTTTAGAACATGGTTCCACTTAGAATCATTGCTTAAAAAAACAACAAAAAATTTAAAAAAAATTCTTATAAAATTATTGCAACTGCTTAACATCTTACCAGCTGAGTGTATAGAAATATGCATTTAAAGTTGAAAATTTATCTTGTATTTAGTTTTGTTTGATCTACACATAAAGTAAGATAATTACATAATAAGCGCTAGACCAAGGAGATAATTTTAGCGTCTGAGGTGGAGTGCTACACCTACCATCAGCTCCTTACTTTACCGCACAGATCCTGTGCTACTCATAACGCTGAGTTGGCCAGGGCGGGTATTGAACTAGGAACCTTGTGGTTTCTAGCCGAACGCTCTACCGACTGAGCTAACCCGGCCCTATAATTACATAATATATAACCCTAAATTCTAGAAGATAATTCAATTTTTATATTGGTAAAATAATTAGAAAATATCATTAAAACACTGATCCAAAAGTTTTGTCACCCCCTACATATTGTTTTAATAATATATTATAATAATAATTATCTTTCTTATTTCATGTAATGATATTTGATTAATCAGGTGTTATATTTTGGTGAGGAGTGACTTTTATAAAGTCTTTATAACACATACAGATGGAAATAATTTTAATATCTATTAAGAACATTATTTTTAATAAAAGCAGTAAAGTAGTCGGGTGGCCTATAGTCAGTATCAGCCAGATTGCGACTGAGGCAGAGTGCCACACCTGCCATCAGCTCCTCACATGCTGAGTTGGCGAAGGCCAGTATCGAACCTGGAACCTTGTGGTCCCTAGGCAGACGCTCTACTGACTGAGCTAAACCAGCCCTATTTATTCTTAATAGATATTGAAAATTTGAGATTGCCTTTATTTTGTGTACAGATTATAACAATTTATATTAGGTTCTCTAATTTTTTCTGTTTTTTCATTTCAATAAATATTTGAATTATTTCCTTCTTTTTGGAAGTAACAAAATTCTAATTATTTGCCAAACGTGATCTCAAATCAAATATTATATTGATTAGGTGCAGAGATCAATGAAGGGAATATTCATTTACATTCAGAACCGTTATTATCTTAAAAGATGGACAAGGTGATAATGCCTTAGGAAAGGAATAAATCTGTCTCTTCTCCACTTGCTATGGGTAAAAATAGTAGGGCAGACTGAGCTCTTTAACTTTGGTTAGGCAACCAGCCTCGGAGAAGGTAAAAAAAATTTACATCCTGCCTGTGGTGGAGGGGTTGGGTAAATACAAAAGAAAGGATATATAATTCATTAACAATGGTTTTTAAGATTACTGTTTACGATGCAGTAACTCTAGAACCAGAAGATGTTTCCAACTTAATTTCAGGTAAGTTTATTTGATACTTTAATTATACTTATATTTTTAAAGTGATTATCATTGTTAAAAACTTATTTTACTTTGTAACAGTAGACGTTTTCTTGCTAATTTAACCTCTTTCTAATGATAAAAATTTTAATTCATCAAATAAATAAATGAGCAAGTTACTGTACTTGGCGGCTTATAAGATACATGATTTATATAAAGGTATTTGGCGGAATCCAGCTCACTGCAAGCTTAATCCTTCTGTAGGTAACACTCTTTTTATATTATCAGTAAATTGGATGCTGGATATTATTGGCATAAAATTATTCTAAAGTTAAATATGCATTTCATATTCTGTCAAATACAGTAATTCTTTAACACAATCAGTTGGAAAGATGTTAAGTTATTTACACATAAAAGAAAAGAATGATGAAAAAAAATACACATAAAATAATGATTAAAAGAATGATAAAAAAACAATGACTTAGTAAAAATGTATTGTGTTGAGGTGATTAAATGGAATGTTTCGATTACCTCCCTTTGTATTTAAATTCTTGCTGACTGAGATCTCAACAGGAAGGCAAAGTATTTAATACTTGGTTATAAAAGAAAAGAAAAGAAAGATGGCCGCTTATTAAACATTAATTTATCTAACTTATAAATATAATACTTATTGCATAAACTAGATACATCAAGTAAATTTTATTTAAAAAAAAAAAACATACTTAAGTGAGTTTAAATATTAAAAAAAAATGGAAATGATAGTGTTTTTTTTTTTTTTTTTTTTTTGTTAAATATGATAATGTTCCTTTGATGTATCTCTTTCCTTATCACAATGATATGATTCCTTTTTAATACTGTAAATAATTTAATGCTTTTGTTTATTAAAAGGTTTTGGTATAAAATCAGAACCAATTGGAGATACCATTATTATAATATTTGTTTTGTGGTTATTATTGGTCACCTCCATGTAATTATTCAATCTTCTTGTACAATGTCCTTCATACAAGTGCACAGGCGTGGCTTATATGCCTAGATGTATATATGTATAGTATATACACACATATATGCATATAGGTGTTTCAGGTAGACACGTATATGTATATAGGTGTTTTCTGGTTATACTTATTGCCAGTGAGGACTGCAGTGTTGCAATTGTGAGTCAGTGGCCAGCCACTACAATGCAGTCCGTTCGTCATACACTACTTCAGACTCGTTGTGGATGAGACAGTCTGTGTCGTTGGAGTAGCGTGGTAGGCGCTGAGGTAACGCATTATTTTTCATCACAGCTATTGCTGCTGCACTTTCATTCCTCATGCGATTCTTCTTCTTGGTATCAACCTGAAAAAAAAAATTAAAAACAGTAAAATATAAGTAAAAACAGGATAAAAATTATTTTCTCTTTATAGTTTAATGGTTAGTGTAGTTTCATTATATGAAAATAAAAAGAACTAATTCAAAATATTGTCACTGGTTAAAATTAGATTTTTATTTCTCTGAATTTTTGAGATTAGGCTTGATAATTTGTATTACTTCATTGTTATATGTACAACGTTTTGGCCAATGTGACCTCTGACAAGAAATACCTGAAGAAGGCCAGAGGGCACAGATAACAATGAAGATGAGGACAATAGTCCAAATAATACTAAAATAGATTTAATTGAATAATTTTGATTTTTCGGACTATTGTCATCTTTACACAACATTTTGGCTGCTGTATCCTCCGGCCTTCCTCAAGTGTTTCCTGTGAAAGATCAAACAGTTGTCAAAGAACTTTATTAGAGCTCATTCATAGCTACCATAATAAAGATGAGGACAATAGCCAAATCCAAATTTATTCACATCAAGCCTTATTTAAAAAATGCTTATATAAATACAGGGTATTTAAAAAAAATGATATCATTTTGTAATCTAACTTGACCAATTCTTATGCAAATGATCTCAAATTTAACAGCATGCTTTAAACCGCTTACAGTGGCTCACGCACTACTGCAATTCTACCAACTTTAAACCACTGGCATCGGCTCGAACATGTGTTACAGTCATCCATTGATCTTGTCAATAATAGGACTATACTGAGGTGAATAGATAGTGAACTTTGAAATATTCTATAATACAGGTAAAAGATACTTTCTTTTCTAATTAATGGTATCTCTATATCAGAAAAGAAAGTTGTTTCTATAAATGCTGCTAAAATATTCGAGATCATTTGGATGAGAATTGGTCAAGTTATTAGATTATGAAATGATAAAAATCATCCTGTATAATTTCAGACTTATTACAGTATTCATCTCTGAAATGGAGAGTCAAAAGTTTTGCAATATTTTGGTATGTGTTAATCTGTATGTGATTTCAAATAGAGCCATAATGCTGTGGAAATATATCAGCCAATCAGCTAGGGCTGTAGAATACACTGACTGCACCTTTGCAGAGGGTAAGATCCCACCCCACCCAATGGGGTCAATGTTAGCTGTGGGTGGTGACCAGTGATGCCTAAAGATAGAATTAGTCCATGATATGCAACACTTCACTTTGGCCCTTCTTGGGCTAGACAGATGGTCGGAGAGGCCCCATCTGATTGTCCCAAACTTATTCCTCAATTGCTCTTATGATAATGCACCCAACCCTTTTTTTAAATGTTAAAAAATTTAAATACCTAAAAAGAATGCATAAAACAAATGACTTTGGATTAACATAACCCAAGCGTTGACATGCAGTTATTGTTGTTGGCACCTTTCCGTCCACTTAGGACGATGGCGTAGTGTCAAAAAATTATCTGCACGAGTGGCTATGCAGGCCTATCTTTGAGTGACAGTCTTTGGTGCACTGACTGCACACAAACTGTGATGCTTTCTGGGACTGCTGTAAAATCCAACCAAAAACATTTGTGTGAAAAGGGAATTGGTAGTAGATCAAGTACAGTAACCAGAGGGTTCAAGAAATTTCACTCGTGCAATAACCTCAACAATCAAGCAAAGTCAGATTGGCCTAAAAACCATGGATTCCAAGTCATATAGACAAATCCAGTAAGTAAATCCAATGTGGTTTGTTACCTTTGTGCATTGTTACCAAACTATTGCAAAACTTTTGACTCACCCTAGTATCTGATGAATCAATGTGTTCATAGTTGTTACTGTTTAAGGGCCAGCTTAGCTCAGTTGATACAGTGTCCAGCTGGGAACCTCGATGTTCTTGGTTTGATTCTGGCCCTCACCAACTCAGGCATGAGTAGCACATGGATATGTGTGGTAAAGTAAGGAGCTGATGGTAGGAGTGGCGCTCCACCTCAGACGCCCGAACAATCTCCTTGGTCTAGCTAGTGCAAAGGGGATAGACTCACTGTCTGGCTGATATCGACTTTAGGCCACCCTGACAACTTTACTTACTTACAGTTTATAAATAATATTAACTTGAATGAAATTAGACTTACTCTTGAGTACACCTCTTCTGCTGTCAGTCGGGGACTGTCTTCCGGTGAAGGTGGACCAAAAGTTATTGATCCAGAAGAGTCTTCTTCAAATCCCAGATTTTGAATACCTGGAAAAGGAATAAAGCCAACTTTAGGGACATACTAGACAAAACATGACATGTTGGGTCACCCATTGAGCTCTGGGTAGATAATTGGGATTAGGGAAATGTGAGTTTGCAAAGTGAATCTAAATTTGAAAAAAACCCACTGCCTGGGAATTTAAAAAAAACAAACAAAAAACATTAAAATCATTTCCTAAGATTTCTAAGAAAGGGAATGTTTGACCTAATTTATATTTATTAAGAGCCATATACAAATAAGTTTCAAACTCTCCAATCTCTCTCTTTATATATACTCACTGAGAAACTAACATATATAATGAGGAAGATAATCAAGATATACATAGAGAGAGGGAAAGTGACAGGCAGAATGTAAAGTAATAGATGGGTCAGTTTTTGGCTTAATTGCAAATTAGGACCAATTAAAATGGATTTTTTTTCAAACATAACTCAATCCTAAAAGTAAGGAATGATTTAGTATAACTTTCATGTCATTAAACTAAACAGTAAAAAAGTCTTTAGGAGATAAAAATTGATTTGCTCAGCTTTAGTATAATAATAGATTCTTAAAACAAATATAATAATTCAGTTTTTATGCACTGTTATAAACTTAGGAATCCATATGAATATATTCTACTTTTAAAAATATTTTTTTTAAAGCTTCACTTAAAAATTGGAATTGAAGAAAATAGTTTTTCTCCTTAAGATGTTAGCATGTAATGATATAAATATGTTGAAATTTCCAAAGGCAAGTAAAATGTACTAAAACCATGAAGTCAACAGTGCTTAGCAACTGTAAGTTACCAAGTGCTGTTGACTTCATGTCTCCCCTGCTACCCTAACTTAGATAATACATGCTCTATCAATGATGTTGAACACTCTTTACTTATACACACACACACACATATCTTATTATAATGGAGATTGTGTGTTTTTCTGTCTGTAACCGAAACTATATTCCTACTCAAGTCACAATTCTCTTAGTTATAGACATCACATTCTCCATGATTTTATTTTTATTTACCTCAATTATTAATAAAATTGTCTTACATTATTAATACTGTTAACTATGTCTACATACTGACAACATGCAATTATATTTATATATACAACAAAATAGTGGTTTACAGTGTAAACGGGAAGGCTAATTTGCATATTAATATTAAAAAATCGAATTTAATAAATATGTGCTTAGTATTATTGATTTCTAACTGTTTGGTTTTATTTTAATGAATATAAGCAAAAATCTCTTCAATGAATCTTAAATGAAATCCATTAATAAGATAAAATAACTGTCATTTTATTCTTTACTTCCTCTTTTAACTAAATACTTAAATTAGAAAAAATAACAATGAAAGATGAGAGTGATGGAAGAGTAAGTTTCAGTTGTTCCATTTTTTATACTCCCTCTGTTTCAAATCTTTTTATCTGTATTCTTATTTAGTTTCATTAGCCTTTCTAATTTAATACAATATTTTATTACATTAAAACTTAAATACTTGCACCCGGAGGGTGCATATATTTGCTAGTATATATAACAATTACAAAAAAATATATATTTATTTATTGATTATTATAATATATCATAATAAAAAAATAATATATATTTTTTGTATATACTATAGTGTGAGATGGTCACTGTTTCAGCTTTTGCTGGAATGGTGTACCAAAGGCAGTATTATTGGTAGAGTGCTCAATATAAAATAGAGCTGTTATATAATATAATAAGATAAATATATAAAGGTTTTACATATCTATTTATTAGGTGACAAAGGAACATTCACGACCATATTGGTTTCATGCGATGCAGTCATCAGATGAAGATGTTTCAAATGGGCATTTGAAAAACATCTTCACCTGATGATTGCATCGCATGAAACCAATATGGTTGTGAATGTTCCTTTGTCACCTAATAAATAGATATGTAAAACCTTTATATATTTATCTTATTATATTATATTTTTTGTATATATTTATTTGTTTGGAATCTAATCTGCTACCATATTGGTTTCATGCTCTTTAAACTTGCTTGTTTAAGTGGAGCAATCTTCAAGCAGCAAAAGATTTTGAAAATGTCTTTCACTGCCTGAAGATTGCTCCACTTAAACAAGCGAGTTTAAAGAAGAACATGAAACCAATATGTTAATTTTATGTCAATGCAAAACTCATGCCAACCAAAAATAAGTTGATCTAATAACAAAATTCATTTAGCTTTTATTACATTATTTCATTTGTTTTATAAATATTTGTACTTTAAAATTCTTTTTTTTTAAATTCTAGACATTAATTATCAGGAATCTATATTTTGTTCTACATCAAGTGAACTGCTCAACTGTGACTTGTATTTCAATTGATTATACACTTTTTTGTTGAATCAATATTTTCATCCATGTTTTTAAAAAAATGGACACAGTGTAGTGGATAAAGGCGTTGGATTAAAACAGTTCTAAGTGATAGTTATCTCTGGGCTGCAGGTTCAATCCAAGTCAAGGCCAACAATAACATAGAATAATAATTAACACTTGTACCGAGCTATGGTTAGTGGAATGTGTTATGTTTTTATGGGCCATCCTTTAGCCTTCAAGCAAAAGCGCTTGTCCAGCAGAAATCCTTGGTAATCCTTTGGTAAAGAATCCTCAGTATTGTAAGTTCCTCCACCAATCAGCAGCCATAATGTTCGGCTGATTAACTACTTAAACACTGATTCTTTCACAGTATACTTGCAACCATTGATGAAGGAACTTACAATACTGAGGATTCTTTACCAGAGGATTACCAGAGGATTTCCACTGGACAAGCGCTCTTGCTTGAAGGCTAAAGGATGGCTTATAAAAACATAATAGAATGAAAACAGGATACCCCAGTGGATTGAATAAAGGGATGGGTTTAAAGTTCTGTGATGGCTCCCAAGTCCGAAAAGAAATACCTGAACAAAGCCGGAGGGCACATTGGCTGAAATATTGTACAGATAATAATGAAGATGAGGACAATAGTCCAAATAAAAAACAAACAAACAAAAAACTTACCAATATGTTTGACACCAAAAGAAGTTTTCAATTCTTTTGGCCAAAATGTTGGATGGACGAATCCTGGTGAAACTACTTTGTCTTGATTTGGTTCAATTTTTTGCATATCACGATCTGTTGAAGGACCATCTGAATTATTGTCCTAAAGGGAAAAAAAAGTAATATGAAAGAATAATTTCAATATACAGGGATATTTACAAAACCATGTAAAATGTATTAAAACCATATCTATTATCATACTAGGGTAGTTCAATTTTTCACTTTTTAAAAATATCAAATTGTCCATCTATGCGAAAGTTGTGTGTTAGTATACTGAATACTGATACCAAAAATGACTTGCACCACTGTTTGAGGAAATAGCATCAAAGATTGTCTACTAAAATGTGCTAAAAATCCTTGTTTTTACAACATTTGGCTTAGAAATTGGTAAGAAAATTTACTATTTTCAATATTTAAATCAGAAATGTTATTTTATTTTATTAAAATAAAACAAATTAAATATTATAGATAGAATTCAAATTGAAAATGTGTCCCCCCCCCCCACCGACACCAATTTCTAGGTTAAATGTTGTAAAAAACAAGGATTTTTAGTGCATTTTAGTAGATGAACTTTGATGCTATTTCCTCAAATAATGGTGTAAGAAAAATATCTAATTTTTGGTATCAATATTCAGTATACTAGCATACAACTTTTTTCGGACAATTTGATATTTAAAAAAAGTGAAAAATCAACCTACCCTATTATTATAGTAAAAGTTGAGTGAATCAATGTTTGTTTCTCTAAGGCTTTTTTCCTGTTTAGTTTAAATGACTTAAATTAAATACTAAAATATTCCTTACTTCTGGGATTGAATTACCTTAGAAAAAAAATTTTCATCACTTTAATTAGCAGTCTGTTATACTTTTATGGTAAACTAGACCTTTACAAAGCTCAGTTTGGTAAAAGTCTATAAATGAGAATTAAATTCACTAACAATGATCTACTACTACTACTACTACTAGCCTAGCTCACTAATCATTACTTTGTGAAATGCCCTTGATTTACATAGTTAAACTTTTGTTAGTATAAGTTGTTGAATATTGTAATTATAGAAAATATTTTTTATTAAAAAAGAACTTAAATGATTTACTATGTGTCATTATCACCTTTTAAAAGGTATATATATCTTACAGTGAAATAGTACTCCTGGTACCACTTTAAAGGTTGGTATCTATGTCTAGATAAGCTTGCCTACAATATCAATTGTACTTCTTGAAGTTATTATTTTGGAAGAAATGTATTCTTTATTTAATTTTTTTCTCCCTCTAGCATATTATGAGATTGAAAAAAGATGATCATTATTATTATCATTATTTATTTTATATCTATTGTGCTTCCTGAAGTTAATATTTTGGAAGTTTCCCCCTCTAGCATATTATAATGAGATTAAAAATATATGGTAATAAATTTAATTATTATTATTATTATTATCACATTATATTATTACTTATTATTTATTTTATATCAATTGTGCTTCCTGAAGTTACTATTTTGGAAGAAATGTATTCTTTAACTTTTCCCCCCTCTAGCTATAACGAGATTTTTTTTTTAAAGTTTAAAAAATTCAACTTACTTGGGTTTTTATTATGGGTACATCTTCTTTGCATCCATAGCTTGTAGCTTTTCTCACCTCAGGTGAAGTTAACTGAGTTTGTTGGAGACGGTTATGTCTGGAATAGATTAAGGAAAAAAGAGATATAAAAAAATGTCACAAAAGTACTTTTTTTTTATAAGAGAAAATACTATTAAAAATCGCTGATTAAGGCCACACAGTGGTGACTACTTTAAATCACCAAGTTTCTTAAAAAAAAAAAAAAAAAAAAAAAAAAAGATGGGTTATCCAGAAATCTGTGTTTATACTAATAAGCATTTGTAATAATGTATTCTTAAAAAAATGTGTGTAATGCAAAAAATATGAAAGATCTATTTGAAAATATCAACATGGAGGACATTCTGTCCTTTTTGAGGGAAATAAAATTATACCATAGAATATAGACATGAACCTAATCAATACCATACAACATAATCCCCAATGGTGCTAACACATTGTTAAAACCAATTACTACAAAAGTATAAATATAAATACACAACATATATTACTTCCTAACTGTTAGGTATGTTATAACCCCAGACGGGTTGATATGCCGTTAAAATCAATCAATAAACCAACAATACATTTTCTTGTTTTACTTGGTATAAACAGATTTTAACAAGAAAAGTTATTGTTTTAAATATTGTTGGGTAAATTAATCATCTTTCCAACAGCAACTTGGAGCACCTTTTTGATCTCCATGGTTCTAACACAAGTAGGCATGCCTACAAAGTCAGAAAACAGCATAGCTCACATGACTTTCGGAAACATTTTTTCATGCTCAGAGTTACTGAGGATGGAATAAACTACCTGCATCCGTTGTAGGCTGCCGAAATACTGCATATTTCAAAACCTCCATGCTTCCTGTAATTCGACAAAACTATACCTGATACCCCCCCCACTCATTGAGATACCCATGACTTATAAGTTTTAATTTTTTCTGCTTGTAACTCTATTTCCTTGTACATCAAAATCGATTTTCCCAATTGAAATAAACTGAAATCTAATTAATCTGTTTAAACCCCTCACCCCCCAAAAAAACAACCTAACTTTTTTTTTATTACATTTTTTTAAATTAGAAAAATAGAAAAGTTGTCGGGTGGCCTAAAGTTGGCATCAGCCAGACAGCGAGGGAGTCTATCCTCTTTTTGCTAGTGCTAGACCAAGGGTTTTTTTTTAACATCTGTGGTGGAGCACCACACCTACCATCAGCTACTCACTTTACTGCACAGATCCCTGTGCTACTCATACGCTGAGTTGGCGAGGTCGGAATCGAACCAGGAACCTTGTGGTTCCCAGGCAGACACTTTGTAATAAATTTGGAAACTTAAAGGTTTTTAGTGAACTTATTAGTATAAATATATCTGGAGCTTGGTCGTACCTAAAATTTTCCTGGCTTTTGCACAAAAAGCAAGAACTGGTGATATCTAATGTGTATATATATTTACTTTGTCATTAATTGTTTTATTTTCATGGTTTCATCCGGACATACATACATACATATATATATATACACACCAACTGCCCTTTATATATGGACCAGAAGCAGCTACCCAGCATCAACTGGGTAGAGGGGGAACACTGGTGTATTGATTTGTTTACTTTTGAGATTTACAAATGCTAGACATTTTTAAGTAGACTTGCAATGCTATTTCTATGTATGTTTTAATTTTTAAATATCTTTGAATATACATCAAATCTTCCCTGGCTTTTGTACAAAAAGTAAGAACCAGTGATATATGTGTGTATATATATATATATATATATATATATATATATATATATATATATATACTTTGTCGTTAATTGTTTTATTTTTGTAGTTTCCTCCGGACATATATACACACCAACCGCCCTTTATATATGTATAGATAGATATGTATAGATCGATAGATTATAAATTATTTAGAATCTGATAAAATAAACAAATAAAGAACAGCTCTGATAAAATGAACAAATAAAGAAATTTAAAAAATTATTTGCTTAAAATTAAAGAAATAAAAAGAAACAAAACAAAAACAAACCTCTTGTTCATTTTCCTGTTGCAGTCATTTATCTATGTCTAGAATGAAAACTTTTGCAAACCATCACGTTTTTGTATTTTTATCATAGGGATGCCATGTGACAATTATCTGCACCCCCCACAATCCCCGTAATCATTCACCATAAAGTTATCATCTGACACTTAACAATGAAAAATGATTAGAGTAATCTGATATTTATATCCAATATCAAGATAAGCTATTTAACTTTTGCCAATTTCAACGACAATTGTTCACTAAACCTTGTAAACTGTTCAAACAATCTCTCCCAATTTCTTTAAGAAAAATGACAATGTTCGATAGAGGTCAGCCTCTTTTAGTTTTCATTATTCAGATTTTTATTGCAACAACAATTTACTGCCAAGTTTTAATAACTGGCGACCTCTTCAAAATAGGCTAAGGTGCATAGGATATGGAATTGGCAATCAGTGTTCAAATCCTGGCTAAGGCTGTTTTCATTTCACTTTGCACTAATAACTTTGGGAAAGGTATGAATCCAGCTGTTCTCTCCAATTTTGTGAAGAAAAATGACAATGCTCAATTAAGGTCAGCCTCTTTTACTTTTCCTTATGATTTTTATCCTTATGATTTTTATTGTAGCAACATTTTACTGCCAGGTTTTAATAACTGGTGACCTCTTCATTTTTCTCTCAAATGTACATTTGTAAAAGTAGGCTGGAGTGCATAGGATATGGAATAGGCAATCAAAGTTCAAATCCTGGCTGAGGCTGTTTGCTTTTCACTTAGAACTAATGAATCCATGTGTTGTCTCCACATAGGAAATAAAATTGGAAACCAGTGTTCAAATCCTGATAGAGGCTGGCATTTCATTTTGGGTTAATAACTTTGGGAAAGGCATAAATCCATCTCTCCCTTAAAAGAAAAATGACAATGCTCAATCAAGGTCAGCCTCTTTACAATTTCATTATGATTTTATTTCATTAACAATTTACTGTCAGCCTTTAATAACGGGTGATATCTTCATTTTTCTCTCAAACTTAGATTCATAAAAAGTAGGTTGAGATGCAGAGGTTAGTTTGTTTAATGGCATATCAACCCTTGTTGGTTATTTAATGCCAAATTTCTCTTTTCAAATATATGATTTTTTTAAGAAATAATTTTCCTTAACTTTATGTATATTAATAAATACTGGCGGCTGACCCTCAGCCACTGCCTTCTAGTACCTATATGATAAAAAAAGGTTGGATATTTGCTATTAGAGAAAATTGGAGAATACAGTCAGGACAAACATGATTTTTAGGGCTTGATATGACCAGCTGATTGATTGGATGGGGCCCTCACCAATCACCTGTTTAGCTCAAGTAAGTGCTAAAGTGGAGTGTTGCATGTCATGGCACCACTTAGCACCAGGGTCATAGACTTCTCAGCTATTACAATCTTGTCTTCAGGCATTACAAGTCACCACCTACGGCCAACAGGTAAGTCTATTGTTGGGAGGGGGGGATCTAAGTACTCTGCAGAGGAGCAGTCAGCATATTCTACAGAATAGTTGGATGCATACCTTTCCCAAGGGTATTAGCACTATATGTAATGCAGTCTTATGTTACTGAGCCCATTTCCTATGACAATAAATGTTGAAGGCGCATGGTGTAATGGATAAAGTCGTAAGAAATAGTCTCATCGACCAGAGTTCAAATACTGTATGAAGCTACAGTTCACATAGCGCTAAAACCCTCAAGAAAGGTATGAATCCTACTCTCCCTCCAGCTATAGGTAAACAGCAGGGCAGACTGGGCTCTTTAACCTTGGTTAAGCAACCAGTCTAGGAGAAGGAAAACTCTGAAGTTAAACTCCGCTTGGGGTGGTCACTACTAGAATAGATCACTAATTAGGACAGAGCCTATTTCACTAATTTTAAAATTTTAATTTTTAACTGTCATACAATGAGTGCTTCCAATTGGTCTAACTTATAAGTGATATAAGTAGTTGCTTGACTAGCAGAAGATCCTTAAGAGCACTTGTTGTTTTTGTATATCAGCTAGCAGAAATGCTGATAGGTACACATCCTGCTTCACTGACGCATAAAAATCTAAAAAGGACAGAGTAAAATTGTATCCATGCATCCCAGTGTTTTTTTCTCTTTCCCCACCATTTCCAGCTTACTGTAAATACATTTCAATATTTTCTTGGAAATGAATTACACGCTATGGGGTACAAGGTAGGAGTTAGATGGCTTTAGTTGTTCATAGATAAAAACTCTACGATTTTTTAAGAAACTTTAGTTGGAACCCATCAAATTTCTCGGGGACTCGTTCAAATCAAATACATGCGCCCCAGGACGTACTAAAATCACTGAGCTAGTATACTCATGTAAAAAAAATGACAGTGTATACAAAAAAAAAGAAAGTTTTTTTGACTGCAGGTGTGCAAGCAATTTAGTATTGATAATAATCAATATTATTTGCAGTGATGGGAGATGTGCGAGATCAAATTCCCATTGGGTCCCATAAAGTGCTAGGGTGGGTCCTCTTATGCAGTGTTAGATGAATTTATCTTTTTTAACTCTTTGCTTTCAGTTAATTATTAATAACATTCACAGCTCATGTTTAGAAAGTAACCAATCTAACTTGAGATTTGAAAGAGTTCCTAATTTCAATATATTCAAAAATAAACCCAGAAAGAAAGAAAATTTCAAACAAATTCTACTTAAAGATAGTTTTTACTGAACAGATGGACTCGCCACTTCTAATACATTTCTCTGCCTGAATTTTTGTGGCTTGTCAAACATTTAGACAATTTTTGAAAACTTTCTAAAAACAATTTCTTTCACAAGAAATTTTCTCCTGACCATAACTTAAGGTTGAGAACTAGTTGAGAAGAAACAAAAAATAAATAACATAAAAGAAATATTTGTGTTTGCCTTATTACTCTTTGTTCATCTTTATGTGTGTGTGTGTGTGTGTGTGTGTGAGAAGGGACTTTAATGAACTTTCACCGTTATTGTAAAGCAAGACTTGTCTGTTATTTACGGATTTGAGCTCTCTAGTGATCATAACACACACACATATATATATATATATACTGCTGTATGTATTTATCAGTTAAAAGTTCCTTCATACGGCTAGAAGTAGTTGCTAAGTCTAGCCACACTGATGAGACATGAAATGTCATAATATGGTGTCTGGGGATGACTATATATATATATATATATAATATACCAAGCGTGTTGGTAAATCCTTGTGGTGAGAAAAAACCCAGCAAATAGTTTGATTGTAAAAATATACTACCAAACATCAACCAGGGAGAAAATATTTTTTTGAATTTTAGCCCTGAAGAGCTTTATGCGAAACTAATCGTAGGTTCGTCTGACTCATTAGATTTATATATATTATATATATATAATATATATATATATATATATATTTATTTATTTATCTACAAAAACTATTTCTCTATTTAAAGCCATTTGTTCTGTTAGTGTTGAACAAACGGGTAGCGCATTAGGGTTTGATCATCTCTAATGGGGTCTAACTGGCGAGGGGGGTATTATGTTGAAAGCCCCCCCTCCCAATGAACCAGTTAATAATAACATAACTGACAACACTACCCAGTGCTGTTTAGTAGCACAGGTGTATCTCAAACATACTTGGACTGTGAGACTGATTTATTCTGGCAGTGGTAAATTTAATCACGTAAAACACCTGATTAAATTCACCTGACTAATTAGTTTCTAGAAAAATGTACTTCCTGATCTAAAAGTCAACTCCATTTGAGAAGAGAGATAAAAAAAAAAAAATTAGTAAAAAATTTGGGTCTATGCCTCAATGTAACAACTTGACATTTAAATAATTATACAGAATTTATTTTGGCTAAAATAGCTGCTTCCATATAATGAAATAATATATATATATATATATATATATATATATATATATATATATACCAAACCCTCCACACAAGTAGGATGCAACATAAAGTCACTTTCTTAAGCGGAATTTAACAGGTTTAAATAAAGAAATAATATACACTCAGTGATGCGGATAGCTTTTTGATTTATTGAGTCCCAACTAAAGCCATCTAACTCCTACCTTGTAACCTAACCTGTGTAATTCCTTTCTGAAATATATTTAAAGTTAACTTGAAATAGTGAGGGAAGAAAAAAGAAAAACACTGGGATGCATGGATATTATTTTATTGCATCTTTTTAGATTATTGTGCATCAGGGATGCAGGATGCGTACCTATCAGCATCTTTGTTCACTAACAGAAAAAAAATTGCAACACTCTGAAAAACAATGCTGATTATCACCCATGTATTGTCTGCACATAAAGCGTGAGTACTGTTGATATATCCCTTATTTTGGTGACCCATGTACTTATTGATGTATATATGTAATTTATTATCTATATGTTTAATCTTGAGTAAATTGAATAACATATTCAGGATGTTACAATTTTATTT
Source organism: Doryteuthis pealeii (assembly GCA_023376005.1). Lineage (NCBI taxonomy): Eukaryota > Metazoa > Mollusca > Cephalopoda > Myopsida > Loliginidae > Doryteuthis > Doryteuthis pealeii. Next base: position 8,388,139 of record CM042166.1, on the reverse strand, counting down.
TTACCCATATATTTTTACTGCATCAATATTTAGAATAATGTTATAATAGGAATCTTTATCTGTGCAAATTTTCATGTTTTGTTGAGTAGGTTTTAAAAATAACAGTTATATCTCTGACGAACAATTCATGGTTGATAGTTATGGGATTGTATTTTTTTTTTAAACATGAACAAAGAATTAAATAGATAAGGATTTTTTTTTTATATTATCTGGTTTATAATTTAAAAAAAAAAACAACTCTCCCCTCCAAGTGAAAATGTTTATTAGATTACTGATTAGTCACTTTTAAATAACAGTGGTACCTTGATTTACAAGTTTAATTTGTTCTGCTTGTAACTCAATTTCCTTGTATATCAAATCAATTTTACACATTGAAATAAATTGAAATGCTATTAATCCGTTCCAGCCACCCCCAAAATACCTTACTTTTTTTGTTAGTTTTTTTTTTTTAATAAGAAAAATAGCAGTGTATTGTATAAAAACAATAAAATAGAATATAATGAATTATGTGCTGTAATATGTTTTAATATCTATCTTTTTATAAATATTTTTCTTTAGTGTAATAAATTTGGAAACTTAAATGTTTTTAGTAAACTTATTAACATAAGCATATCTGAAGCTTGCTCATATCCCAAATTTTAACTCTCAACACAAAGGACACTTGTAAGTCAAGCTAACACTGTATTTAAAATAATGTTACAATAAAACTTCTTATCTGTACAAATCTAATGTTTTGTTGAATATGCTTCACAAATAACATAGTTATCTTATTATAATGGAGATTGTGTGTTTTTCTGTCTGTAACCGAAACTATATTACTACTCAAGTCACAATTCCCTTAATTATTTACGTCAAATTCTCCATGATTTCATTCTTTTAAACCTTCAGTTATTAATAAAAATTGTTTTACATTATTAATACTGTTGATCATATCTACGTACTAATAACATGCAATTGTATTTATATATACAACAAAATAGCGGTTTACAGTTTGAACGAGAAGGCTAATTTGCATATTGATATTTAAAATTTTTTATTTAATAAATATGTGCTTGGTATTATTGATTTCTAATTGTTTGGTTTTATCTTAAGAAATATAAACAACAATCTCGTGGATAAATCTTAAAAGAAATTTATTTTACAAGAAGAAAATAACTGTAATATTATCCTTTACTTTCCTATTCTAACTAAATAGTTAAATTAAATTTACCAATGAAAGAGGGGAGTAATGGAAAATGATGGAAGGGTTAGTTCAAAGTTGTTCTATTTTTCGATTATACCCCCTCTGTTGCAGATCTTTTTATCTGCATTCTTAGTCAGTTTCATTAGCCTTTCTAATTTAATATGATATTTTATTATATCCAAACTTAAATACTTGCACCCGGAGGGTGCATATATTTGCTAGTATCTCTAATGAACCAGTGTTGATGGCTTTGGTATAGTAATTTTTTAAAAACATAAACAAAGAATTAAATTGGCACACCTAGATAAGGATTTTTATATTATCTGGTTTATAATTAAAAAACCCAAAAAAAACAACCTTCTCCTAAGTGAAAATATTTTTAGATTACTGATCAATCACTTACAATATACAGTGGTCTCTTGACTTACGAGTTTAATTTGTTCTGCTTGTAACTCAATTTCCTTGTATATCAAATCAATTTTACTCATTGAAATAAACTGAAATGCCATGAATCTGTTCCAGTCCCCCCCCCCCCCAAAAAAAAAAACCAATTTAAAAAATGTTTTTTAAATTAAAAAAAAAAACAACAAAAAGCACTTGTATAAAAACATAAATAGAATGTAATGAATTATGTGCCGTAATATTTTAATATCTATTTTTTTAAATAAATATTTTCCTTTGGTGAAATAAATTTGGAAACTTAAATGTTTTTAGTGAACTTATTAACATAAGCATATCTGAAGCTTGCTCATACCCCCAAATTTTAGCTCTCAACACAAAGCAAAAATTTCATCTATGGGTTAAATAGAAGAATGTGTTTATAAGAAAAATTGAGTATCCATTAGGAATGAATTTATTTCAAAATTTTGTTGGCATTAAATGACCCACTGATGTTGATATGCCATAAAATAGAACAACCAACAAAACAAAGCAAAAAAACAATAAAAAAAACAACAATCGAGCGAGTGATAGCTCCTAACTCAGAAAACTCGTACGTTGGGACACTTGTAAGTCAAGGTAATGCTGTATTTAAAATAATGTTATAATAAATACACTTATCTGTGCCTATCTAATGTTTTTGTTGAGTATGCTTTAAAAATAACATAGTTATATCTCCAATGAACCAGTGTTTATGGTTTTGGTATTATAAGTGGTTTTCTTCTTCTTTCCTATAAACATATTCAAACAAAGCATTAAACTTACACACCTGGATAAGGATTTTTTTTATATTAGCTGGTTTATATATAAAAAAAACCCCAACCAAACACTTTTTTCTCCCCCCCCCCCAAGCCAAAATGTTTTTAGATTTCTGATCAATCAGTTTCAATATAATTCCAATTCAGCCAATTATGTAGGATTCTTAATTTTCTTCTTTATGCCCAAATATAGTTTGTATTAAGCAAGTAGAAATGATTGAGATAGAAGGTCTAAAAATAAAGCTGTTTTGAGCATATAAAGCTAGTAAACAAGACACATCATTATGCATTAATATAATGGAAAAAGAAATAATTCAAGTTTTAAAAACAAACATGATTTTTTATTTTGAATTAATCTGCAATTTTGTTATATAAAAAACCCTGAAGCATTATGGGTATTTTTAAAAGTGGATGGCAAACAAAAACATCAGCAAATTCAGAAAATAAAGAATTTTTATGATTGAGAATTTAATGCATCTCTTCGATTTGATACTTTATAGTTAGAATTAATCATTTTAATGTTTAATAGTTGTTTTATTTAATTAGGAAATAATTAAAATGCATCCCATATTTGTTTAATTTCTTTTTTATAGGATTATTTAATTATTTTAGTCTCGAATTGAAAAGTGAATAGTTTAATAGATTTTAAAACAAGTAATGTTACTACTTTGCACTATACCAGTATTTCATTTTCTTTATTTCATATATATATATATATATATATATATATATATATATATAACTAGCTATACAAGTATGTATTGAGCACTTTGCAATATTTAATATATCTCTATTCACTTTTTTTCCCACAGTCAAAATTGAGATTCGTTTGTTTTTTCTATTTTTTTTTTGTTCCGTGGGTTCTCTCTAAAACTACTATATATATATATAAATATATATAAAGTAAAGTCGTCGGGCGGCCTAAAGTCGGTATCAGCCAGTCAGTGAGGGAGTCTATCCCCTTTTCAATAGCGCTAGACCAAGGAGATTGTTTTGGCGTCTGAGGTGGAGCGCCACACCTAACATCAGCTCCTTACTTTACCGCACAGATCCCTGTGCTACTCATACGCTGACTTGGTGAGGACCGGATCGAACTAGGAACCTTGTGGTTTCTAGCCAAACACTCTACTGACTGAGCTAACCCGGCCCCTATATATATTATATATATATATATATATATATATAATATAATAATATATTATATGTGTGTGAGAGAGTGGTTGTAAATAGAGGAAAAAACAATATATATAACACAAAATGTGGTTGTAAATAGAGGAAAAGGTGGATATAACAACACAGCAACTAAATTCCATTGATATTTCACCTCATTGTTTAGTTGAAGCTTTTCAAAATTTATTGAGACAAAAAACGAGGCGAAATATCAATTGAATTTAGTTGCTGTGTTGTTATATCCACCTTTTCCTCTATTTACAACCACATTTTGTCATTTATTCAATCTGTCACTCCTCATATATACTTAGATGATGCATATCTTTCTCAAATTACATTAATGAAATGCAAACAGTCATGTCCAGGATTTGAACTCAAGTCACCAAGTCCATTTCCTCAACAATAACCATTACACTACATGCTTTAGCTTCATATACTATAGTAAAGTAGTAATCCTTGTAAGAACAGCAATGGAGTCTATCCCCTTTTCATTGTGCTAGACCAGGAAGATATATTTTTGCTGAGATGAGCGCACAACCTATTCCTACTCTCAGAGCTTTACCACACCGAATCCAGATTATCCAAGCTGTTGATACTCACTGCCATGAGTGGTAAGACTGCGTACTTCAAACCTGTAACCTTGTGATGTTTTTACTGACGGTGAGAACCACATCTTACCATCAGCTCTCAGCATGCTTTACCACACAGATCAGATTATCAGCCTGTCGTACTCATGACTGAGTTGGTAATGACTCTATCAAACCGTAACCTTGTAATTTTTTACTGAGGTGGTCACACATCACCGTCAGCTCTCAGATGGCTTTACACAGATCAGATATCCAGCTGTAGATACTCATCACTGATTTGGTATGACTGGTATCAAACCTGATAACGTGATTTCTTACTGAGGTGGTTCACCACTCTACCGTCAGCTCTCAGTGCTTTACCACACAGATTCAGATTATCCAAGCTGTGATACTCATGCACTGAGTTGTATGACGTGTATCAACCCTGTAACCTTGTGAGTTTTACTGAGGTGTTCACACATCTACCGTCAGTCTCAATGCTTACACAAGATCAGAATTATCCAAGCGTATACTCATGCACTGAGTGGGTAATGACTGGTATTCAAACCTGTAAACCTTGTGATGTTTTTACTGAGGTGTTCACCACATTCTCTACCTCAGCTCTCAGATGCTTACCACACAGATCAGATATCCAAGCTGTGATACTCATGCACTGATTGTATGCTGTATCAAACCTGTAACTTGTGACTGTTTTTACTGAGGTGTTCACCCACATCTACGCAGCTCTCAGATGCTTTACCACACAGATCAAATCCAGCTGTGATACTCCATGGCACTGATGTTGGTAATGACTGCGTATTCAAACGGTAACCTTGTGATTTTTACTGGGTTTCACCACATCTACTCACTTCAGATGCTTACACACGAGCAAATTATCCAAGTGTGCTACTCATGCATGATTGTAATGACTGGGTATCAAACCTGTAACTGTGATGTTTTACTGAGGTTGGAGAACCACATCTACCGTCAGTCCAGATGCTTTTACCACACAGATCAGATTATCCAAGCTGTATACTCATGCACTGAGAGTAGTAATGATGTATCAACCTGTAAACCTGTTGATGTTTACTGAGGTGGTTCACCACAGTCTACGTGCAGCTCTCAGATGCGTTTACCACACAGATCAGATTATCCAAGCTTGTGATATCATGCACTGAGTTGGAATGACTGCGTATCAAACCGTAACTGTGTAATGTTGTACTGAGGTGTTCACCACATCGACCGTCAGCTCTCAGGCTTACCACCAGATCAGGATTATCCGAAGCTGTGGATACTCATGCACTGAGTTGGGTAATTGACTGGTATCAACCTGTAACCTGTATGTTTTCTGAGTTTGGTTCACAACATTACCGTCAGCTTCAGATCTTTACCCACACAGATCAATTATCCAAGCTGTGATATCATGCACTGAGTCGGTAATACTGGTATCAACCTGTAACCTTGTGATGTTTTACTGAGAGTGCGGTCACCAGCAGTCTACCGTCAGCTCTCAATGCTTACCACACAGATTCAGATTATCACAAGCTGTGTAGCTCGATGCACTGAGTTGGCATGACTCGGTATCAACTAACCTTGTGATGTTTTTACTGAGGTGGAGACCAGCGAGTCGCGATCAGCTCTCAGGGATGGCTTTACCAAAGATCAGAATCAAGCTTGTCTCTGCACTGAGTTGTAATGACTGGTATCAACCTGACCTGTGATGTTTTACTGGTGGTCACCACATCTACCGATCAGCTCTCAGACAAACCGTACCCATATCAGCATATCCGAAAGCTGTGATACTCATTCACTGAGTGTAATGACTCGTATCACCTGTAACCTTTGATTTTACAAGATGAGTGAGACCACATCTACATAGCTCTCAGATTGCTTTTACCACAACAGATCAGATTATTCCAAGCTGTATCTCATGCACTGAGTTGTAGATGACTGGTATCATCTCTCTT
>CM042166.1:8338057-8381957 GCA_023376005.1 Doryteuthis pealeii | reverse complement strand
AGGAAAGGATTAATTAATTGGGACAAATCAAAAAACAATTTTTTTTCCTTTTCCCCCCTCCCAATGGAAAAATTTTTTTTTTTTTTTTAAAAATTTTTTTTTTTTTTAAAAAAAAATTTAAAACCTCAAAAATTAAAAAAAAATTAATAAATTGGGGTCCCCCCCCTTTACATTATTAATACCTGTTTAACTAAGTCTACAATACTGAAACAACAAATGCAAAAAAAAATATATTATATATAGCAACATAAAATAGGCGGTTTTTACAAGTGTAAACAGGAAAGGCTAATTTTGCATATTATATTAAAAAATCCGAATTTAATAAATTAATGGTGCTTAAGTATTAATTGAATTTCTAATTGTTTTGGTTTTATTTTAATGAAATATAAAGCAAAAATCTCTTAATTAAATCTTAAATGAAATCCATTAACAAGAAAAAATAACTGTCATTTTTTCTTTACTTCCTCTTTTAACTAATACTTTAATTAGAAAAAATTAAACAATGAAAGGCCGAAGTGATGAAGAGTAAGTTTGCAGTTGTTCCATTTTTTATTATACTCCCTCTGTTTCAAATCTTTATATACTCCTCTGTTTCAATCTTTTTATCTGTATTCTATTTAGTTTCATTAGCCTTTCTGATTTAAATACAATATTTTATTACATTAAAACTTAAATACTTGCACCCGGAGGGGTGCATATATTGCTCAGTAATATATAACAATTACAAAAAAAATATATATTATTTATTGAATTATTATAATATATATAAATAATAAATAAATATATATTTTTTGTATATACTATAGTGTGAGATGGTCACTGTTTCAGCTTTGCTGGAATGGCGTACCAAAGGCAGTATTATTGGTAGAGTGCTCAAATGATAAATAGAGCTGTTATATATAATAATAAGATAAATATATAAAGGTTTTACATATCTATTAGGTGACAAAGGAACATTCACAACCATATTGTTTCATGCGATGGCAATCATCAGGTGAAGATGTTTCAAATGGAGCATTTGAAAAACATCTTCACACTGATGATTGCATCGCATGAAACCAATTGGTCGTGAATGTTCTTTTGTCACCTAATAAATAGATATGTAAAACCTTTTATATATTTATCTTATTATATTATATTTTTTGTATATATTTATTTTGTTTTGGAATCTAATCTGCTACCATATTGGTTTCATGCTCTTAAACTTGCTTGTTTAAGTGGAGGCAATCTTCAAGTGGCAAACGAGGAAAGATTTTGAAAAATGTCTTTCACTTTTCGGCTGCTGAAGATTGCTCCACTTAAACAAGCGAGTTTAAAGAAGAACATGAAACCAATATGTTAATTTTATGTCAATGCAAACTCATGCAACCAAAAATAAGTTGATCTAATAACAAATTCATTTTAGCTTTATTACATTATTTCATTTGTTTTATAATATTTTGTACTTTAAAATTCTTTTTTTTTTTTTAAATTCTAGACATCAGGAATCTATAGAGAGTTCTACTTTTCCTTTGTTGTACATCAAGTGAACTGCTCAACTGTGACTTGTATTTCAATTGATTATACACCTTTTTGTTGAATCAAATATTTTCATCCATGTTTTTTAAAAAAATGGACACAGTGTAGTGGATAAAGGCGTTTGGATTAAAACAGTTCTAAGTGATAGTTATAACTGGGCTGCAGGTTCAATCCAAGTCAAGCCAACAGTAACATAGAATAATAATTTAACAACTTGTACCGAGCTATGGTTAGTGGAATGTGTTATGTTTTTTATGGGCCATCGTTTAGCCTTCAAGCAAGAGCGCTTGTCTAGTGGAAATCCTTGGTAATCGTTTGGTAAAGAATCCTCAGTATTGTAAGTTCCTCTGCCAATCAACAGCCATAATCTTTGGCTGATTCACTACTTAAACACTGATTCTTTCACAGTATATTTGCAACCATTGATGAAGGAATTTACAATACTGAGGATTCTTTACCAGAGGATTACTAAGGATTTCCGCTGGACAAGCGCTCTTGCTTGAAGGCTAAAGGATGGCTTATAAAAACATAACAGAATGAAAACAGGATACCCCAATGGATTGAATAAAGGGATGGGTTTAAAGTTCTGTGATAGCTCCCAATTATGACAAGAAGATTCCCTGAATTTTAGAAGACTTCCAAGTCCGACAAGAAATACCTTAACAAGGTCGGAGGGCACATTGGCTGAAATGTTGTACAGATAACAATGAAGATGAGGACAATAGTCCAAATAATAAAAATAATACAAATAAAAAACAAACAAACAAAAAACTTACCAATATGTTTGACACCAAAAGAAGTTTTCAATTCTTTTGGCCAAAATGTTGGATGGACGAATCCTGGTGAAACTACTTTTGTCTTGATTTGGTTCAATTTTTTGCATATCACGATCTGTGAGGACCATCTGAATTATTGTCCTAAAAGAAAAAAAAGTAATATGAAGAATAATTTCAATATACAGGGATATTTCAAAACCATGTAAAATGTATTAAAACCATATCTATTATCATACTAGGGTAAGTCGATTTTTCACTTTTTAAAAATATCAAATTGTCCATCTATGCGAAAGTTGTGTATTAGTATACTGAATACTGATACCAAAAATGACTTGCACATTGAGGAAATAGCATCAAAGTTTGTCTACTAAAATGTGCTAACAATCCTTGTTTTTACAACATTTGGCTTAGAAAATTTACTATTTTCAATATTTAAATCAGAAATGTTATTTTATTTTATTAAAATAAAACAAATTAAATATTATAGATAGAATTCAAATTGAAAATGTGTCCCCCCCACTGACACCAATTTCTAGGCTAAATGTTGTAAAAAACAAGGATTTTTAGTGCATTTTAGTAGATGAACTTTGATGCTATTTCCTCAAATAATGGTGCAAGAAAAATATCTAATTTTTGGTATCAATATTCAGTATACTAGCATACAACTTTTTTCGGACAATTTGATATTTAAAAGAAGTGAAAAATCAACCTACCCTATTATTATAGTAAAAATTGAGCGAATCAATGTTTGTTTCTCTAAGGCTTTTTTCCTGTTTAGTTTAAATGACTTAAATTAAATACTAAAATATTCCTTACTTCTGGGATTGAATTACCTTAGAAAAAAAATTTTCATGACTTTATTTAGCAGTCTGTTATACTTTTATGGTAAACTAGACCTTTACAAAGCTCAGTTTGGTAAAAGTCTATAAATGAGAATTAAATTCACTAACAATGATCTACTACTACTACTACTAGCCTAGCTCACTAATCATTACTTTGTGAAATGCCCTTGATTTACATAGTTAAACTTTTGTTAGTATAAGTTGTTGAATATTGTAATTATAGAAAATATTTTTTATTAAAAAAGAACTTAAATGATTTACTATGTGTCATTATCACCTTTTAAAAGGTATATATATCTTACAGTGAAATAGTACTCCTGGTACCACTTTAAAGGTTGGTATCTATGTCTAGATAAGCTTGCCTACAATATCAATTGTACTTCTTGAAGTTATTATTTTGGAAGAAATGTATTCTTTATTTAATTTTTTTCTCCCTCTAGCATATTATGAGATTGAAAAAAGATGATTTTTATTATCATTATTTATTTTATATCTATTGTGCTTCCTGAAGTTAATATTTTGGAAGTTTGCCCCTCTAGCATATTATAATGAGATTAAAAATATATGGTAATAAATGTAATCATCATTATTATTATTATTATCACATTATATCATTATTACTTATTATTATATCAATTGTGCTTCCTGAAGTTACTATTTTGGAAGAAATGTATTCTTTAACTTTTCCCCCCTCTAGCTATAACGAGATTTTTTTTTTAAAGTTTAAAAAATTCAACTTACTTGGGTTTTTATTATGGGTACATCTTCTTTGCATCCATAGCTTGTAGCTTTTCTCACCTCAGGTGAAGTTAACTGAGTTTGTTGGAGACGGTTATGTCTGGAATAGATTAAGGAAAAAAGAGATATAAAAAAAATGTCACAAAAGTACTTTTTTTTTTATAAGAGAAAATACTATTAAAAAAATCGCTGATTAAGGCCACACAGTGGTGACTACTTTAAATCACCAAGTTTCTTAAAAAAAAAGAAAAAAAAAGATGGGTTATCCAGAAATCTGTGTTTATACTAATAAGCATTTGTAATAATGTATTCTTAAAAAATGTGTGTAATGCAAAAAATATGAAAGATCTATTTGAAAATGTCAACATGGATGACATTCTGTCCTTTTTGAGGGAAATAAAATTATACCATAGAATATAGACATGAACTTAATCAATACCATACAACATGATCCCCGATGCTGCTAACACATTGTTAAAACCAATTACTACAAAAGTATAAATATAAATACACAATATATATTACTTCCTAACTGTTAGGTATGACATAACCCCAGACTGGTTGATATGCCGTTAAAATCAATCAATCAATCAACCAACCAACCAACAATACATAAAACAATAAATTTTCTTGTTTTACTTGGTATAAACACAGATTTTAAGTATTTTTCTAAGTAAAACAAGAAAAGTTATTGTTTTAAATATTGTTGGGTAAATTAATCATCTTTCCAACAGCAACCTGGAGCACCTTTTTGATCTCCATGTTTCTAACACAAGTAGGCATGCCTACAAAGTCAGAAAACAGCATAGCTCACTTGACTTTTGGAAACATTTTTTCATGCTCAGAGTTGCTGAGGCATGGAATAAACTACCTGCATCTATTGTAGGCTGCCGAAATACTGCATATTTCAAAACCTCCATGGTTCCTGTAATTCGACAAAACTATACCTGATACCCCCCCCCCCACTCATTGAGATACCCATGACTTATAAGTTTTAATTTTTTCTGCTTGTAACTCAATTTCCTTGTACATCAAAATCAATTTTCACAATTGAAATAAACTGAAATCTAATTAATCTGTTTAAGCCCCCTCACCCCCCAAAAAAACAACCTAACTTTTTTTTAATTACATTTTTTTAAATTAGAAAAATAGAAAAGTTGTCGGGTGGCCTAAAGTTGGCATCAGCCAGACAGCGAGGGAGTCTATCCTCTTTTTGCTAGTGCTAGACCAAGGGTTTTTTTTAACATCTGTGGTGGAGCACCACACCTACCATCAGCTACTCACTTTATTGCACAGATCCCTGTGCTACTCATACGCTGAGTTGCCGAAGCCGGAATCGAACAAGGAACCTTGTGGTTCCCAGGCGGACGCTTTCCCGACAACACAAAGTTAAAGGTCTTTAGTGAACTTATTAGCATAAATATATCTGAAGCTTGGTCGTACCTAAAATTTTCCTGGCTGTTGCACAAAAAGCAAGAACTGGTGATATCTAATGTGTATATATATTTACTTTGTCATTAATTGTTTTATTTTCATGGTTTCATCCGGACATACATACATTATATATATATATATATATATATATATATATATAATATATATATATATATATATACACACCAACTGCCCTTTATATATGGACTAGAAGCAGCTACCCAGTATCAACTGGGTAGAGGGGGAACACTGGTGTATTGATTTGTTTACTTTTGAGATTTACAAATGCAAGACATTTTTAAGTAGACTTGCAATGCTATTTCTATGTATATTTTAATTTTTTTAAATATCTTTGAATATACATCAAATCTTCCCTGGCTTTTGTACAAAAAGTAAGAACCAGTGATATATGTGTGTGTGTATATATATATATATATATATATATACTTTGTCGTTAATTGTTTTATTTTCGTAGTTTCCTCCGGACATACATACACACCAACCACCCTTTATATATGTATAGATAGGTAGATCGATAGATTATAAATTATTTAGAATCTGATAAAATAAACAAATAAAGAACAGCTCTGATAAAATGAACAAATAAAGAAATTTTAAAAATTATTTGCTTAAAATTAAAGAAATAAAAAGAAACAAAACAAAAACAAACCTCCTGTTCATTTTCCTGTTGCAATCATTTATCTATGTCTAGAATGAAAACTTTTGCAAACCATCACGTTTTTGTATTTTTATCATAGGGATGCCATGTGACAATTATCTTCACCCCCCCCCCAATCCCCGTACTCATTCACCATAAAGTTATCATCTGACACTTAACAATGAAAAATGATTAGAGTAATCTGATGTTATATCCAATATCAAGATAAGCTATTTAACTTTTGCCAATTTCAACTACAATTGTTCACTAAACCTTGTAAACTGTTCAAACAATCTCTCCCAATTTCTTTAAGAAAAATGACAATGTTCGATAGAGGTCAGCCTCTTTTAGTTTTCATTATTCAGATTTTTATTGCAACAACAATTTACTGCCAAGTTTTAATAACTGGCGACCTCTTCAAAATAGGCTAAGGTGCATAGGATATGGAATTGGCAATCAGAGTTCAAATCCTGGCTAAAGTTTTTTGCATTTTACTTTGCACTAATAACTTTGGGAAAGGTATGAACCCATCAGTTCTTCCCAATTTTGTGAAGAAAAATGATCATGCTCGATAGAGGTCAACCTCTTTATTGCAGCAACAATTTACTGCCAGGTTTTAATAACTGGTGATCTCTTCATTTTTCTCTCAAATGTACATTTGTAAAAGTAGGCTGGAGTGCATAGGATATGAAATTGGCAATCAGAGTTCAAATCCTGTCTAAAGGTGTTTGCTTTTCACTTTGCACTAATAACTTTGGGAAAGGTATGAATACAGCTGTTCTCTCCACATAGGATATGGAATTGGAAACCAGTGTTCAAATCCTGACAAAGGTTGTTTGCATTTCAGTTTGATCTAATAACCTTGGGAAAGGCATGAATCCATGTGTTGTCTCCGCATAGGAAAGGAAATTGACAACAAGAGTTCAAATCCTGGTAGAGGCTGGCATTTCACTTTGGGTTAATAACTTTGGGAAAGGCATAAATCCATCTCTCTCTTAAAAGAAAAATGACAATGCTCAATCAAGGTCAGCCTCTTTACAATTTCATTATGATTTTATTTCATTAACAATTTACTGTCAGCCTTTAATAACTGGTGATATCTTCATTTTTCTCTCAAACTTAGATTCATAAAAAGTAGGTTGAGATGCAGAGGTTAGTTTGTTTAATGGCATATCAACCCTTGTTGGTTATTTAATGCCAAATTTTTTTTTTTAGATATGATTTTTTTATGAAATAATTTTCCTTAACTTTATGTATATTAATAAATACTGGCGGCTGACCCTCAGCCACTGCCTTCTAGTACCTATATGATAAAAAAAGGTTGGATATTTGCTATTAGAGAAAATTGGAGAATACAGTCAGGACAAACATGATTTTTAGGGCTTGATATGACCAGCTGATTGATTGGATGGGGCCCTCACCAACCACCTGTTTAGCTCAAGTAAGTGCTAAAGTGGAGTGTTGCATGTCATGGCACCACTTAGCACCAGGGTCATAGACTTCTCAGCTATTACAATCTTGTCTTCAGGCATTACAAGTCACCACCTACGGCCAACAGGTAAGTCTATTGTTGGGAGGGGGGGATCTAAGTACTCTGCAGAGGAGCAGTCAGCATATTCTACAGAATAGTTGGATGCATACCTTTCCCAAGGGTATTAGCACTATATGTAATACAGTCTTATGTTACTGAGCCCATTTCCTATGACAATAAATGTTGAGGGCGCATGGTGTAATGGATAAAGTCGTAAGAAATAGACTCGTCAACCAGAGTTCAAATACTGTATGAATATGAAGCTACAGTTCACATAGCGCTAAAACACTCGAGAAAGGTATGAATCCTACTCTCCCTCCAGCTATAGGTAAATAGCAGGGCAGACTGGGCTCTTTAACCTTGGTTAAGCAACCAGTCTAGGAGAAGGAAAGCTCTGAAGTCAAACCTGTTAAACTCTGCTTAGGGTGGTCACTACTAGAATAGATCACTAATTAGGACAGAGCCTATTTCACTAATTTTAAAATTTTAATTTTTAACTGTCATACAATGAGTGCTTCCAATTGGTCTAACTTATAAGTGATATAAGCAGTTGCTTGACTACCAGAAGATCCTTAAGAGCACTTGTTGTTTTTGTATATCAGCTAGCAGAGATGCTGATAGGTACGCATCCTGCTTCACTGACGCATAAAAATCTAAAAAGGACACAGTAAAATTGTATCCATGCATTCCAGTGTTTTTTCTCTTCTCCCACCATTTCCAACTTACTGTAAATACATTTCAATATTTTCTTGGAAATGAATTACACGCTATGGGGTACAAGGTAGGAGTTAGATGGCTTTAGTTGTTCATAGATAAAAACTCTACGATTTTTTAAGAAACTTTAGTTGGAACCCATCAAATTTCTCGGGGACTCATTCAAATCAAATACATGCGCCCCAGGATGTACTAAAATCACTGACCTAGTATACTCATGTCATAAAAAATGACAGTGTATACAAAAAAAAAAAAATTTTTTTTGACTGCAGGTGTGCAAGCAATTTAGTATTGATAATAATCAATATTATTTGCAGTGATGGGAGATGTGCGAGATCAAATTCCCATTGGGTCCCATAAGGTGCTAGGGCGGGTCCTCTTATGCAGTGTTAGATGAATTTATCTTTTTTAACTCATTGCTTTCAGTTAATTATTAATAACATTCACAGCTCATGTTTAGAAAGTAACCAATCTAACTTGAGATTTGAAAGAGTTCCTAATTTCAATATATTAAAAAATAAACCCAGAAAGAAAGAAAATTTCAAACAAATTCTACTTAAAGATAGTTTTTACTGAACAGATGGACTCGCCACTTCTAATACATTTCTCTGCTTGAATTTTTGTGGCTTGTCAAACATTTAGACAATTTTTGAAAACTTTCTAAAAACAATTTCTTTCACAAGAAATTTTCTCCTGACCATAACTTAAGGTTGAGAACTAGTTGAGAAGAAACATAAAAGAAATATTCCTGTTTGCCTTATCACTCTTTGTTCATCTTTATGTGTGTGTGTGTGTGTGTGTGTGTGTGTGTGTGTGTGTGTGTGTGAGAAGGGACTTTAATGAACTTTCACCGTTATTGTAAAGCAAGACTTATCTGTTATTTACGGATTTGAGCTCTCTAGTGATCATAACACACACACACACACATATATATATATACTGCTGTATGTATTTATCAGTTAAAAGTTCCCTTCATACTTGCAGCTAAAGACAGCCGAGTGGTTAAGGAGTCGGACTGATGAAAAGTTTCGCTCCCGGCTAGAAGTAGTTGGTAAGTCTAGCCACACTGATGATACATGAAATGTCATAATATGGTGTCTGGGGATGACTATTCTACAAAACTATTTCTCTATTTAAAGCCATTTGTTCTGTTAGTGTTGAACAAACGGGTAGTGCATTAGGGTTTGATCATCTCTAATGGGGTCTAACTGGCGAGGGGGTATTATGTTGAAAGCCCCCCCCCCCAATGAACCAGTTAATAATAACATAACTGACAACACTACCCAGTGCTGTTTAGTAGCACAGGTGTATCTCAAACATACTTGGACTGTGAGACTGATTTATTCTGGCAGTGGTAAATTTAATCACGTAAAACACCTGTTTAAATTCACCTGACTAATTAGTTTCTAGAAGAAGAAAAAAAAAATGTGAAAATACTGTACTTCCTGATCTAAAAGTCAACTCCATTTGAGAAGAGAGATAAAAAAAAAAAAAAATTAGTCAAAAATTTGGGTCTATGCCTCAATGTAACAACTTGACATTTAAGGTAAAGGATAATTATACAGAATTTATTTTGGCTAAAATAGCTGCTTCCATATAATGAAATAATATATATATATATATATATATATATATATATATATATATATATATATATATATATACACCAAACCCTCCACACAAGTAGGATGCAACATAAAGTCACTTTCTTAAGCGGAATTTAACAGGTTTAAATAAAGAAATAATATACACTCAGTGATGCGGATAGCTTTTTGATTTATTGAGTCCCAACTAAAGCCATCTAACTCCTACCTTGTAACCTAACCTGTGTAATTCCTTTCTGAAATATATTTAAAGTTAACTTGAAATAGTGAGGGAAGAAAAAAGAAAAACACTGGGATGCATGGATATTATTTTATTGCATCTTTTTAGATCATTGTGCATCAGGGATGCAGGATGCGTACCTATCAGCATCTTTGTTCACTAACAGAAAAAAAATTGCAACACTCTGAAAAACAATGCTGATTATCACCTATGTAGTGTCTGCACATAAAGCGTGAGTACTGTTGATATATCCCTTATTTTGGTGACCCATGTACTTATTGATGTATATATGTAATTTATTATCTATATGTTTAATCTTGAGTAAATTGAATAACATATTCAGGATGTTACAATTTTATTTTTACCCGTATATTTTTACTGCATCAATATTTAGAATAATGTTATAATAAGAATCTTTATCTGTGCAAATTTTCATGTTTTGTTGAGTAGGTTTTAAAAATAACAGTTATATCTCTGACGAACAATTCATGGTTGATAGTTATGGGATTGTATTTTTTTAAAAACATGAACAAAGAATTAAATAGATAAGGATTTTTTTTTATATTATCTGGTTTATAATTTAAAAAAAAACAACTCTCCCCACCCAAGTGAAAATGTTTATTAGATTACTGATTAGTCACTTTTAATATACAGTGGTACTGTTATATAATCGCCGCTCTGCACCTATATTTGTGGCCTTGTGCCAGACTTGGAAAAGAACCTTAGAAAAATGTACTACCGATTATCTTAGATTACTGGGTGGTCTTTGTGGAATCACCGAAAAAGTAGTTAGGATAGATAACATCTTTTTAACGAGAAAAAGCAGACGATAAGTCTAGGATTAAGGAAAAAACAGTCTTTTGGACTCCAAGAAGCCTTTGATGTTTAGGTTAGTGAACGCTAGTTGACCAGTGAGATTGGAACGAATCGAAAGAAGTCGAACGTTCTAGAGAAGGAATCGTCTAGAAGATTTTAGAAATACTATTTAAGACCCGCGAATAGAATCACGAAAAGTCAGTTGGAGTCCGCGAGCAGAGCAGTCAGTTAGGGTCTGAGGATCCGAGAGTCAGAGGCAGTTAGAGCCAGGAGGCGTGCGTGGCAGTACGGAGTTAAGCTGTGGTCGCTAAAGACGATAAGGAAAGGCTAAGAAAAGCTTGTTCACCGAGAAGTTTACTAAGGACTAAAAAAAACTCGAAGTTGAATCCAGTTAAAATACACCTCTTGTTAAGACAGAGATTATTAGGGGTCCTCTCTCTCTCAAAAGTCATAGGAAGTTTGGAACATAATAAACTTCTGAGAAGTAAAACCTGGTGTTATTAGTCTGCTCTATTTACAACGAAAGAAATATCTTTATGAATGGACTCACGATGCAAACAAGATAGTAAAAGTCACTATCGCAAAGAAATCGTACTCATGAATGAAAGTCATTAAAGTGTAAACTTGTCAACACGTCAATTGGCCGTAACGAAGGAGCACGCGGCCGTGAAACGTGATACCTTTCCCTTGACCAAAAGAAGTGGAGGAAGATTTTGGGGCTAGCTAAGACTGACTGCTACAGCTAGATCTGTGTATGTAAACAAACGAAACTCCGTACGTACGTTAAATACGAATTGGTACCGCTACGTTAAATATTCCTAATCGATACTGTGTAACAAACGCCACAACGTTACAGTACCTTGATTTACAAGTTTAATTTGTTCTGCTTGTAACTCAATTTCCTTGCATATCAAATCAATTTTACACATTGAAATAAATTGAAATGCTATTAATCCGTTCCAGCCACCCCCAAAATACCTTACTTTTTTTGTTAGTTTTTTTAATAAGAAAAATAGCAGTGTATTGTATAAAAACAATAAAATAGAATATAATGAATTATGTGCTGTAATATGTTTTAATATCTATCTTTTTATAAATATTTTTCTTTAGTGTAATAAATTTGGAAACTTAAACGTTTTTAGTGAACTTATTAACATAAGCATATCTGAAGCTTGCTCATATCCCAAATTTTAACTCTCAACACAAAGGACACTTGTAAGTCAAGCTAACACTGTATTTAAAATAATGTTACAATAAAACTTCTTATCTGTACAAATCTAATGTTTTGTTGAATATGCTTTCAAAATAACATAGTAATGAACCAGTGGTGATGGCTTTGGTATAGTAATTTAAAAAAACCCATAAACAAAGAATTAAATTGGCTCACCTAGATAAGGATTTTTATATTATCTGGTTTATAATTAAAAAAAAAAACCTCCTCCTCCTAAGTGAAAATATTTTTAGATTACTGATCAATCACTTACAATATACAGTGGTCTCTTGACTTACGAATTTAATTTGTTCTGCTTGTAACTCAATTTCCTTGTATATCAAATCAATTTTACTCATTGAAATAAACTGAAATGCCATTAATCTGTTCCATTCCCCCCCCCAAAAAAAAACAATTTAAAAAATGTTTTTTAAATTAAAAAAAAACAACAAAAAGCACTTGTATAAAAACATAAATAGAATGTAATGAATTATGTGCCGTAATATTTTAATATCTATTTTTTAAAATAAATATTTTCCTTTGGTGAAATAAATTTGGAAACTTAAATGTTTTTAGTGAACTTATTAACATAAGCATATCTGAAGCTTGCTCATACCCCCAAATTTTAGCTCTCAACACAAAGCAAAAATTTCATCTATGGGTTAAATAGAAGAATGTGTTTATAAGAAAAATTGAGTATCCATTAGGAATGAATTTATTTCAAAATTTTGTTGGCATTAAATGACCCACTGATGTTGATATGCCATAAAACAGAACAACCAAAAAAACAACAATCGAGCGAGTGATAGCTCGTAACTCAGAAAACTCGTACGTTGGGACACTTGTAAGTCAAGGTAATACTCTATTTGAAATAATGTTATAATAAATACACTTATCTGTGCAAATCTAATGTTTTTGTTGAGTATGCTTTAAAAATAACATAGTTATATCTCCAATGAACCAGTGTTTATGGTTTTGGTATTATAAGTGGTTTTCTTCTTCTTTCCTATAAACATATTCAAACAAAGCATTAAACTTACACACCTGGATAAGGATTTTTTTTATATTAGCTGGTTTATATATAAAAAAAAAACCCAACCAAACACTTTTTTCTCCCCCCCCCAAGCCAAAAATGTTTTTAGATTTCTGATCAATCAGTTTCAATATAATTCCAATTCAGCCAATTATGTAGGATTCTTAATTTTCTTCTTTATGCCCAAATATAGTTTGTATTAAGCAAGTAGAAATGATTGAGATAGAAGGTCTAAAAATAAAGCTGTTTTGAGCATATAAAGCTAGTAAACAAGACACATCATTATGCATTAATATAATGGAAAAAGAAATAATTCAAGTTTTAAAAACAAACATGATTTTTTTATTTTGAATTAATCTGCAATTTTGTTATATAAAAAACCCTGAAGCATTATGGGTATTTTTAAAAGTGGATGGCAAACAAAAACATCAGCAAATTCAGAAAATAAAGAATTTTTATGATTTGAGAATTTAATGCATCTCTTCTGATTTGATACTTTATAGTTAGAATTAATCATTTTTAATGTTAATTAGTTTGTTTTATTTAATTAGGAAATAATTAAAATGCATCCATATTTGTTAATTTTCTTTTTTATAGGATTATTTAATTATTTTAGTCTAGAATTGAAAAGTGAATGGTTTAATAGATTTTAAAACAAGTAATGTTACTACTTTGCACTAATACCAGTATTTCATTTTCTTTATTTCATATACATATATATATATATATATATATAAAAACTAGCTATACAAGTATGTATTGAGCACTTTGCAATATTTAATATATCATCTATTTCACTTTTTCTTTTTCCACAGTCAAAATTGTGATTTGTTTGTTTTTTCTATTTTTTTTTTTGTTCCGTGGAGTTCTCTCTAAAACTACTATATATATATATATATATATATATATATAAAGTAAAGTCGGTGTCAGCGAGGCAGTCTATCCCCTTTCAATAGCGCTAGACCAAGGAGATTGTTTTGGCGTCTGAGGTGGAGTGCCACACCTTCATCAGCTCTTTTACCGCACAGATCCCTGTGCTACTCATACGCTGAGTTGGCGAGGACTGGTATCGAACTAGGAACCTTGTGGTTTCTAGCCGAACGCTCTACCGACTGAGCTAACCCGGCCCCTTATATATATATATATATATGCTTTAGCTTCATATACTTATAGTAAAGTAGTAATCCTTGTAGAGTAGTCTATTGTCAGTATCAGCTAAACAGCAAAGGAGTCTATCCCTTTTTCATTGCGCTAGACCAGGGAGATTATTTTTGAAGAGAGGTGGCTCACCACATCTACCGTCAGCTCTCAGATGCTTTACCACACAGATCAGATTATCCAAGCTGTGATATCCATGCACTGAGTTGGCAAGGACTGGTATCAAACCTGTAACCTTGCAATTCCTAGCCGAATGCTTTACTGACCAAGCTAACTGACCTTATCATTTACCCACCTGGGTAAATAGTAGGGCAGACTATGTTCTTTAACCTTGGTAAAGCAACCAATCTAGGAGAAGGCAAACTCTGAATTCAAACCAGTTGTATCACTGAAGAAAGATAAAATTTATTTTAACCAAGGTCAAATTTCCCCCACTTTTGTAAGCAATCAGTCTAGAACTTGTGTAATTCTCATCACCCACATCTATTAAGATGGATTTGGTTAGAGACTTTGAAATCAATCAATTTTTATCCCTGTTTTATTAATGGCTTTTCTCTTAAAGCAACGATCAGCCTATTGAACAACATGAGCCTGCAAAAAAAGTCAGGATTCTTTTATATATATATATATATATATATATATATACAACACACTTATACACACAGGATATATATACAACTCACCCACATACATACAACACCCATATATATATATATATTATATATACACACAACACATACACCCACATATATATATATAAACACACACACACATATATATATATACACACACACACACACGTGTT
Source organism: Doryteuthis pealeii (assembly GCA_023376005.1). Lineage (NCBI taxonomy): Eukaryota > Metazoa > Mollusca > Cephalopoda > Myopsida > Loliginidae > Doryteuthis > Doryteuthis pealeii. The sequence continues at coordinate 8,366,900 of CM042166.1, read as the reverse complement.
ATATATATATATATATATATATATATATCTGGTTTTGGCATCTCAATTGCTATGTGTATTTTCCTTTGAACTTACTGTGTTCCGAATGTTCCCAGGTTTAGCATTTAATCAATAAAATTAAGTATCAGTGATGTCCATGTGGGGGTGGCAAACTTACCCTGGCTTTAAGCAATGGTGATCAGAAGCAAAAGGGAATTTTATCTCTTCCTTCAGGTTGAGATCAATAATTGTGGAGCCTTCTCCAAATAATACAACATCGTGGAATTAGAGGACAATCTCCATGGCGTAGTAGTTAATAAGCTGAACAATAACATTGTAGTGAGTTTGAATGCCAATCATCCTGTTATATTTACTTTTGGACTAATGCCCTTTGGAAATATACCCACCACCTTTTAGGACATATATGATTAAAAGGAAGCGCGTGGTGTAATGGTTAAAGTCATGGGCAAATGGACTCGTCGACCCGAGTTCAAATCCTGGACATGAAAATTGCATTTCACTTAGCACTAATACCCTTGGAAAGGTATGAATCCTACTTTCCCTCCAGCTATGGATAAATAGTAGGGCAGACTGGGCTCTTTAACCTTGGTTAGGCAACCGGTCTAGGAGAAGGAAAACTGAATTCAAACCTGTTAAACTCCGCTTAAGAAATTGACCTTGTGTCACATCCTGCTTGTGCGGAGGGGTTTGTATGTGTATATATATATATATATATGATAAAAAGGATTGGGGCTTGCCATAAGGGCAATAGGGTTAGGACAATTTACAGGTGCTAGGGCTTGACGTGACTAGCCAATTGATCAGAGGGGGCCCTCTCCAAACACCCGTCTAGCCCAAGTAAAGTCCAAAGTTGAATGTCATGAACTTCTCAGCTACCTGGGTTCCATCCTTAAGCATCACGGGTTGCCACCCACGGCCAAGCAGGAGTTCTTGTGGTGTAGTGGCTAATGTGCTGGATTGTGACATTGTAGTAAGTTAGTTCAAACCCCACTTGTGCTATTATGCTCACTTTTCAGACTAATACCCTTGGGAAAGGTATGAACTCCCCCCTCCCCCAGCTATAGTTGGTATTAAACAAAGAAACCAAACTATGTAGTCACCCATCTTTGAACTGAATAGGCTTATCATTGCTTAAAGGCCCTAGATTGCTTAAAGAACCCCTTTCTGAACCCCCTTATCCTCCCAGCTATGGGTTAAATAGTACCACTACTGTTCTTCTACAAGGATGGTTGGTTGGGTAGTTGTTTTGGTTTTTGGCATATCAACACTCTTTGGGTCATTTAATGCTGGTCATATTCGGTTTCTTACAGTACCTGCTATTGCTTAAATGGTCACCCATCTAAGTATTGTGCTGGCTTAACTTCAGTGATCTAGCAAGAATTGGTGCTTTCAATGTGACTTAATTGTAAGCCTTCTGCAATGATAGCGTTGGTATTAAATAAACCACAAAGGTTGAAAACAAAGAAACCAAATTAAGTAAAACTTCATAAATAACTATACTACATTTTTTTTCACATTAAAAAAAAAAAAAAAAAAAATTTAAAAATTCCAAAATAAAACCCACTAATTATGACACGAGGTCACACACACAAGTATAGACTAAACAAATGAAATTAAAGAATTATTTTCAATCAATAATTCTGTTAGGATATTTTTGTATCACTTAATAGTACCACTACTGTTCTTCTACAAGGATGGTTGGTTAAGAGGTTGTTTTATTTTTTGGCATATTAACCCTCTTTGAGTCATTTAATGCTGAATCAAATCATTTTGATATTTGTTTTCTTACAGTACCTGCTATTGCTTAAATGGTATTGAACAGACTCATCATTGCTTAACTTCAGTGCTTTCAATGTGACTTAACTGTAAGCCTTTTGCAAGGATAGCGTTGGCATTAAATAAACCACAAAGGTTGAAATGCCATTAAAACAAAGAACCAAATTAAGCAAGCTTAGTAAATAAGTATACTGCATTTTTTTTTTCACATTTCAAAAAAAAAAGAAAGAAAAAAAAGATGGCTTTGGTATTAAATAAACCACAAAGGTTGAAATGCCATTAAAACAAAGACACCAAATTAAGCAAAGCTTAGTAAATAAGTATACTGCATTTTTCTTTTTCACATTTAAAAAAAAAAAAAAAAAAAAAAAAAAAATTCGAAAATTCCCAAAATAAAACCAGTAATTATGACATGAGGTCACACACGAAAGTAGACTAAACAAATGAAATTAAAGAATTATCTTCCACCAATAATTCTGTTAGGATATTTTTGTTCTCACTGTTTTATTTTGAAGAGATAAATATCACAACATTATTTGGCTTTATGTCAGTATTCCTTTCCAAAGTCGTCACATTGATTTCTTTAAATCAAATTCTTACTTCTTTTACCGTTTTTTTTTTTTTTTGGTCTTCTCTGCAAGACACTTCTAAGAGTCAGTCTTCAATCTTTGGTCGGAATATTGCCAAAAACTATTACATTCAATAGGGTTACAAAGTTCAGGCTTTGTATAAACTTTTTACTGTGATGATGAACTATATATTTAAAAAAATATTAAAATCTCTCTTAAGTTTTGTACTGACTGCATATATTGTATTACATAGGAAGTGCTTGTAGTGTAATGGTTATCATCATACAATATATAATATTGGTTTAAATAAATAACATTTTGAAATAAAAAATAGCTTTTTAAATACCTGGTATGTTGTATTACATACATTTAAAAACTTTTACATTTTTTCAGGTCAGTTAACTTTGAACCACATATCTTTGAGGTGTAACACAGATTCTCATAGATAATTGGTTCAAAGTAAAAGTTTTTAAATAAAATAACTGGTGAATTATATATATTATTCATTTATATATCAACACTGAAAATTTCATTAAATGTGGTTAATACCCTGATTTTTGGTATTTTTGTTTCTTTCAGTGAGGTGACATATGATGGTGGAATTTAGGTCCGTTAAGATGATTTAACCCTATTTCTTGTATGTAATACAACATAAGTAGGTAGGCGGGGCGGCTTAATTCAGTATCAGCCACACAGTGAGGGAGTTTGTCCCCTTTTCACTAGTGCTAGACAAAGAAGATTATTTTAGCATCTGAAGTGGAGTGCACACCTACCATCAGCTCCTTAGCAGTTATTTAAAAATGTATTTTTAAGTACAAATTGATGTTATTTATTTAAATCATGGTTTGGATACAGCAAATTGAGTTCAAATTCTGGACGAAGCTGTTTGCATTTCACATAGCACTAATACCCTTGGGAAAGATATGAATCCAATTATTCTCTCTCCAGCTATGAGTAAATAATAGGGCAGACTGGGCTCTTTGATCTTGGTATGGCAACTGGTCTAAGAGAAGGAAAATTCTGAATTTAAACTTGTTAAACTTAACATAATAGTGCAATTGGATACTACAATGTCACAGTCCAGTATGTTTGCCAGTCCACCACAAAGGACTACCCTACTACAATGTCACAGTCCAGTATGTTTGCCAGTCCACCACAAAGACTACCCTACTACAATGTCACAGTCCAGTATTTGCCAGTCCACCACAAAGGACTACCCTACTACAATGTCACAGTCCAGTATGTTTGCCAGTCACTACTAGTCCAGTACAGTCACCACAGTCCAGTATGTTTGCCAGTCCACACAAAGGACTACCCTACTACAATGTCACAGTCCAGTATGTTTGCCAGTCCACCACAAAGAACTACCCTACTACAATGTCACAGTCCAGTATGTTTGCCAGTCCACCACACTCCACACCTACCCTACTACAATGTCACAGTCCAGTATGTTTGCCAGTCCACCACAAAGACCCCTAACATGTCACAGTCCAGTATGTTTGCCAGTCCACCACAAAGGACTACCTACTACAATGTCACAGTCCAGTATGTTTGCCAGTCCACCACAAAGAACTACCCTACTACAATGTCCAGTCCAGTATGTTTGCCAGTCCACCACAAAGACTACCCTACTACAATGTCACAGTCCAGTATGTTGCCAGTCCACCACAAAGGACTACCCTACTACAATGTCACAGTCCAGTATGTTTGCCAGTCCACCACAAAGACTACCCTACTACAATGTCACAGTCCAGTATGTTTGCCAGTCCACCACAAAGAACTACCCTACTACAATGTCACAGTCCAGTATGTTGCCAGTCCACCACAAAGGACTACCCTACTACAATGTCACAGTCCAGTATGTTTGCCAGTCCACCACAAAGGACTACCCTACTACAATGTCACAGTCCAGTATGTTTGCCAGTCCACCACCACCACAAAGGACTACCCTACTACAATGTCACAGTCCAGTATGTTTGCAGTCCACCACAAAGAACTACCCTACTACAATGTCACAGTCCAGTATGTTTGCCAGTCCACCACAAAGACTACCCTACTACAATGTCACAGTCCAGTATGTTTGCCAGTCCACCACAAAGGACTACCCTACTACAATGTCACAGTCCAGTATGTTTGCCAGTCCACCACAAAAGGACTACCCTACTACAATGTCACAGTCCAGTATGTTTGCCAGTCAGACTACTACCCTACTACAATGTCACAGTCCAGTATGTTTGCCAGTCCACCACAAAGGACTACCCTACTACAATGTCACAGTCCAGTATGTTTGCCAGTCCACCACAAAGGACTACCCTACTACAATGTCACAGTCCAGTATGTTTGCCAGTCCACCACAAAGACTACCCTACTACATGTCACAGTCCAGTATGTTTGCCAGTCACCACAAAGAACTACCCTACTACAATGTCACAGTCCAGTATGTTTGCCAGTCCACCACAAAGGACTACCCTACTACAATGTCACAGTCCAGTATGTTTGCCAGTCCACCACAAAGGACTACCCTACTACAATGTCACAGTCCAGTATGTTTGCCAGTCCACCACAAAGGACTACCCTACTACAATGTCACAGTCCAGTATGTTTGCCAGTCCACCACAAAGGACTACCCTACTACAATGTCACAGTCCAGTATGTTTGCCAGTCCACCACAAAGGACTACCCTACTACAATGTCACAGTCCAGTATGTTTGCCAGTCCACCACAAAGGACTACCCTACTACAATGTCACAGTCCAGTATGTTTGCCAGTCCACCACAAAGGACTACCCTACTACAATGTCACAGTCCAGTATGTTTGCCAGTCCACCACAAAGGACTACCCTACTACAATGTCACAGTCCCAGTATGTTTGCCAGTCCACCACAAAGGACTACCCTACTACAATGTCACAGTCCAGTATGTTTGCCAGTCCACCACAAAGGACTACCCTACTACAATGTCACAGTCCAGTATGTTTGCCAGTCCACCACAAAGGACTACCCTACTACAATGTCACAGTCCAGTATGTTTGCCAGTCCACCACAAAGGACTACCCTACTACAATGTCACAGTCCAGTATGTTTGCCAGTCCACCACAAAGGACTACCCTACTACAATGTCACAGTCCAGTATGTTTGCCAGTCCACCACAAAGGACTACCCTACTACAATGTCACAGTCCAGTATGTTTGCCAGTCCACCACAAAGACTACCCTACTACAATGTCACAGTCCAGTATGTTTGCCAGTCCACCACAAAGTACATGTCACAGTCCAGTGTTTGCCAGTCCACCACAAAGGCACAGTCCCCAGTCTACCCTACTACATGTCACAGTCCAGTATGTTTGCCAGTCCACCACAAAAACTCCCTACTACAATGTCACAGTCCAGTATGTTTGCCAGTCCACCACAAAGGACTACCTACTACAATGTCACAGTCAGTATGTTTGCCAGTCCACCACAAAGGACTACCCTACTACAATGTCACAGTCCAGTATGTTTGCCAGTCCACCACAAAGAACTACCCTACTACAATGTCCAGTCCAGTATGTTTGCCAGTCCACCAAAGGACTACCCTACTACAATGTCACAGTCCAGTATGTTTGCCAGTCCACCACAAAGGACTACCCTACTACAATGTCACAGTCCAGTATGTTTTGCCAGTCCACCACAAAGGACTACCCTACTACAATGTCACAGTCCAGTATGTTTGCCAGTCCACCACAAAGGACTACCCTACTACAATGTCACAGTCCAGTATGTTTGCCAGTCCACCACAAAGGACTACCCTACTACAATGTCACAGTCCAGTATGTTTGCCAGTCCACCACAAAGGACTACCCTACTACAATGTCACAGTCCAGTATGTTTGCCAGTCCACCACAAAGGACTACCCTACTACAATGTCACAGTCCAGTATGTTTGCCAGTCCACCACAAAGACTACCCTACTACAATGTCACAGTCCAGTATGTTTGCCAGTCCACCACAAAGGACTACCTACTACAATGTCACAGTCCAGTATGTTTGCCAGTCCACCACAAAGGACTACCCTACTACAATGTCACAGTCCAGTATGTTTGCCAGTCCACCACAAAGGACTACCCTACTACAATGTCACAGTCCAGTATGTTTGCCAGTCCACCACAAAGGACTACCCTACTACAATGTCACAGTCCAGTATGTTTGCCAGTCCACCACAAAGGACTACCCTACTACAATGTCACAGTCCAGTATGTTTTGCCAGTCCACCACAAAGGACTACCCTACTACAATGTCACAGTCCAGTATGTTTGCCAGTCCACCACAAAGGACTACCCTACTACAATGTCACAGTCCAGTATGTTTGCCAGTCCACCACAAAGGACTACCCTACTACAATGTCACAGTCCAGTATGTTTGCCAGTCCACCACAAAGGACTACCCTACTACAATGTCACAGTCCAGTATGTTTGCCAGTCCACCACAAAGGACTACCCTACTACAATGTCACAGTCCAGTATGTTTGCCAGTCCACCACAAAGGACTACCCTACTACAATGTCACAGTCCAGTATGTTTGCCAGTGGGTGGCTACAATGTCACAGTCCAGTATGTTTGCCAGTCCACCACAAAGACTACCCTACTACAATGTCACAGTCCAGTATGTTTGCCAGTCCACCACAAAGGACTACCCTACTACAATGTCACAGTCCAGTATGTTTGCCAGTCCACCACAAAGACTACCCTACTACAACAGTCCAGTAAGTGACTACCCTACACAATGTCACAGTCCAGTATGTTTGCCAGTCCACCACAAAGACTACCCTACTACAATGTCACAGTCCAGTATGTTTGCCAGTCCACCACAAAGGGACAGTACAATGTCACAGTCCAGTATGTTTGCCAGTCCACCACAAAGGACTACCCTACAATGTCACAGTCCAGTATGTTTGCCAGTCCACCACAAAGACTACCCTACTACAATGTCACAGTCCAGGCCAGTCCACCACAAAGACTACCCTACTACAATGTCACAGTCCAGTATGTTTGCCAGTCCACCACAAAAGACTACCCTACTACAATGTCACAGTCCAGTATGTTTGCCAGTCCACCACAAAGGACTACCCTACTACAATGTCACAGTCCAGTATGTTTGCCAGCTACTACAATGTCACAGTCCAGTACAGTCTACCCTACTACAATGTAATGTTTGCCAGGACTACCCTACTACAATGTCACAGTCCAGTATGTTTGCCAGTCCACCACAAAGGACTACCCTACTAACATTTACTTCTGGCCTTGTGTCATAACTAAGCCAACCTTAGTAAATAACTATTAATTTGATAAGCAACTCTATTATTAGATTTTATGAACAAAGAAAACAAAGTTCAACTTTTAATATAAAGATATATAAAATTAAATCTAAAACTAATGCTGTTTGTAAAAGAATGAATTAAAAAATGAATAAGTGTTTTTACAATCAGTAAATTAATTAGTTTTATATAAAAAAAAAACAACCAAAAAAACAATCATTTGTGTGAATGAATGTTTCATGAATAATTAAATTTTATACATTGAACAAGTGATTAATTATGATATTGAACAAATGGGAAGATAAATAATTCTCAGCAAAATATATGAAATAAAATTTTACAATTATTTGTCTGAATTTTTGAGAAGAGGCTTGATGTGTATAATTCTGATTTACAGCTTCAGTGTGCAATCCGAAGAACTCAAGAAAAAGTAAACTTCAAAAAGATTTATTCTGTAACCTGTTTTAGTTGTTGGGGGTACTAATCATATAGTGTGTCTTACGTAGGAACAGCCTGGCAGAACCCATACTGTATGTAAAAAAATCAGATTATCTATCTATACATATATAAAGGGCAGTTGTGTGTATATGTATGTCCGAGGAAACTTCAGAAATAAAACAATTGACGACAAAGTAAATATTATACGCATTGAATATCACCAGGGCTTGGTTTTTGAGCAAAAATAATAGAGATTTGAATTATATTCGTGAAGATAACTAAAAAATAAAATTTAAATGATAACAGCATGGATTTTTTTTTCCATTTAATATTTTAGATAGTAGACAATAACATTTCTTTTCAGAGTAGCTGGATCAATGCAAGGTCTATTTTTTTTTTTTTTTACATGGGGACTTAAATGGGGCATCCCACGAGGATTCAATTCACGATTCATTAATAATGGATCAGCGGTACTAACTTTGAAAAAAAATCCCCTCTACCCAAGCGACGCCGGGTAGCCACTGCTAGTTATAATATAAATATTGTATTGGACAAGATCCCTCTGATAAAATAAAGTGAGAATTCTTTGAATCTGTTGAGAAAAAAAAACTAGATGGGAACTACACAAGAAATGCTGTCTTGAACAAATCTTGAAAGCAGCTGTTTGGTCACTTACCTCCCATCACACAAACCATCCAAACTGACCCTAAATTTAACTTAATTTATATTTAATCTAATTACAGTTATTTCCTATAAATAAGTATATGTAACATCAGTATTAGGCATCTATGGAACTAATATGAAATGTGCTATATCTACACCTCCCACATATAAGTATATCTTTCTGTCTATATGTTTCACATATTGTGAAGTGGGATATTTGTATGTTCCAAAGTTTTAAATCTATGTAAGGTGTTCGTCATCATCAGTATTTTCTTAAGCATCTATAAAAGTGATATGAAATGTGCTCACCTCCCACATCTATCTATATATAAACAAATATATCTTTCTTTCTGTCTGTCTGTCTGTCCATCTTTTTATCTACATCTTTCACATATTGTGTATTGAGACATTGTCTGTATGTTCCAAACTTGTAAATCCACGCAACATGTTGTCAACATCAGTATTTTCTTAAGCATCTATGGAACCAATAAGAAATGTTCTATCAAAGAGAATGCTGACCAAGACAGCAACAAGATGTCTTCCGTTTCTTGAAGCAGAAACATCTCAGTGATACTTTGATCTATTTAGATAGAAGATAAGTAATTGTGAATTAATCACATTTTGTTACTCAGTCAAGTGAAACAAAAGGAAGCTGATTAGATACAAAGCCAAGTTTCCATATTGTTAATTCCTATTGTAAACTATCATGATACGCTTAAGACAAAGATGTGTCTCTTAACCTAATGTATCTATACTACTGATTCCTAAAGAGTTTTCATATTAATTCCTATTGTAAACTATCTTGATACATTTAAGACAAAGATGTCACTCATACCCTATTGTATCTCTTACTACTGGTTCATTTGATAGCTGGTTGAAGGCATTTCTCCCGAAAAGTTAATGCGATATGAAACTGATATTTCATCCCCATTGTCAATCCTTTTTTCGACAAGTAAATGTAAATATCCCCCCCCCCCACCGTTTAAAATATTTTTTAGCGGTTTGAAGGCGCTAAAAGTAAGCCACCCCAGGTTTTTTTTTATCGACAAGTAAATGTAAATATTTTACCCCCACTCCCTTTAAAATATTTTTTTTTTCTGTATTTTTATTTTATTTTAATTCAAAAACAACTGTCACAAATTTTTAAATAAATACGACCGAGTTTTGGAAATAAAAACAATCAATACATTTATACAAAAACAAATAGAAAATATTTACATTTACTCTTTGAGAAAAAAACTTGGGGTGGGGGTAAAATATCGCTTTCATATTGCATTAACTTTTCGGGAAAATGTCTTCAAACAGCTAGGGAGTTCATAAGTAGCATGGGTCGGATTTTCAGCAGGCACCGCTTAGTGTTTTTAAGGCAGGAGGCCAGGACGCATTTATGCGATATGCACCGACAAAAATTTGACCTTAAATAATCGATTTAATTAATTTTAATTAGTTTTTAAAATGAAAATGAGACAACATTTTGGCAGTCCCTAGGATTAGGGAAAAGAGAGTTTGTAAATTGAATTAAATTTTTAAAAAAATTAATAAATACAGCTGGAGAGTTAAAAAAAACATTGAAATCATTTTGTAAGATTTTTAAGAAAGGAAAATTTGACCTAATTTAAATTGAAATGGATCATGAAAGTTTAAACTAAGATTTTGTGGCTGAATCTTGATATGCAAATAAAGTGATTAGTTAAATGTCTCGAACAATAAAACTCCCGTCTCCTCTTACTCACATAGAGACTAACATATATAAGGAGGAGCTAATCAAGATATACATAGAGAGGGTGAAAGTAATATGCAGAAAGTGAGTGAGGGATGGGTCAGTTTTTGACATAATTGCTAATTATTACTAATTAGAACCAATTAAAATGGAATTTTTTTCAAACATAACTCAATCCTAAAAGCAAGGTATATTTTAGTATGAATTTTGTGTCATTAAACTAAACAGGAAAAAAACCTTTAGGAAATAAAAAATGATTTCCTCAGCTTTAGTATAATAATAATAATAATAATAGGAGAATGGTATTAAGTGTTTCTGTGATAAGATTCAACTAAAATTGAGGACTCAAATGTACATATAAAGATTTTGTGTATATACAATTTAATTTGAGAACAAAAATCATATTTAAATAAACCTAATATAAAATCCTTGTCCATTATGAAAACCCAAAATAAATTTATTTCTGAAAAATTAAGGTTTTCATATATATATATATATACATAGCAATAGCATAATCTTTACAGATCATTGCCGTCCCTCACAATCCCACAACTCCACCACCAGAACCCTTCCTTGCATGAGCCCTCAAATGACTCATCAAACCTGCTGCAGATCCACAAAGTTTGATGCAAATATGACATTGAAAAGACTTCTTCCCCGTTGAATGAGATGATTCAGATGAGTCAGATGATAAAATTTGATGCTTATGCACCACCATATGTCTCTTAAGACCAGATATATATATATATATATATATATATATATACATACACACACACTTGCAAACATGAGAAAATTTTGATAATGCAGAGGTGTACAAAATTATTGATATATCTAATTTTATCTACACCTCCCACATCTATCTATACATATATAAATATGTTCTGTCTATATCTTTCACATATTGTGAAGTATGATCCAAAGTTTTAAATCTATGCAACATGTTGTCATCATCAGTATTTTATTAAGCATTTATGGAACTAATATGAAATGTGCTATATCTACACCTCCACATCTATCTATCTATAAATATATCTTTCTGTCTATATCTTTCACATATTGTGAAGTGGGATATTTGTATGTTCCAAAGTTTTAAATCTATGTAAGATGTCGTCATCATCAGTATTTTCTTAAGCATCTATAAAAGTGATATGAAATGTGCTATCTGTGCTATATCTACACCTCCCACATCTATCTATATATATATATAAACAAATATATCTTTCTGTCTGTCCATCTTTTTATCTACATCTTTCACATATTGTGTATTGAGACATTGTCTGTATGTTCCAAACTTGTAAATCCACGCAACATGTTGTCAACATCAGTATTTTCTTAAGCATTTATGGAACCAATAAGAAATGTTCTATCAAAGAGAATGCTGACCAAGACAGCCACAAGATGTCTTCCGTTTCTTGAAGCAGAAACATCTCAGTGATACTTTGATCTATCTAGATAGAAGATAAGTAATTGTGAATTAATCACATTTTGTTACTCAGTCAAGTGAAACAAAAGGAAGCTGATTAGATACAAAGCCAAGTTTCCATATTGTTAATTCCTATTGAAAACTATCATGATACGCTTAAGACAAAGATGTGTCTCTTAACCTAATGTATCTATACTTACTACTGGTTCATTTGATATTTCTCTAAATTTTTGTTTGGACACATGGTGCAACAGATATAGGCGTCGAGTTAATACAGATATACATGACAGTTATCTCTGGGCTGCAGGTTCAATCCTGGCCAAGGGCAATAGTAACATAGAATAATTAACAGTTTAATACTTGTACCCAATCATGGTTAATGGAATGAGAACAGTCTACCACCTTGGATTGAATAAAGAGTTAGGTTTGAAATTCTGTGAAAGCACCTGATTATGATATAAAGGTTCCCAAATTCGACAAGAATGTTCCTGAGTCTGACAAAAAATATCTCCAGAAAGCCAGAAGACATATTGGCGAAAATGTTGTGTAGATAACAATAAAGATGAGGACATTAGTCCAAATAATACAAATGGTTCATTTGAGTTTGTTAATTCCTATCGCAAACTATCTTTATACATTTAAGACAAAGATGTTTCATATATCCTAATGTTTCTATACCACTGGTTCCTAATTCCATATTAATTCCTATAGAAATCTATCCTGACACGTTTAAGACAAAGAAGTCTAACACACTCATTTTTTTAGTTACATTTTTTTTAATAAGAAAAAATAGAATCGAATGTAATGAATTATCTGCTTAAAGTTTATTTTTTTATAAATAATTTTTTTATATTTCTCTGAATTTTTTAGATGAGGCTTGATGATTAGTATTATCTGTGTTATTCGGACTATTGTCTCATCTTTATTGTTATCTGTACAACGTTTCAGACGATGTGCTTGCCAGCCTTCTTCAGGTATTTCTTCTCGGAATCAGAAACCATTACGACAAGAAGGTTCCCGAGTTTGAAAAGAAGGTCCCTGAGTATTTTTTTTTTGGTGTAATAAATTTGGAAACATAAATGTTTTTAGTGAACTTATTAACATAAGCATATCTGAAGCTTGCTCATATCCCAAATTTTAACTCTCAACATAAAGGACACTTGTAAGTCAAGGTAACACTGTATTTAAAATAATGTTAAAATAAAAATTCTTATCTGTGCAAATTTAATTTTTTGTCGAGTATGCTTCACAAATAACATAGTTATATCTCTAATGAACCAGTGTTGATGGCTTTGGTATAGTAATTTTTTAAAACCATAAACAGAGAATTAAATTGGCACACCTAGATAAGGATTTTTATATTATCTGGTTTATAATTAAAAAAAACCTCCTGCTCCCAAGTTATATCTCCAATGAACCAATGTTGATGGTTTTGTTATTATAATGGAACTTATTAACAAAAGCATATCTGAAGCTCGCCCATTCCTTAAATTTTAGTTCTCAACACAAAGCAAAAAATCAACCAAGTGACTCCCAAAACTCTTAAGTTAGGTCACTTGTAAGTGAAGGTATCACTGTGTGTGTGTGTGTGTGTGTATATATATATATATATATGTATGTATGTATGTACAGTGATATTTTATTAGTATATTTGTACTAAGATTTTATAAAAAAAAATTTTAAGTGGGGGGAGGGAAGAAAACTTTTAAAACAAATTAATATTAAAATATTTCGTTTTTTTTCCTTAATTTGTTAACTTAACTTAAACTATCTTAAATTACTTTATCCCTCTCTCTCTCTCTCTCTATATATATATATATATATATATATATATATATATATATATATATATATATATATATATATATATATATATATATATATATATATATATATAAAAAGGATTTTTCATTTATCCCCATCATTTCATTCATTTTTATTTCATCTATTCATTCATTTTACCATCAATTTTTAACATATATATATATATATATACACACACAACATTGAATCATGTGAAGTGATATTAAATAGAGATCTGTTTTTTTGCCTCAGCACACATTTTGTCTTCACTCTATCAGTCATGTGACACATTTCACTGCAAGATATGAATCTCTTTCATAATGTTATAAAATACTTTCCATAGTAAAGTCACTATCAATATTACTTGTATTCATCTTTTTAAAAGCCTCTATCAAAATGAATAACACTTGCAGAATATGATGAGGACATTTTTTCATTCCTTCAATTCATCCATTTCTCTTCTTAGATGCTCGATGCCAGCTTGTTGCTACTTGACACAAAGGAAGAGCAACAACTTTATTGAAGCTCTGTTGGATGGGGGCTTTAGAATACACCGACCGCAACTCTACAGAAAGGTAAGACCCCCACCATAATGGGGCCACCTGCTGGCTTGTGATGCTTAAGGATGGAATCCAGGAAATTTTTTCACTCCCAGAATTCATCCTTTTCTATTCTTTGTAGCAGGACACAAAGCTGGTTGGGTAAATTGGTTGTTTGGATTTTACGGCATGTCAACCCCTTTGGGTCATTTTATGCCGAAGATGTTTTCATCTTCGGCATAAAATGACCCAAAGGGGTTGACATGCCGTAAAACCCAAACAACCAATTTTATTCATTCTTGATGGGTACTCAATTTATTTTAAACACATTTTTTCTATTTTACCCATAAATTGGTTTCTTTGTTTAATGGCATATCAAACTTCAAGGGTTATTTAATACCAAAGACACCATTGTAGAACTGTACTGGTATTATCTAACCTATAACTGAAGAGATGATGGGACCCATATTTTTACCAAAGGTATTAATCATAATAACAAACGTATTGGCATGACTGAGGTTTGAACTCGCTTACTACAATGTTGCAATCCAGTACTTTAGCCACTCTGCTATGGAGATTCCACAATCATTATCATCAATTGATATCATTGGACGACACTCCTCATCACATGACCAATATGCAAATGCTCATTTGCATAGATCAGTGCATAAAACCTTGGATTAAATTTAAGGATAATATATTCAGAGGTCAAGGTGAAGTATTGATTTTTGGGAAAAGTGAATTCTCAAGGGTCATTATCAAATATCTAAAATTTGAAGTGATTTTAAATTTGATACACTGACATTTGAAAATGTTCAATTTGATCAACAGGGATGTCCCAAATCTTTCAAATATAAAAGTCTTCATTAAATTTATGAAAAGAAACGAAAAGGAAAAAATTTTAATTGATTCTTCATGAATATATCTATATATTTGTTGCATGAACATAGAGAGGTAGAGTATATATCACACACACAAAAAACATATATCTCACACATACAAATGCACAAACATTATATATATATATAATGAGTGTGTGTGTGTGATATATATATATATATATAGATATATATATATATATATATATATATATATATATATATATATATAGATATATATATATATATATATATATATATATATCACACACACACACATAAACATTATATATATATATATATATTGGAAAGGAAAAAGGAATAAAAGAGAAAAATATTGAGAGGATATATTTTTTTAATATGATAATTTTCCAATGTTTCTTTATTT
Organism: Doryteuthis pealeii; assembly: GCA_023376005.1. Taxonomy (NCBI): domain Eukaryota; kingdom Metazoa; phylum Mollusca; class Cephalopoda; order Myopsida; family Loliginidae; genus Doryteuthis; species Doryteuthis pealeii. The sequence goes on along the minus strand of CM042166.1, from coordinate 8,351,411 downwards.
TTTGTTAAACCATCTTATGATAGCAGATGTCAAAATGTTTTACCTGAAAAACTTTAAAAAAAAATAAAATAAAAAAAGAGTTAAGCATTTTAACATCTGCTATTAATTTCCCTGATGATGGTTTAAAAATAAAATAAAATGTAACATCACCATATTATAAAAAATAAATCCTCTGAATATGTTTTTTCTTCATATTCTTATATTTACATATTGGATGTATTACCATTTTTCTCCTATATATATATATATATATATATATATATATATATATAACATAGACTAGCAAAGAGAATGTCAATGGCGCTTGGTAACTATCAGTTTCTCAGCTGGTGTCTTCACTAACTTAGACATATATGTTCTATCAACTATGTATTTATTCACAATTTTCTTTCATGATTATATACATATATATATATATATATGTGTGTGTGTGTGTGTTGTGCGTGTGTGCCTGTGGTGTTATGGTTATTGTCATAGGAAAAGGACAGGGTGAGTTCAAATCCTGGACAAAGCTGGTTGCATTTCATATAGCGCTAATACTCTTGGGAAAAGTATTCATACACCTATTCCCTCTCCAGCTATGGGCAAATAGTGAGGCAGAATGGGCTGTTTAACCTTGGTATGGCAACCAGTCTAGGAGAAGGAAAACTGAATTAAAATCTGTTGAACTCTGGTTGAAAAATTGAACTTATGTCACATCCTGCTCATATAGGTGGTTGGCTTGTTTATTTTGTTTTATGGCATATCAACCCTTTTCGAGTCATTTAATGCTAAATCAAGTCATTTTTGATAAACAAAGGACTTGGGTGGCTTACAGTACCTGCTGTTGCTTAAGTGATCATCCAAATAAGTATTGAACAGGCTCCTCACTGCTTATTTTTGTGCAGAGAGTTTTATAAGTACATACTTCACTCAGAAATTAAACTTGTATCCCATCCTGTTTGTGGGGAAGGGTTGGGTAAATAATCCACTTAAAACCTGACCTTGTGTCACATCCTACTCGTGGTGGACGGGTTGGGTAAATACACACTCCACTTAAAAATTGACCTTGTGTCACATCCTACTCGTGGTGGAGGGGTTGGGTAAATACACACTCCACTTAAAAATTGACCTTGTGTCACATCCTACTCATGGTGGAGGGGTTGGGTAAATACACACACTGCTTAAAAATTGACCTTGTGTCACATCCTGCTCGTATGGAGGGGTTGGGTAAATACAGTGTCTAAAATGTTCAGTTTTTCAATGTTTCACTAATTACTTCTATTCTTTAAAACCATTGTTCCAATTTCATTTTTTTCAGCATTTTACTTATTTAATTCTTTTATTTTTGCCTAAAAAGCCTCTGACTTTAATGTTGAACATTTTTATCAATGAAATAAAAGAATATTTAATCAGTTTAGATAAATAGGGATAATCCATTATTTGGAAATTGTAAGAATTTTATTGTCCATTAATATAATTGCATTCAAGGAAATATTGTTTTGTTTTGTAAATAGTTGAAATATTGATTCTAAAGGGAAGGTACTTAGAGCTCTTAGCTTAGTCAGGTACAAGGTCTTAATAGTTGAGCACCCAATAAGGCTGAGATTCAATAGAATGGCAATGATCTGCTACAACAGGGGCCTCGGATATATTTACTGTTCTTAGCTTAGTCAGGCACAAGGTTTCAATAGTTGAGCACCCAAAACAGGAGAATAGCAATGATCTGCTACAATAGGGGTGTTGGGTCAGTAAAATGGTAATTCCTGTGTATGGAGTTAGGGGGGGGAGAGGCTTTCTGTGATTAGATATACCAATCACATGATGAAACCAGAAGTTTTGGCACAAAATACCAAAATTCAACAGAGAACCTGGATCAGAACCAACGAGGCGACTCTAAAACCTCTCCAAGAAATCACCCAAAGATACCAGATATCCTCACCAGCACGCCAGTAAGTCCCTTAAACTCAACTTTATACACAGGAAGGACTTTATATTGTTACACATTGTTTTTATTTGTTCATTAATAAATTGTTAGAATTAAACTAAGTTTTAATTCATTTGTTGGTTGCTGTTAACCTTTGAATTAAATGCTGTACTAACACAATAGGGGCATCAGATGTTTACTGTTCTTAGCTTAGTCAGGCACAAGGTCTCAATAGTTGGGCACCCAAAACAGGAGAGTGGCAATGATCTGGGTGTATACTTTTGCTAGTATTTATAATACTACATGATAACCAAGTTATATTTATGGATGATAATTTATGTTTGGTAGTTTTGTGTTATTTACTTATTTTCTGTATAAAATGTTAATTTTTAGCCAAGAAAAGAATAGAACAAATAATATTCTGATTTTGTTTCTGGGTGTAATGTCTAACAATGTCATAAAAAAAACATATGCTGTCAATGAATTATTAATAAGTCTATTGCGTGTGTGTGTGTAGTTACTTAAATTTAAATTCAACATGGTCTCTTTGATTTGAAAAAAGGTGGTTGTGATTTTAAGCTGGCACAGATTTCATACAGCCAACCAAAGAAATGGGAAATTATTTTCAATTTGTTAAAAAGAATTATGGTTAAATTGAACTTAACGGACCTAAATTCCACCATTGTATGTCACCCCGCCAAAAGAAAAAAAAAAAAAAAAAATCAGGGAATTAACTGAATTTAATGAAATTTTCAGTGTTGATATTTTAATGAATAAAAGATATAATGCGTTTGAACATTTCAGTTTATATAGAAACCTTCTTCAGGACAATAGGAAACAAGTAAAGGAAGAAAGGTTTTTGTTGTTAAAAAGACGATGGATGTTTTTGAATAGGTTGAGTTTGGAAAATATGTAGAAAAAGTTTGTAACTGTTTGTTGATTAGTGTTCACAATTGAATGTTAATGACATGATTGGTACATGGGAAAATGAAAGTCAAGATGTGATTGGAAAACGTGAAGTTGAAATCCAAGACGTGATTGATACATGAGATGTTGAAAAGGTGTGACATATTCCTTACAGATACCAATGTTTTAAAAGATGAGAGAAGTAGTAATTGTTTGACTATTTAATGTATATATATATATATATATATATATATATATATATAATCAATTGTAATATTATGGATTTGGACTCATAACTTAAAGTTTCATGGTTATGCAATCATCAGATGAGTCAAATCTCAACCATTTGACTACTGGTTTTTAAGATCTCAACCATTTGACTCATCTGATGATTGCATAACCATGAAACTTTAAGTTATGAGTCCAAATCCATAATATTACAATTGATTATAAATCTGCTCTGCTTTATTAGCATTGAGCAGTTTTTCATGCTGTTTCACTGTGTCTGCTGAAGTCCCGGTTTCGATTTCTGTCGGAGGGAAATCGTTAGTATATACCACTGATGAGACTTAATAAAGTCGTAACAGTCTGTACGGTATTCTACACATCGAGCCATCCTTTGCTGGGATTACACTTGTCAAGTTCATTTTCTATAAGAAAAAAGTATCGAATTTTATGCGATACATGCGTTGTAAGTGCCTTCAAGTAAAAATTTAATATATACTTTATTCAGCAACGTTTCTAAATAAACAAACATCCAAAAATCTTATATATATATATATATATAGAGAGAGAGAGAGAGATAGATAGATAGATAGATAGATACACATACACATTATAAAGGGGTATATTACGCTTGAAGTATGAGAGTAAACTCAGTAGACCTGTTGATTAGACTTTAATGGCTAATAAAAGACTACATAAAAGACTACATAATTTCTACACAGGAGAACGGTAACAAGGGGGTGGGGGTTAACTCCAAAAGGTTAAAGGGAGATAAGTTCAAAGTTTAAAGGGCAGGGAGTAATATAGAATATGCCAACGATTACATACTGTTGGATTCATTTTCATTTTTCCTGATATATATATTACGCACATAGAAAAAGATGAGATCATTCAATATTCTATGGAGAATATCCAAAAAATAATGATATCATCAAAAGTTATGAATAAAATAAAAATGGAATTGACTTTTGAAAAGCTCAAAGGACCTAAAGTGCCAAATGCTAATAAACGATCGAGTACTCAAAATGAATCAATTCAGATCCATAGGAGGATCTATTTTGGAAAATAACTCTACTGGTTAAAAGAGACCGGTTTATTCTACTATTTACTATGTTCATATCTACCTGTCTATCTATTTCAGTCTGTTCATATCTATCTATCAAATCCATAGGAAGCCAACTTTTCTGAAAAGGCTAAATATAACAACTTTAATCTCTCGTTTGATACGGGCCTGGATTTAGCTACTTGAATATTTAATTAGTCACATGATCACTGTTGGTTCCTTTTCATTCATAAAAATGCCAGAAGTTCATTGATTCGATGTTGAATATTTTACATTTTTTTTTTATGATATTAGAATAGTAATTTTAATTTCATATTAAAAGAAGAAAGACAAAAATAATCGTTGGAATGGACATTTCTCTTTTGATTGCTGGGATTGATTTTAATTGGAATGGTCATTTGGATTCTTTAATTTGACACTAGATGAAAACTCACTATATAGGCAGGAGTTTTAGTTAGTTACACCAAACTAGGTTTATGAATGCTTTTAAGAGGTTAATGTAAAGGTTGATAGATATGAACAGACTGATAGATAGATAGATAGATAGATAGATAGATATGAACAGACTGTGATAGATAGATAGATAGATATGAACAGACTGTGATGGATAGATAGATATGAACATACAGAGATAGAGAGATAGATATGAACATAGATAGAGAGATAGATATGAACAGAGTGAGATAGAGAGATAGATATGAACAGAGTGAGATAGATAGATAGATATGAACAGATGAGATAGATAGATAGATAGATATGAACAGAGTGAGATAGATAGATAGATAGATAGATATGAACAGATAGATAGATAGAGATAGATAGATAGATAGATAGATAGATATGAACAGATAGATAGATAGATAGATATGAACAGAGATAGATAGATAGATAGATATGAACAGAGTGAGATAGATAGATAGATGAACAGAGTGAGATAGATAGATAGATAGATATGAACAGAGTGAGATAGATAGATAGATATGAACAGATAGATAGATAGATAGATATGAACAGAGTGAGATAGATAGATAGATATGAACAGTGAGATAGATAGATAGATATGAACAGAGTGAGATAGATATAGATATGAACAGAGTGAGATAGATAGATAGATATGAACAGAGTGAGATAGATAGATAGATATGAACAGAGTGAGATAGATAGATAGATAGATAGATATAGATATGAACGAGACTGATAGATAGATAGATAGATAGATATGAACAGACTGAGATAGATAGATAGATAGATATGAACAGATAGATAGATATGAACAGATAGATAGATAGATAGATATATGAACAGAGTGAGATAGATAGATAGATATGAACAGAGTGAGATAGATAGATAGATATGAACAGAGTGATAGATAGATAGATATGAACAGATATGAACAGTGAAGATAGATAGATAGATATGAACAGAGTGAGATAGATAGATAGATATGAACAGAGTGAGATAGATAGATAGATATAGATAGATAGATATGAACAGACTGAGATAGATAGATATGAACAGACTGAGATAGATAGATAGATATGAACAGAGTGAGATAGATAGATAGATAGATATGAACAGAGTGAGATAGATAGATAGATAGATAAACAGATGAGATAGATAGATAGATACGAACAGACTGAGATAGATAGATAGATACGAACAGACTGAGATAGATAGATAGATACGAACAGAGAGATAGATAGATAGATACGAACAGACTGAGATAGATAGATAGATAGATACGAACAGACTGATAGATAGATAGATAGATAGATAGATAGATACGAACAGACTGAGATAGATAGATAGATAGATACGAACAGACTGAGATAGATAGATACGAACAGACTAGATAGATAGATAGATAGATACGAACAGACTGAGATAGATAGATAGATACGAACAGACTGAGATAGATAGATAGATACGAACAGACTGAGATAGATAGATAGATACGAACAGACTGAGATAGATAGATATGAACAGAGTGAGATAGATAGATATGAACAGAGTGAGATAGATAGATAAATATGAACAGAGATAGATGAATGACTGAGAGAAAAATAGAAAGAGTGTGAGGCAATTCAAAGTGAAATGCGAGCGATCGTAAAAGGAGATCTATAAAATTGTTCTAAATCTTCATTTACTCAGATGATGTTTTTGGATAAAACCCAATAAAAATAAATGAATTGAAACAGTTTTTCTAGTTGTATGTAATTAGTTAATCATATCTGTTCAACAAAATTCTTATTGTTTTCTCATTTATGACCAGAAAGTTGAAATCAATTCAAGTTTTAATGTTTGTTGTACAAAGTCCAAATCAGAATTTATACAATTTCTTTTTTTCTCTGCAATACAAAAACATTCAGAGGACAAATAACAATTTTGGGCTTTTTGTTTCTTTATTTTATCCATCTCTCTCTTCTCTCTCAATCCTCTTTCTTCTATCTCTTTCTATCCTCATTTCTCTCTCTCAATCCTCTTTCTTCTGTCTTTCTCTGTATTCTTTCTCTCTCATCTCTTTCTCTCTTGTCTTTCTTCTTTTTTTCTCTCTCTCATCTCTTTCTCTGTCTTTTCTCTCCTCTCCCCACTCTCTCTCTTTTGTCACTTTTTTCTCAGACTCTTTTTTTTCTCTGTCTCCTTCTTCCTCTTTCACTTTCCTCCCTCTCATCTCTTTCTTCTCTCTTTGTCTTGTTCAAAAGAAAAATTCTAAATTTCTCTCTTTCTCCTCCTTTCTCTGTTTCTTCTCTCTCCCTCTCTTCCTTTCTTCTCCTGTCACTTTCTTCTGTCTCTCTTTCTTGTTAAAAAAACCAAAAAAAACAAATTCTAACTTACCGTACTGGATCATCTGGGTGGAGTCCTCCTATGTCTTCATAAGCATAGAACATCACTGAAAAAAACAAAAAAATATATTTTATTAATTTTTTTTTCTTTTCTTCAGGGTTAGGGTTAGGGTTTAGTCACTGTTAAAAAACCCCAAACAAAACAACCCTCTTTTATGAGTTGAAAGATTTATTAATAATATAATAATAATATGATTTGTTTGGTTGGTTTGTTTTACTGCACATCAACAATTTTCGGATCATTTAATGTCGAATGAAGTCATTTTGATATCCGGTTGCTTACAGTACCTGGTGTTGCTTAAATGGTCACCCATCTAAGTACTGAACAGACTCCTCGCTACTTAACTTCGGTGTTCCAGTGGGAACTGGTGCTTTCAACATAACTTGATTGTAAGCAATATGATTTGGTTTGGTTTGTTTTGTTTTACGGCATATCAACCTCAGTGGGTCATTTAATGCCGATAAAATTTTGAAATAAATCAATTCTTAATGGATAATACAATTTTTTTATAAATACATTTTTCTATTTAACCCATAGATGGGACCCTAACAGGTACTACCACTCTGGGTCAGAGTGGACCAGGGAGCAATGGTGATGAAGGGGGCAATATGATTTGATTTGGTTTGGTTTCTATGTTTTAAGGGCATATCAACCTTGATGTGCTATTTGATTCTAAAGTTATTCTTGTTGAAACTAGAGGGATGAGAAAGTTCATACCTTTCCAAAGGGCATTAGTCCAAAAGTGAATGTAATAGCATGACTTGAGTTTGATCTTGCTTACCGTGCTGCTACTATCCAGTATGTTAGTCATTATGCATATCCAATCTCACTGACAAGTTAAAATGACAATTCTTCCAAGCTGTCGTTGTATCAGTGCTGCTGTATGGCTGCACCACCTGGACCCTAATGAGGCACCTTAAGAATAAGCTAGATGGGAGCTGCATAAGAATGCTACATGCAATCTTGAACAAGTTGTGGAAACAGCACCCCACAAAGAAGCAGCTCTACAGCCACCTGCCCTCTATCTCACAAACCATCCGAGTGAGACAGACAAGGCATGCTGGACACTGCTGGACACTGCTGGAGGAGCAAGGACGAACTCATAAGCGATGTTCTCCTGTGGAAGCCAACACATGGACATGCTAATGTGGGCTGGCCAGCAAGGACCTACATTGACCAACTCTGCGGGGATACTGGATGCTGCGCAGAGGACCTCCCTGGGGCAATGAATGATAGAAAAGGTTGGTAAGAGATTGTCATGGATATGCTAATTGCGCAACGTGACGATGAGCCATTATGCCATGGAGTCTCCCCCCCCCCAATCAATATGAGAATATTCTTTTATAATTATAATATTATACAAGGTTCGAGTAAAAGTTTCATTGGCTGAAAAGATAATATATCATATCTGCTGTTGGTTGGTTGATTAGTTTTATGGCATGCCAACCCTTGTTGGGTTATTTTATGCTAAAGACATTTTATTTTATTCATTATTGATTTAATTTTAATTTTAATTTTTTAAAACTCAATTTTTTTCTTTTTTAAACACATTCTTTTAAACTCATGTTTTTTTTCTATTCAACCCATAGATGGGACCCTAACAGGTACTACCACTCTAAATCAGGGTGGACCTGGGAGTAATGGCAATGACACACTCCCCAGAGCTCCAGAATTGGAACTTTACCATTAGATTCAATTTAATGGCATATCCAGGACACTACAACCTTCAGCCACTGCCTTCTAGCATATAGTTATTTACTAAGCTTAGCTTAGATGTGACACAAGGCCAGAAGTGTGGGGCACCCAGTGAGAATCGAACTCACTGACAATGGTTTGCAAGTCTAGCTTGCTAACCATTACACCACGTGCCTTCTAGCATATAGTTATGATAGAAAGGATTGGGGATTCACCATATGGGTTATAGGGTCGGGACAATCATAGGGATTGATGTTAAGAATGTATCAAAGGAATAAAAAAAAAAAAAGGTGTGTACACAAGAAAATGTCTCTTCATTGTTTAAAAGAAAACAAGTGGGAATCCAGAGACCCCCCCCCCGCTGATATGAGTAAGAAGAATAAGATAGTTTCAAATAATGGTAAACTGGGGAAATACAGAACCGGAGTTATAGAGTTTCTTTGACAGAGTCTCACCTTGGATTTTATGGCATGTCAACCCTTGGGTAATCTTTAACTTATTCCTCGTAAATTCCTACTATAAAATAAACTGAACCCTCATTTTATGTCTGTGTTTTTGCAATAAATATTTTAAAGATGTTTGCAATAAATGTTTTTAAAATAAAGAAAATATATAAGTTTGCAATAAATGTTTTTAAATAAAGAAAATATATTCAGTATTGTAAAATAACGGTACAAGAAAAATAAAACATTTATTGCAAAAACACGGACATAAAATGAGGGTTCAGTTTATTTTATGGTAGGAATTTACGAGGAACAAGTTAAGGATTACCAAACCCTTGTTGGGTTATTTTATGTTGAAGACATTTTGTTATTCATTCTTGTTGGGTATTCAATTTATTTTTTCAAACACATTTTTTTCTATCTAACCCATATATGTTACCCCAACAGGTACTACCACTTCGGCTCAAAGTGGAACTGGGAGTAATGACAATGAAGAGGTACTCCACATCCCCCAGAGTTCATGAATTAGAACTTCATTACTAGATGCAGTTTAATGTCATACTCAGGATACTAAGACCCTCAGCTACTGCCTTCTAGCACATATATGATAAAAAGGGTTGGGAGTTTTCCATAAGAGCAATAGGGTTGGGACAATCATATAGGTGCTAGGGCTTGACATGGCCAGCTGATTGTTCAGAGGGGGCCTTCTCTGACTGCCTGTCTAGCCTAAGTAAGGGCCAAAGTGGAGTGTTGAATGTCATGGAGTGCTCAGCAACCAGGATTCCTCCCTTAAGCATCATATGTCACCTCCCACGGTCAGCAGATGGCCTCATTGGAGGTCTTAATCCCTCTGCAGAGGTGCAGTTGGCATATTCTACAGTCCCAGCCAACAGGGTGGACGGGTAAGAAAAACAAGATAGTTTGAAATAATAGCAAAATGGAATAACAGTCATAGAGTTTGATTGACAAAGTGTGATGTCAGGTTTATCTCGAATAGATTCATGTGATCAGGGAATATTGGGAAAGTAGGATTAGAATTTGGGAGAGTCGAGGCCAGTTACCCATTAGGGTAAGATACATCTTTCAGTCTCTGTTGCTCCCCCACCCCCACCCCCACCTCCATGTGTGTGCATATTAAGAATGTATCGGAAGAATAAAAACAAAAAGTCTGTACACAAAAAAATGTCTCTGTGTTGTTTTCCTGATTAAAGACCACAACAGGGAACCCAGAGAGAGACTCCCACCCTGCCAGCAAAAGAAAGCAGATCCCCAGCCCAAAGGGTAAGCAGAAACCCTGATATGACCTGATAGCGATATTAGAAGAAATTAAGAATAGTACACAACAAATGGAAGTAGACCAATAGAAGAGCCACTTGGAATAAGCCGACAGCAGAGAATGTAAAAAGGCAAAGACAGAAAATTGGAAAGAACTTGAGAAAAGAAAAAAAAAGATTTTAGATTTTTAGAAACTTACATTAGATTCTTTGTGTTAATTTTTGAGAAAAGAAGAAGAAAATTAAAATAATAGAATTCAACTGAAAGGTTTATATACTTATATCTATTTATGAGATGAGGCTTGATATAAATAATTTTGATATTCGGACTGTTGTCCTCATCTTATTGTGTATAAACACAATGTTCAGACCACTGTAACCTCGGGCTCTGTTCAGGTGTTCTTTTTAAATTACCTTAATATAAATCATCTTCAGTTCGAAATATCAAAATTATTGAAAGGTTTATAAAGTTGGTTTGAATAATCATATAGGTGAGAAAATGTCAGTAATCAAGTGCTGTTGACTCCATGTCCATACTATCCTAACTTAGATATAAATGCTCTATCTATGATATTGAGCACTACTTACTTATAAATATAGCACCCATATTATTGATATATGAGTATATATAAAAAGATATGAAAACACCACAAAATGCTGTTAAAGTGAAAACATTTTATAACATAGCTGATATTGAACAATATTTCGATTTTATGAAATCATCTTCAGAACTTGTTTATACTCCGTGTTGTTAAGAGCAGAGACAAAAGTCATATGAGTTCAAAACAAAACCTTGATGTTGCAAAAAAGAAAAAATGTTATACCATAGTTTTGAATGTGAGCACTTCCGCTGCATTTTTTCTCGGTCATCAGATTATGTATATCTTATTGTAACAGTTTTTCTCTGATGATGATTTTCATAAAATCGAAATATTGTTCAATATCAGCTATGTTATAAAATGTTTTCACTTTAACAGCATTTTGTGGTGTTTCATATCTTTTTTATATATACTCATACCGTCGGATTCATTTCCTTTCTTTTAAATATATATATTATATAATATATAATCCAAAAGTCCAGAGAAGAAATCTTTTTACAACATAGGAGTTTAAAAAAAAAAAAACCTGTTGCAGTTTGAGAGCTCAATGTGTGCTCTTATTGTTAGAGTCACAGAGCAAATTTATATAAGTAAAGAAATAACAAAAGACTTTGGCATTATAGCTCCCTGAAATAGACTATATGTAAAATCTCTAAGTCCTTTGTTATTTCTTTACTGAGATATATATATATATATATATATATATATATATATACACACACACGGTGATGTTGATAGCTTTTTTAGTTTAGTGCATCCTGGTACACACATATTTGTTGTCTAACTCCTACCTTGTAACCTATCCTGTGTAATTTGTTTCCAAGAAACTATTGAAATGTATTTACAGTTAGCTTGAAATCATGAGGAAGAAAAAGAAAAACACTGGGGTGCATGGATAAAATTTTACTGCGTCCTTTTAGATTTTTGTGTGTCAGGGACACAGATCGTGTACCTATCAGCATCTGTGTGTGTGTGTGTGTGTATTTTAATCCTTAGTTCTATAATTGTCTATGTTGATAAAAAAAAAAAAGCTAGTTTCCCAGCAAAGCAAGAGAGTGGATATCCAGACTTTGGCAAGAATTTTTTAATTAACTTTACCTTGGAGTCAAATGTAGTGTAATATAGTTAAGTAGCTAGATTATTGTCTGTGAGGTGCTCCATACTTCTGACCAAACAAAGCTAACCTTAGTAAATAACTTAATTCTTAACATCCTGTTGAGAATTTTCCAAGTTCAGAGCCCCATTCCTAATAAGGATTTATAAGAAAATGGCTAAAAATATCATGTGCATTTAAATTTAACTCTATTTTCCTTAAATCAAAGACTTGTAGATATGTTTAATATTACATTTAAACAAAGACTATTGGTGGCAGATTAGGAAAACGAATGTGACTTCTGGCCGGGCAGTATGAGGTGGTATAGGACGTTAAGTGTTAAGTTTGAAGTAATCATAAAAAAACAATTTAACTAAGAATTAAGCAATATTGATAGTAATGATAGTAAAATAAGATAAAGAGTAATTCTATAGAATATGCTTTGATTTGAAAATTAGTCAAATCTATTAATATTTCAATGTTTATTTGCATCATCTTCAGAATATTAATAATTTTAAAAAGAAATATTGATCAAAGACAAGTGTTTCTCTGAATTTTGTTGATGAAGTTTGATAATTTGGATTATTCAGACTATTGTCCTCATCTTTATTGTTATCTGTACAAATAACAATAAAGATGAGGACAATAGTCTGAATAATCCAAATAATCCAAAAACCAAGTGTGTCCTTTAGAGTTTTGTTCATTGTAGAAGTTTCATTTCGTCTTGTTTGGTTTTCTTTATTTAATGGCATATCAACCATTGTGGGTTATTTAATGCTAAAGCCATCCTTGTAGAAAAACAGTAGTGGTGCTATTTAACCCATAGTTGGGGGATGAGGGAGTTCATACTTAAATTCCACCATCGTATGTCACCCCACCAAAAGAACCCCCCCCAAAAAAAAATCAGGGAATCAACCGAATCTAATGAAATTTTCACTGTTGATATATTGAATAAAAGATATAATGCACCAGTTATTTCATTTTAAAACTTTTAAATTTTTTTAGGTCAGTTAACTTTGAACCACGTATCTTTGAGGCGTAACACAGATTCTCAAAGATACATGGTTCAAAGTTAAGTGACCTGAAAAAATGTAAAAGTTTTTAAATAAAATAACTGGTGCATTATATCTTTTATTCAATATATCAACATTGAAAATTTCATGAAATTTGGTTAATTCCCTGATTTTTGGTATTTTTTTCTTTTGGTGGAGTGACATACGATGGTGAAATTTAGGTCTGTTAGTTTGATTTAACCGTCTGAAAGTAGACATTATAGCATTACTAGTGTTTATTTTTTTTCCCTTCC
>CM042166.1:8191756-8337957 GCA_023376005.1 Doryteuthis pealeii | reverse complement strand
TAGGATGTCTATATATACCTTTATACTAAATCCGTTCAACTAACGTATTGAGCACTACATATTCTTTATAACCCTGACTTAATCGGTTAATATTTGTATCGACCGTCGATGTTGCTATTAACTCGATATTCTATTCCCTGGTAAATCATCTTTATCATATATTATATATATATATATATATATATATATATATATAAGGTGTGTCAAAAAAGTATCGAGATTGAACGTACTTTTTGACACACATTGTATTGTGAAAAAAGTTAACGCTCCATTCATTGTTCATTTTAATCTTGGTAAATACAGCTTCAATGTCGATACTTTTGACATACCTTGCATATTATAATATTATTATTATTATTATTATTATTATTTTTATATTTTTGGTCTTGAAGGCAATTATAATGCATGTATCGCATAAAATTCGATAATTTATAGAAAAATAATGCTTTGACAGTGAAAATCCGCGGCAAAGGATGCTCGCTATCAGAACACCGTACAGACTGTTTTCGACTTTCTGTACGGTGTTCTGCATAGCGAGCCATCCTTTGCCGGGATTTCACTTGTCAAGATTATTTTCTTAACTATCGAATTTTATGCGATACATGCATTATAATTGCCTTCAAGCAAAATATATAAATGATAATTTTATTCAAACAATGCTTCTATATAAAAAAGCAACATCCAAAAATCTTATATATATATATATTATATATATATCTATATATTATGAGTTAAGAGTAAGGAAATTGAATCCGACGTATATGTTTGAGTTGAGTTTGAGTTTTGTTTAACGGCATATCAACCCTGTGGGTCATTTAATGCCAAAAGGTTATTTTGGATTTCAGACTTTAAAGTAGTGGGTTTCTATTGGAGATAATTGGTTATGTTCTGTTATATTTTTGGTGAAAAGGTTGCTTTTTTTTTTTATAAAATTTAAAATGTTTTCAGGGTTTGTATCTTGAAGATGTCTTCAGGTTATCTAGCGTGATACGGTAATTTGCGCGCCTATGTTTAAGTCTGTTACAAATTAGAAGGATATGCTTGGTTTAAGTTGGTACTTTGCATGTTGGGCACACAGAACGGTATATGTATAGATAAAAGGGTATGACCAAACACACAATAATTGTAAAATGAATATATTTTATATCATTTTTATAGCTAATCTCTCACAATGCACTCGTACTCTCTCTCATCTCTCTTCTCTTCTTCTCTCTCTCTCTCTCTATCTATTCTATCTATCTATCTATCTATTCATTATTATAATCAAACATTTAGAAATGCGAATCGAATTGATCGAATTTTTCGGCATTAATACACCATAACGAGTTGATATACCGTTAAAGTCCAATTATATAGAACTGATTTCGTTGGAGATATTTAAATTGTACGCTCGTCAAATTCCTTTTCACATCCTCGCTACTTCCCTGTACGTTCATCCCTAATGTCACCAACTTTCATCGTTCATTGTTAATTAAGCGAATATTTTGCCTATATCGGGCCCCCTAACAGCGACAAAAGTTAACGTTAAGTAATAAATCGGAAAAAAGGCATTATGGTGTAGTGTAGTGTGGGTGGGAGAGAGAGAGAGAGAGAGAGAGAGTGATAGGGGGGGAAGGGGATAGTTAGCAGTGGAACTTGGTGTGTTGTTCGGGGGGGGGGGGCTAGCGTTTCTGATGATTAGTTTGAGTTGGAAGGGAAGACAAAAGGCAAATGTTCGAAAACAAAGGAGAAACGGTAGGTCAAAGATGCTGACATGAATGGGGGTGGGGCGGATTATCAGGGTGATGGGCGAGAGTGGATGTCAAGGGAAGAATAAAAGAGAGGGGGCTTGCTTTCAGATGTGAGGCACATTTGGGATAAAGAGAGGGTTTAAAATTGAGGAAGGGAAAAGATCTTAGCAACATCCTCTTGAGCCTTTATTTTTCTTTCTTTAGGTTTTTAAATTCCTACCTTCTTTTTTCTTTCTTGTCTTTCTTTCCTATCTTTCTTTGCTTTCTTCCTTTCTTCATTTTTGTTTCTTTATTTATCCATCTCGTCTTCTTCTCTCTCAATCCTCTTCTTCTATCTCTTTCTATCCTCATTTCTTTCTCTCTCTCAATCCTCTTTCTTCTGTCTTTCTCTGTATTCTGCTCTCTCATCTCTCTTCTCTCTGTCTTTCTTCTTTTTCTCTCTCTCTCTCTTTCTTTCTTCTTTCTCTGTCTTTTCTCTCTCTCTCTTTTGTCACTTTTTTCTCAGTCTCTTTTTTTTCTCTGTCTCCTTCCTCCTCTTTCACTTTCCTCCCTCTCATCTCTCTCTGTCTTGTTCAAAAGATAAATTTTAAATTTCTCTCTTTCTCCCCTTTCTCTGTTTCTTCTCTCTCTATCTTCCTTTCTTCTCCTGTCACTTTCTCCTCTCTCTTTTCTCGCTTTCTTGTTAAAAAAACAAAAACAAACAAATTCTAACTTACCGTACTGGATCATCTGGGTGGAGTCCTCCTATGTCTTCATAAGCATAGAACATCACTGAAAAAAACAAAAAAATATATTTTATTAATTTTTTTTCTTCTTTTCTTCAGGGTAGAGGGTTAGGGTTAGGGTTTAGTCACTGTTAAAAAAACCCAAACAAAACAACCCTCTTTTATGAGTTGAAAGATTTATTAATAATATAATAATATAATAATGATTTGTTTGGTTGGTTTGTTTTACGGCACATCAACTATTTTCGGATCAATTTAATGTCAAACGAAGTCATTTTGATATCCGGTTGCTTACAGTACCTGGTGTTGCTTAAATGGTCACCCATCTAAGTACTGAACAGACTCCTCGCTACTTAACTTCGGTGTTCCAGTGGGAACTGGTGCTTTCAACATATGTTCTTGATTGTAAGCAATATGATTTGGTTTGGTTTGTTTTGTTTTACGGCATATCAACCTCAGTGGGTCATTTAATGCCGATAAAATTTTGAAATAAATCAATTCTTAATGGATAATACAATTTTTTTATAAATACATTATTCTATTTAATCCATAGATGGGACCCTAACAGGTACTACCACTCCGGGTCAGAGTGGACCAGGGAGCAATGGTGATGAAGGGGGCAATATGATTTGATTTGGTTTCTATGTTTTAAGGGCATATCAACCTTGATGTGTTTGTTATTTGATTCTAAAATTATTCTTGTTGAAACTAGAGGGATGAGAAAGTTCATACCTTTCCAAAGGGCATTAGTCCAAAAGTGAATGTAATAGCATGATTGGAGTTTGATCTTGCTTACCGTGCTGCTACAATCCAGCATGTTAGTCATTATGCACATCTGATCTCACTGACAAGTTAAAATGACAATTTTTCCAAGCTGTGGTCGTGTCAGTACTACTGTATGGCTGCAACACCTGGACCCTAATGGGGCACCTTGAGAATAAGCTAGATGGGAGCTGCAGAAGAATGCTACATGCAATCTTGAACAAGTTGTGGAAACAGCACCCCACAAAGAAGCAGCTCTACAGCCACCTGCCCTCTATCTCACAAACCATCCGAGTGAGACAGACAAGGCATGCTGGACACTGCTGGAGGAGCAAGGACGAACTCATAAGCGATGTTCTCCTGTGGAAGCCAACACATGGACATGCAAATGTGGGCTGGCCAGCAAGGACCTACATTGACCAACTCTGCGGAGATGCTGGATGCTGCGCAGAGGACCTCCCTGGGGCAATGAATGATAGAAAGGTTGGTAAGAGATTGTCATGGATATGCTAATTGCGCAACGTGATGATGAGCCATTATGCCATGGAGTCCCCCCCCCCCCAATCAATATGAGAATATTCTTTTATAATTATGATATTATACAAGGTTCGAGTAAAAGTTTCATTGGCTGAAAAGATAATATATCATATCTGCTGTTGGTTGGTTGATTAGTTTTATGGCATGCCAACCCTTGTTGGGTTATTTTATGCTAAAGACATTTTATTTTATTCATTATTGATTTAATTTTAATTTTAATTTTTAAAAACTCAATTTTTTTCTTTTTAAAACACATTCTTTTAAACTCATGTTTTTTTTCTATTCAACCCATAGATGGGACCCTAACAGGTACTACCACTCTAAATCAGGGTGGACCTGGGAGTAATGGCAATGACACACTCCCCAGAGCTCCAGAATTGGAACTTTACCATTAGATTCAATTAATGGCATATCCAGGACACTACAACCTTCAGCCACTGCCTTCTAGCATATAGTTATTTACTAAGCTTAGCTTAGATGTGACACAAGGCCAGAAGTGTGGGGTACCCAGTGAGAATCGAACTCACTGACAATGGTTTGCAAGTCTAGCTTGCTAACCATTACACACGTGCCTTCTAGCATATATATGATAGAAAGGATTGGGGATTCACCATATGGGTTATAGGGTCGGGACAATCATAGGGATTGATGTTAAGAATGTATCAAAGGAATAAAAAAAAAAAAAAGGTGTGTACACAAGAAAATGTCTCTTCATTGTTTAAAAGAAAACAAGTGGGAATCCAGAGACCCCCCCCCCGCTGATATGAGTAAGAAGAATAAGATAGTTTCAAATAATGGTAAACTGGGGAAATACAGAACCGGAGTTATAGAGTTTCTTTGACAGAGTCTCACCTTGGATTTTATGGCATGTCAACCCTTGGGTAATCTTTAACTTATTCCTCGTAAATTCCTACTATAAAATAAACTAAACCCTCATTTTATGTCTGTGTTTTTGCAATACATATTTTAAAGATGTTTGCAATAAATGTTTTTAAATAAAGAAAATATATAAGTTTGCAATAAATGTTTTTAAATAAAGAAAATATATTCAGTATTGTAAAATAACGGGTACAAGAAAAATAAAACATTTATTGCAAAAACACGGACATAAAATGAGGGTTCAGTTTATTTTATGGTAGGAATTTACGAGGAACAAGTTAAGGATTACCAAACCCTTGTTGGGTTATTTTATGTTGAAGACATTTTGTTATTCATTCTTGTTGGGTATTCAATTTATTTTTTCAAACACATTTTTTTCTATCTAACCCATATATGTTACCCCAACAGGTACTACCACTTCGGCTCAAAGTGGAACTGGGAGTAATGACAATGAAGAGGTACTCCACATCCCCCAGAGTTCATGAATTAGAACTTCATTACTAGATGCAGTTTAATGTCATACTCAGGATACTAAGACCCTCAGCTACTGCCTTCTAGCACATATATGATAAAAAGGGTTGGGAGTTTTCCATAAGAGCAATAGGGTTGGGACAATCATATAGGTGCTAGGGCTTGACATGGCCAGCTGATTGTTCAGAGGGGGCCTCTCTGACTGCCTGTCTAGCTAAGTAAGGGCCAGTGGAGTTGAATGTCATGGAGTGCTCAGCAACCAGGATTCCTCCTTAAGCATCATATGTCACCTCCCACGGTCAGCAGATGGCCTCATTGGAGGTCTTAATCCCTCTGCAGAGGTGCAGTTGGCATATTCTACAGTCCCAGCCAACAGGGTGGACGGGTAAGAAAAACAAGATAGTTTGAAATAATAGCAAAATGGAATAACAGTCATAGAGTTTGATTGACAAAGTGTGATGTCAGGTTTATCTCGAATAGATTATGTGATCAGGGAAATATTGGGAAGTAGGATTAGAATTTGGGAGAGTTGAGGCCAGTTACCCGTTAAGGTAAGATACATCTTTCAGTCTCTGTTGTTCCCCCACCCCCATGTGTGTGCATATTAAGAATGTATCAGAAGAATAAAAACAAAAAGTCTGTACACAAAAAAATGTCTCTGTGTTGTTTCCTGATTAAAGACCACAGCAGGGAACCCAGAAAGAGACTCCCACCCTGCCAGCAAAAGAAAGCAGATCCCCAGCCCAAAGGGTAAGCAGAAACCCTGATACGACCTGATAGCGATATTAGAAGAAATTAAGAATAGTACACAACAAATGGAAGTAGACCAATAGAAGAGCCACTTGGAATAAGCCACAGCAGAGAATGTAAAAAGGCAAAGACAGAAAATTGGAAAGAACTTGAGAAAAGAAAAAAAAAGATTTTAGATTTTTAGAAATTACATTAGATTCTTTGTGTTAATTTTTGAGAAAAGAAGAAGAAAATTAAAATAATAGAATTCAACTGAAAGGTTTATATACTTTATATCTATTTATGAGATGAGGCTTGATATAAATAATTTTGATATTCGGACTGTTGTCCTCATCTTATTGTGTATAAACACAATGTTCAGACCACTGTAACCTCGGGCTCTGTTCAGGTGTTCTTTTTAAATTACCTTAATATAAATCATCTTCAGTTCGAAATATCAAAATTATTGAAAGGTTTATAAAGTTGGTTTGAATAATCATATAGGTGAGAAAATGTCAGTAATCAAGTGCTGTTGATTCCATGTCCATACTATCCTAACTTAGATATAAATGCTCTATCTATGATATTGAGCACTACTTACTTATAAATATAGCACCCATATTATTGATATATGAGTATATATAAAAAGATATGAAAACACCACAAAATGCTGTTAAAGTGAAAACATTTTATAACATAGCTGATATTGAACAATATTTCGATTTTATGAAAATCATCTTCAGAACTTGTTTATACTCCGTGTTGTTAAGAGCAGAGACAAAAGTCATATGAGTTCAAAACAAAAACCTTGATGTTGCAAAAAAGAAAAAAGTTATACAATAGTTTTGAATGTGAGCACTTCCGCTGCATTTTTCTCGGTCATCAGATTATGTATATCTTATTGTAACAGTTTTTCTCTGATGATGATTTTCATAAAATCGAAATATTGTTCAATATCAGCTATGTTATAAAATGTTTTCACTTTAACAGCCATTTTGTGGTGTTTTCATATCTTTTTTATATATACTCATACCGTCGGATTCATTTCCTTTCTTTTAACTTATATATATATATATATATAAATCCAAAAGTCCAGAGAAGAAATCTTCTTTACAACATAGGAGTTTAAAAAAAAAAACCTGTTGCAGTTTGAGAGCTCAATGTGTGCTCTTATTGTTAGAGTCACAGAGCAAATTTATAAGTAAAGAAATAACAAAAGACTTTGGCATTATAGCTCCCTGAAATAGACTATATGTAAAATCTCTAAGTCCTTTGTTATTTCTTTACTGAGATATATATATATATATTATATATATATATATATACACACACACGGTGATGTTGATAGCTTTTTTAGTTTAGTGCATCCTGGTACACACATATTTGTTGTCTAACTCCTACCTTGTAACCTATCCTGTGTAATTTGTTTCCAAGAAACTATTGAAATGTATTTACAGTTAGCTTGAAATCATGAGGGAAGAAAAAAGAAAAACACTGGGGTGCATGGATAAAATTTTACTGCGTCCTTTTAGATTTTTGTGTGTCAGGGACACAGATCGTGTACCTATCAGCATCTGTGTGTGTGTGTATTTTAATCCTTAGTTCTATAATTGTCTATGTTGATAAAAAAAAAAAAGCTAGTTTCCCAGCAAAGCAAGAGAGTGGATATCCAGACTTTGGCAAGAATTTTTTAATTAACTTTACCTTGGAGTCAAATGTAGTGTAATATAGTTAAGTAGCTAGATTATTGTCTGTGAGGTGCTCCATACTTCTGACCAAACAAAGCTAACCTTAGTAAATAACTTAATTCTTAACATCCTGTTGAGAATTTTCCAAGTCAGAGCCCCATTCCTATAAGGATTTATAAGAAAATGGCTAAAAATATCATGTGCATTTAAATTTAACTCTTATTTTCCTTAAATCAAAGACTTGTAGATATGTTTAATATTACATTTAAACAAAGACTATTGGTGGCAGATTAGGAAAACGAATGTGACTTCTGGCCGGGCAGTATGAGGTGGTATAGGACGTTAAGTGTTAAGTTTGAAGTAATCATAAAAAAACAATTTAACTAAGAATTAAGCAATATTGATAGTAATGATAGTAAAATAAGATAAAGAGTAATTCTATAGAATATGCTTTGATTTGAAAATTAGTCAAATCTATTAATATTTCAATGTTTATTTGCATCATCTTCAGAATATTAATAATTTTAAAAAGAAATATTGATCAAAGACAAGTGTTTCTCTGAATTTTGTTGATGAAGTTTGATAATTTGGATTATTCAGACTATTGTCCTCATCTTTATTGTTATCTGTACAAATAACAATAAAGATGAGGACAATAGTCTGAATAATCCAAATAATCCAAAAACCAAGTGTGTCCTTTAGAGTTTTGTTCATTGTAGAAGTTTCATTTCGTCTTGTTTGGTTTTCTTTATTTAATGGCATATCAACCATTGTGGGTTATTTAATGCTAAAGCCATCCTTGTAGAAAAACAGTAGTGGTGCTATTTAACCCATAGTTGGGGGATGAGGGAGTTCATACTTAAATTCCACCATCGTATGTCACCCCACCAAAAGAAACCCCCCCAAAAAAAAATCAGGGAATCAACCGAATCTAATGAAATTTTCACTGTTGATATATTGAATAAAAGATATAATGCACCAGTTATTTCATTTTAAAACTTTTAAATTTTTTTAGGTCAGTTAACTTTGAACCACGTATCTTTGAGGCGTAACACAGATTCTCAAAGATACATGGTTCAAAGTTAAGTGACCTGAAAAAATGTAAAAGTTTTTAAATAAAATAACTGGTGCATTATATCTTTTATTCAATATATCAACATTGAAAATTTCATGAAATTTGGTTAATTCCCTGATTTTTGGTATTTTTTTCTTTTGGTGGAGTGACATACGATGGTGAAATTTAGGTCTGTTAGTTTGATTTAACCGTCTGAAAGTAGACATTATAGCATTACTAGTGTTCAAACTTGCTCACCATGATGTTGCAGTCCAGCATCTTAACCACTATGCAATGTGACCCCTCCCCCGCCAGAAGTTTTTGATGGTCCAGAATTTTAGTGGAGAGTAGATCACAGGTTTAATAAATTTTGATTGATTTTAATGGCATATCAAACCGTTATGGAGTATTTTATACAGGGAATACAACAATAGAATAATTTTTTAAAATTCTTGAGCTTCAAAGATATAATCACTGGTGCTTCACAATTTATCTGTCAAATCCAGGGTACCCCCCTTTTTTAGGGGGTAGGGGGTACAGTCAACGTATTCAAAGACCCACCAACAGGGCCGGATAAATCTTGAGAATTATGAGACAGATTCAGTTTTAAGCGAAGAATAGATTAAAGATTTGATGAAGTATTTGTTCTAGCATGCATGCAGGAAGAAAATCACCATATATATATATATATATATATATATATATATATATATATATATATATATCCCTCAATGTCTGATCTGCCAGTAGCTAAGATGACAGGATGAAAAGCAAGGATAGAAAAGAGGACTTGCAAAAGATGATAGAAAAAGAAGAGGAGATCTAGAAACTGAAAAAAAAAAAAA
Organism: Doryteuthis pealeii; assembly: GCA_023376005.1. Lineage (NCBI taxonomy): Eukaryota > Metazoa > Mollusca > Cephalopoda > Myopsida > Loliginidae > Doryteuthis > Doryteuthis pealeii. Next base: position 8,328,537 of record CM042166.1, on the reverse strand, counting down.
AATGAACTTCTACATACCAACCGTGTGATGTATATTTCTGGGGTTGCTAAAAAGATAAAATATGAAATATGTAATTATAGAGATGTTCTTGTTCGGAAATAAGAGCTTCAAAGATATAATCTCCTTAGCCATGAAAGTAAGACACTTTCAATGAAAAGAATATTTCAACATTTCTTAACTGGGATTATTTGGATTATTCGGACTATTGTCCTCATCTTTATTATTATCTGTACAATGAATAACGGCGAAAAGTTGTTTAAAAAGCAACTTTTCACTGTTATTCAGTTGTATATTTGATTGTATCATACACGTACACATTCACATGTGTAGACACATTCACATGCCTAGGTAGCAATATCTCATCTACAGAAAGTGATGTCAATATATGCATAGGAAAGGCATGGACTGCTAGACATATTATGATCATATGGAAATCTTATCTCTGGCAAGCCTCTCAAATTAGCAGATTGGTTTACATACATAGGTAGCAATATCTCATCTACAGAAAGTGATGTCAATATATGCATAGGAAATGTGTGGACTGCTGTAGATAGATTATCAATCATATGAAAATGTTTGTATATTTGATTGTATGATACACTGGATATATTTTGTGGGGCCTCACATCAGTGAAGGTGTGCAAATAAAACTATTGAGAGGAAGGCCCCGAAACGGTGCTCATTCTCTCCTGATGACCCCAAAACCAAATACATAACAAATCAAAAACAAACATAAGACAAATATGGAGCTGAACTTCACGGTTTTGTGACTGGACAGATGAGCATTCTAAAATCCGTTTGCTTTCTGGTGAGTTTCAGTTACTTATCAAGTAACTTTCTTCTTTTTATTGTTACAACGTTTCGCTGAATAATCCAAATAATAATAATTATCAAGCCTCATTTCAAAAATTCAAAGAAATAGAATTTCTTGACTGGAAAAATAAGTTTTCAGCCATTTTCTCTTTTATTTCCATCCCAACCACGGTGAGATGTTTGAAATGTAATTCTCACATGTTGATGATAGTTTAATTCTTATAAAGTGCTCAAAAGGCTTAAGAAATTTTAGCCTTATGCCACACTTGATTTCATCCCCTGAAAATGTATTTATTTTCATTCATTTTGTTTCCTTTCTTGATATACAAGGTGTGTCATAAAAGTATCGAAATTGAAGCTGTATTTACCAAGATAGAAATGAACAATGAATGGAACGTTGATTTTTTCAGAATACAAGGTGTATCTTAAAAGTGCCAAGTTTGAAGCTGTATTTACCAAGATAGAAATGAACAATGAATGGAACGATGATTTTTTTCAGAATACAAGGTGTGTTAAAAAGTACAAAAAAATCTTGATACTTTTTTGACACACCTTATATATATATATATATATATATATATATATATATATATATATATATTATATATATATATATATATCTTTGGTGCGGTACAAGTTTCTTGGTACAAGGTGATTCTAGGTGGGTCCTAATTCTCTACCCGTAGTTTGTTGTAGAGTTCAGGTTCCGTATGAGAGCTCAATGTTTAATTATTGTAAACAGAGCAAATTTATTTGGGAATAAAAAGGCCTTAAATACCATGGGTATCGTGGTTATGGACCATTTCCACTCGCGAGTATGTTCACGAGCTTCTTCAGATCACTGAAAATATATCAGTGATCTGAAGAAGCTCATGAACATACTCGCGAGTGGAAATGGTCCATAACCACGATACCCATGGTATTTAAGGCCTTTTTATTCCCAAATTATATATATATATATATATATATATATATATATATTTCTGGATGAAATAAATTTATAATAGCCAAATGACAGTTTGTTATGTTTTTCTTTCTTTGAAAGTTGAATATTGCTCTGTATATAATTAATTTATTAGTTATTATACATTGAGCTCTCTTAGGGATTTGTAAAAGTCCTTGTATAAATCTATAAGTATGCATTGTGGATGTACAGGAGATATTGATGATCCCAAATAGAATTTTTCCCTACATACCAGTCACAGTTGGATACGTTTACCATATATATATATATATTTAAAAAAAAAATTTTTATTGAGATAAAATATTTGTTCAAACATTCATTTTTTTTTTCTTTCTTTTTTTGAAAATAAACTTCCATTTTTAAGCAAAGTCCTTTTTGTATTTCTTCCATCCTTATGTTTTTTTTTTTCTTTATAAAAAAAAAAATATTCATTATAAATTATTTTTCTTCAGTGAAATTATTCTTTCAATTAACACGATTGAAAAAAAAAACAAAAAAACTTTCATTTTTTTAGCAAGATATTTTTTGCTTTCTTCTATCCCTAATTTTTTTTTCTTGAAAAAGAAAAAAAAAAAAATATTCCTTATAAATTATTTTTCTTTTTCAATTAATATCATTTTGTATTTTTTAAATCTTTTTATTCAATGAAAAAAAAAAGAAAAGTTTTCATTCATTTTTTTCCATCCTTTTCTTCATTTAAAAAAAAAAAGTTACATTTTTTTTGTCTTTTTTATACATTTTTTTCTCATTTCTTCACCCTTACATTTAGAAAAAAAAATCTTTATAATTTTTCTGAATTTAAAAAAAGCTTTGTTATTCAATCTTTTTTCCTTCACTTTTTCTTCCATTACCATTTCTATTAGATGTAAAAGCCTTAACATTAAGAAGGATTTTATCATTAATATTTAAAGAATAAACCAGAGGCAAATAACCAATACATCACTTACAGCACCCCCCCCCCTTTATTTTGTTAGTTTATATTTGGCATCAATGTCTGACAATGAGAAATCACTTGAAGAATAATTTATTTCATTTTCATTTCTGTCTGTTTAAGAATTTCTGTCTTGGTCATTTGGAATAAATGAATACATGCAAGCATTTGTGTTACTATGGCAATTATTATGGCCGGTTGGAATACACACTCATTATTCAAATAATTAAAAAAAAACTTATACAATGCAACAAAAATAAGCACAACCTCTTCTTAAAGTTGCAAGACAGAAACGAAGTCTAAGTCATTGCTGTAGCTATTTTGCCTTAAATAAAACTGGGGAATGGAAATACATTTGGTTTCTTTGTTTAATGACATGTTAATTGGTCAGGTTTCTTTGTTTAATGGTATTTCAATAGTTAGGGTTCTTTGTTTAATGACATTTTAATAGCATTCTTTGTTTAATGGTATCTTAATGGTTTGGTTTATTTGTTTAATGACATTTTAATAGTTAGGATTCTTTCTTATTTAATGACATTTTAATAGTTAAGATTCTTTGTTTAATGACATTTTAATAGTTAGGATTCTTTGTTTAATGACATTTTAATAGTTAGGATTCTTTGTTTTTTTAATAGTTAATTTTAATGGTTAAGATTCTTTGTTTAATGACATTTAATAGTTAGGATTCTTTGTTTAATGACATTTTAATAGTTAGGATTCTTTGTTTAATGACATTTAATAGTTAGGATTCTTTCTTTATTTAATGACATTTTAATAGTTAAGATTCTTTGTTTAATGACATTTTAATAGTTAGGATTCTTTCTTTATTTAATGACATTTTAATAGTTAAGATTCTTTGTTTAATGACATTTTAATAGTTAGGATTCTTTGTTAATGACATTTTAATAGTTAGGATTCTTTCTTTGTTTAATGACATTTTAATAGTTAGGATTCTTTCTTTTTTAATGACATTTTAATAGTTAGATTCTTGTTTAATGACATTTTAATAGTTAGATTCTTTGTTTAATGACATTTTAATAGTTAGGATTCTTTCTTTATTAATGACATTTTAATAGTTAAGATGTTTAATGAATTTTAATAGTTAGGATTCTTTCTTAATTTAATGACATTTTAATAGTTAAGATTCTTTGTTTAATGACATTTTAATAGTTAGGATTCTTTTTTTAATGACATTTAATAGTTATTCTTTTAATAGTTAGGATTCTTTGTTTAATGACATTTTATAGTTAGGATTCTTTGTTTAATGACATTTTAATACAATATTTTAATAATATTTTAATGGTGGTCTCTTTTGTTTAATGACATTTTAATGGTTTGGTTTCAATGCTAGCCATTACGTCATGAATGTCTCCAACATTTGACATTTGTAAGAAAAGAAAATTCCAATTCACATAAATATGAAATGGTAAACTATCAAAATAATAAAACTATTTTTAGCTGAAGTGTTAGATTTCTTTGTTTAATGAGATATCAATCTTTGTGGGTTATTTGATGTCAAACGTATCCTTGTAGAAGAACAGCAGTGGTACTATTTAATCCATAGCTGGGGGGGGAGGAGTTCATACCTTTCCCAAGGGTATTAGTTTGAAAGTAAACATAATAGCATGACTGGAGCTTGAACTTGCTAACTACAATATCACCGTCCAGCAATTTAACCACTACACCATGGGGAATTCACTTCCCCATATATATTATTATACACTAATGTTCTATGATGCCTGGCATCTTACCATTAACCATGATGTCTCATCCTTTAACCCTTTGCATACTTTAAACCGCTCCCAGCAGCTCTCCCACCACCACACCCAAGCAAAGTACAAAAATTGATGGTTAGTTCATTATAATTGAGCAGAAGGACTCAGATTACAAAAAATTTAGTAAGCAAAAAGTAAAAAAAAAAGAGGGTCATTTGTGATTCTATAGTTGTAGATTAATTCTTTGCTTACTTTAAGCTACTCACATTGGCTCTTCCACCACACCCAAGAAAAGTACTAAAAGTTTAAATTAGTTTTTTAAAAATTAATGAAATAGATCACTAATTAGGACAGAGCCTATTCTAGTAGTGACCACCACCAGCGAAGTTTTAACAGATTTGAATTCAGAGTTTTCCTTCTCCTAGACTGATTGCCTAACCAAGGTTAAAGAACTCAGTCTGCCCTACTAGTTACCCATAGCTGGAGGGAGAGTAGTAAAAAATAAACAAAAATATTTCAAAGTGAAAAGCTTTTGCTTTTGTTATTCAAACCCCATTCACGATTCATACCTTTCCCAAGGGTATTAACACTATGTGAACTGTAGCTTCATCCAGGAATTAAACTCAGGTCGATGAGTCCATTTCCTACGACTAACCATTAGACCACGCACCTCCAATAAAAACTGATGGTTAGTTCATTATAATTGGGAGTCAGATTAAAATAATAATAGGACTTTATTTGGATAGAATGAGTTCTGAGGTGAATAGATAGTGCATTTTGAAATATCCCATCATACAGGTAAAAAATACCAAGAAAATTTGGTTCAGCCGTGGGGGATATTTGGTTGGCAAAGAGTTAAAAAAAAAATGTTATGTCATGCCTAATAGTTAGGAAGTAATATATTTTGTTTATTTATATTTATACTTTTTTAGTAATTGGTTTTAACAATGTGTTAGCACCATTGGGGATTATGTTGTATGGTATTGATTAGGTTCATGTCTATATTCTATGGTATAATTTTATTTCCCTAAAAAAGGACAGAATGTCCTCCATGTTGACATTTTCAAAAAGATCTTTCATATTGTTTGCATTAAAATAATGGTTTCTGATGTGAGGCCTGATCAGCCATGAATATGCTTGCAGTTAACGTGGACCACCCCTTAAATCTTTGTTCATAAAGCCAAATGATGATGATGATGATGAACATAATACACATGTGTGTCATGTGTCAGTAAATGTGTTACAATTCTCATGAATGTTGTGTTTCAATATTTTATTTCAGGTGTGAATAAAAGATTATATCTTTCTTTGTGGAGGGAAAGAGAACATTCAAATTGTAGCCAGTCAAAATTCATCATTGTGAGCAAAGTCTTTTTTTAAGAATATTTTCATAATAAATGTTTTAACTGAGAATTTTTTTTTTTCAAAAATATCTAAACAAACTTCATGAAAAAAAATCAAGATTATGATAAAAGGAAACAACAAAAACTACAAGAAAAAAAAAGAAATATATCAAGATATTTGAACTAATGTGTGTGTATATATATATATTATATATATATATATATATATATATATTAGTTAGTAAAGAAAAAAAGCTTAAAAATCAGCTATTATGGTACCATTTCCACTCACAGGTATTTTCCTTCAAACTTTCATTTTATATCCTAAGTAAGAACATTTAGAAAATAATCTATTTTTTATGTTAAAATGGGAAAATTTGCAAATTTTTTATTTCAAAATTTACATGTATTTATACTAAGGTTTTTTAAAAAAATAAACAAAAATATTTAAAAGTGAAAAGTTTTTGGCTTTTGTAATTTAAACCCCATTCACGTATCAACCCCTCAAATATATTCTGCAATCATGTTTTGAAAATTTCATTACCCAGGTCAGAAAAAACAAAAACTTTACAGTGAATAATGTCTTTTCCATTTACTTGAATTTACTTCATAAGACATAAGCAACTGGAAAATAACATCTTCTTCCCAGGAACAAGAAAAAATACAAATCTTGTTATATAGTTTTATATACACATATAGTTACCAACTCCTTCATATAAGTAGGATGTGGCACAAGGTCAATTTATTAAGTGGAGTTTAACAGATTTGAATTCCTATGACGACAGCCATCAAAACAAAGTTTGAAGGGAATAATGGCCCGGGTTAGTTTAGCATCTGCCTAGGAACCAGGAGATTCTGGGTTTGATACTGTCTCTTGCTAAATCAGTGCAATGAGTAGCACAGCTTGGATGTGTGCAGTAAAGTGGTAAGCTGAAGGTAGGTGTGATGTTCCACCTTAGATGCAAAAACAATCTTCCTAGTCTAGCATTAGTGAAAAGGAGATAGATAGACTCTCTTGCTGTTTGGCTGATACCAACAATAGGCCACTCCATTGACTTTTTTCATTAAGAAATACATAATATCCAGAAATAAAATTTGTATTATCCATTGTTATTCAGGGTAGAAAAAGTTTGTGGGGAATAATGGCCATTCTTTGTACTATTACAAAATAAGCAATTAAGAAAAATATACATAATATCAAGGAAGATAATTTGTGTTACATAGCTTTATTTAGTATTATTTGGATTATTCGGACTATTGTGTTCATCTTCATTGTTATCTGTACAATGTTTTGGCCAATGTGCCCTCCGACCTTCTTTAGGTATTTCTTGTCGGACTTAGGGAACCTTCTTTTTGAACTATGAAGATGAGGACAATAGTCCGAATAATCCAAATAATACTAATTACCAAGCCTCATCTCAAAAATTCCAGGAAATAGTGTAGATAACAATAAAGATGAGGACAATAGTCCGAATAATACAAATAATACAAATTATCAAGCCTCATATAAAAAATTCCGATGAATAATATAGTTTTATTTGTATTAAGAATAGTTACTCAAACCTGTAATTGTTTACAAATGATTATTATTATTATTAAAGACGAGTAATTACTTGAAACCATTTAACTGTGTAAAAATTATCTGTATTAAAAATAGTTACTTGAAGCTAGAATTATTAACAAAGGATTATCATTAGTTACTTGAAACTATGGAATTGCTTGTATTGAAAAATGAAAAAAAGGAAAGAAAAAAAAGTGATTCTAGTTTGCAATAATCAAACAAGGGTTGATGTATTTTAAACCAAGTTTCCAATTGCCGCTTTAACATTTCCGTTGCAGTGGAATCAGTAAATAATCCAAAAGTGCTCAATATATTAAAAACATAGAGCAGTAATAATAATAATTATATTAAGAAATATATCTCTATTTAACTAATGAATTACATCCGCTTAGATAAGCATTGGGTAGGGTCCTGATGAAATCATTTGGATTGAAACCATGGTAGACCTTTAACTCTTTTCCTCTACTAATATTATGATTATATATATATATATATATTATATATATATTTACCAACCCCTCCGCACGAACAGGATGTGACACAAGGTCAATTTCTTAAGCGGAGTTTAACAGGTTTGAATTCAGAGTTTTCCTTCTCCTAGACCGGTTGCCTAACCAAGGTTAAAGAGCCCAGTCTGCCCTGCTATTTATCCATAGCTGGAGGGAGAGTAAGATTCATACCTTTCCCAAGGGTATTAGCGCTAAGTGAAATGCAATTACCACATCCAAGATTTGAACTCGGGGCGACAAGTCCATTTCCATGACTTTAACCATTACACCACGCGCTTCCTATATATATATATATATTATATATATATATATATATATATATATATATTGCTATATTCATAAATAAAGTGTGCTGGAATTCTGTGATAGACCATATATATCTCTAAATGAGGGGAACTGAGACATATGCAACCCTAACTTTATATGTATATATTGAATACTATATTATATATAAATTAGTTTTGGTTTAAGAATTGCATAGGTGAGAAAGTGTCAGTTACCAAATGCCATTGACTTGTCTTTGTTACCCTAAGATAGATTTGTTTTATCAATGATATCAATAGCACACTTATGAATATAGCAAACTATACACACACACACACACACACACACACATATATATACTAGCAAAAGTACCCGGTCCATGACCGGACTAAAAATAAAATTAGGAAAACCAAAGAGTAAGTAAGGGAGAAAATAAAAGGAACATGATTTATCAAATTTTTAAAAGATGTCCAAGAATTTGTGTAGTAAAATGTTTATTTTAGGAATTTTTCTTTTCTTTTTGTTTACATTTAACATATTATTTAAAAAAATTTAAAATCATTTGATTTTGGTTTAACTAATTAATTATATCCTTTAATCAGTAAAAATCAATAACCAAATTTGGTTATAAGGTTGTCAAGGTGTATGTAAGATTTTGAATCTGAATAACATCTTGTTTCTGAGTTATAAGTCGACACGTACATACCAAACTTTCTTTTATATATAGATATATATATATATTACCACAGTGTATGGTTAACACTATCTCACTTGATGAGACAGTAGTAAGCCAATATATACCGTATTATTAAGAGAGTGCTCAATATTAGTGTTAAAGCAATATTAGTATTAAATAAATATATATTATTTTTTGTATATATTTAATTGCCTGGAAACTAATCTCATATCTTAATAATAAGTTTCCATGCAATTAGATATACACAAAAAATAATATATTTATATATAATATATTTATTCATTATTAATATATATACATATTTACCAACCCTCTGCACGAGCAGAATGTGTGAAACAAGGTCAATTTTTAAGTAGAGTTTAACAGGTTTTAATTCAGAGTTTTCCTTCTCCTAGACTGATTGCCTAAAAAAGGTTAAAGAGCTCAGTCGGCCCTATTATTTACCCATAGCTGGAGGAAGAGGTAAATAGATGCAAACGTTTTCCAAGGGTATTAGCCTTATGTGAAATGCAAACAGCCTCTTCTAGGATTTGAACTCGCGTTGATGTGTCCATTTCCTATAACTCTAACCAGTACATCACACGCATATATATATATATATATATATATATATATATATATATATATATATACACACACACTGTAAATTAGATGAGATAGATATAAGAATAAAATAGATCATAGAGACCCCCCCCCAAAAAAAAAAAAAAAAAAAAATAAACCAAATGAAAGAATTGTGTCCTAAAATTGCTCATCCAAGAACTTTTTTTAATCTGGAGTTTACATATTGACCAGAAATTTTAGTCAAATATTGTGTTCAGTTTTTTTTTTCTTCTTTGCAAAGATTTGAACAAAATCTTTGCCTGTTGAAGTCAGACAATCACTGAGGCAAACTAAATTAAATCAATGAGAATACAACAAGGATTTTTAGTTTTTTAAAAATCTTTTAAAGATCAAAAAAAAAAATATAAAAACTAGTGAAAGTGAGTGAGATAATTTGAAGAAACCTGAAAAGTAAAGGAGGGGAGGAGAAGCAAGAGTGAAGGGGAGGAGGAGAAGCAAGAGTGAAGGGGAGGAGGAGAAGCAAGAGTGAAGGGGAGGAGGAGAAGCAAGAGTGAAGGGGAGGAGAAGGAAGAGTGAAATTTTCTAAGACATCAGTTAAGGATAATTGATAAGAATCAGTAAACAAACTGATTAAATTCCTTTTGATCTGGTTGAGAGAGAGGAATAGAGAGACAACAGAGAAGAGAGAGAGAGAGAGAGAGAGAGACAACAGAGAAGAGTAGAGGACAGAGGAGAGAAACTGTTAACAGAGGAATGAGTAAAAGGGAAAAAATAGTGAAAAAAGATAACGGATGGGAGAGAGAGAGAGTGACAAGAGAGGAATGAGAGAGAGAGAGTGACGAGAGAGAGAGACTGATAACACAGGAATGAGTAAAAGGAAGTGAAAAAATGATAACGGATGAGAGAGAGAGAGAGAGAGAGAGAGTAGATGCAAGAATCAGAAAAAGAGAGAGACAAAGACATAATGGAGCAATGAGTGAAAAGGAGAGAAATAGGATGTGTATGAGAGAGAGAGAGAGAGAGAGAGAGACATTGGAATGAGTGAATAAAGAGGAGAGAAAGAAAAAAGAAAGACTGATAAAGGAAGAATGAACTAGTAAAAGATAAAGCAATAGTGAAGTGAAAAAAAAAAAAAAGAGAGAGAAAAATGAAAATTAAAAAGAAAGGAAAATTCTCAAGAGTTTAATCTAATCATTTTGGTTCCTTCACAAAAAAAAACAAAAAACTTTTTGGTAATTCATCAAAGAATTGTGCTTGTTTGTCAAAGACCGACAATGTGTTTGTATACAAACCATTTTAAATGATTCCTAATATTCCCCCCCCCCCCATTTGTTCAACAGCTTTTTGTCTAAAAGTTTACGATTGATAATTGGGAATTTCCCTATCATCAATTTTTTCTGGGCAATTTTAATTTCCAATCAAATGTTTTTAAAAAAAAAAAAAATTATATGTTAGAAATTCATGAGATATGTCCGAAAAGTATCCAGCCAGTTAGAATGTCTTGAAAAATAGTTGTGCAGTCTTGATAGAATTTAGCAACAACTTTTTATTTCTTTCATTCCCCCCCCCTTTTTTTTTCTTCATTCACTTCTATCTTTTTTCCTTGTACTTTTTTTTGTTCATCCCTTCATCTTTCCTTCTCTCTTCTTCATCCCCTCCTCCTTTCCCTCCTTCCTTTCTCTTCTCTTTCTTTCTCCCTCTCTTCCTTCTTCCTTTTCTCTTCTTCATCCCTTCCTCCTTTCTCTTCTCTTCATCCCTCTCTCCTCTTCTCTTCCTCTCTCCCTTCTCTTTTCTCTCTTCATCCCTTCCTCCCTTCTTCCTTTTCTCTTCTTCTCCCTTCCTCCTTTCTCTTCTTCTTCATCCCTTCCTCCTTTCTCTTCTCTTCTTCATCCCTCTCACCCTTCTTCTTTTCTCTTCTTCATCCCTTCCTCCTTCTCTTCTCTTCTTCATCCCTCTCCCCTTCTTCCTTTTCTCTTCTTCATCCCTTCCTCCTTTCTCTTCTCATCCCTTCCCTTTCTCTTCTTCTTCTTCATCCCTTCTTCTCTTTTCTCTTCTTCATCCCTCTCCTTTCTCTTCTTTCTTCTTTCTCTTCTTCATCCCTTCCTCCTTCTCTTCTTCCTCTCTTCTTCCTTTTCTCTTCTTCATCCCTTCCTCCTTTCTTCTCTTTCTCCTTCTCCTCCTTTTCTCTCTCTTCTTCATCCCTCTCTTCTTCCTTTTCTCTTCTTCATCCCTTCCTCCTTTCTCTTCTCTTCTTCATCCCTCTCTTCTTTCTCTTCTTCATCCCTTCCTCCTTTCTCTTCTCTTCTTCTTCATCCCTCCCTTCCCCCTTCTCTCATCTTCATCCTTTCTTCCTTTCTCTCCTCTCTTCATCCCTCTCTCCCTTCCTCTTCTTCATCCCTCTCTCCCTTCTTCCTTTTCTCTTCTCCATCCCTCTCTTCCTTCCTTCAGTTCATACATGAACTGGCATTCTCCCATGGAGTTACACAGTCTACAGCAAGATGCCATTAAATAGTGTTATTATTGCATTCACATAAATATGCACCAAGTTTGTCTGATTAAAAATCGATTTTGAGAATGATTCAAATGATTGAGTTTGGTTTGGTTTGTTTTACGGCATATCAACCTCAGTGGGTCATTTAATGCTGATAAAGTTTTGAAATAAATCAATTCTTAATGGATAATACAATTTTTTTATAAATACATTTTTCTATTCAACCCATAGATGGGACCCTAACAGGTACTACCACTCCGGGTCAAAGTGGACCAGGGAGCAATGGTGATGAAGGTGTGCTCCACATTCCCCAAACCTCCAAAACTGGAACCTTACCATCAGATACAGTTTAACGTCATTCCCAGGACATGTAGACCCTCAGTCACGCCTTCTAGCATCCATATGATAAAAAGGGGTTGGGGCTTGCCATAAGGGCAATAGGGGTGGGAAAATCATATAGTTGTTAGGGTTTGACGTGACCAGCCAATTGATCGGAGGGGGTCTCTCCGACTGCCCGTCTAGCCCAAGATAGGGCCAAAGTGGGGTATTGCAAGTCATGAACTGCTCATCCACCTGGGTTCTATCCTTAAGCATCATGGGTCTCCACCCATGGCTAACAGGTGGCCCCATTGGGGGAGTCTTACTCCTCTGCAGAGGTGCATTCTAACGCCCCAGCCGACAGGGCGGTCAAATTGAAGACTTTTCCAAAACAGCAGTGGCTGAATCAGCCAATCAAAAATGCCCAAACATCTATTTAAAGGTGTTGATAAATTGTCCTAAAATTGCTTGTTGGAAAGACAGACCAACAGACAAGGACTATACAACTCAAAGTATCACTGTTTCCTTTGACAATAACCATAAAGTTCCGTGATGGCTTCTGATTACAACAAGAAGGTTCCCGAGTCCGACAAGAAATACCTGAAGAAAGCTGGAGGGCACATTGGCCGAAATGTTGTATATATAACAATGAAGATGAGGACAATAGTCCGAATAATACAAATAATACTATTTCTAAAAGATAGCCATAAAAATTTTATATAACAAAGATATAAAGAAATTTTGAATTTTAGTGGGAAACTCAGTGGTCACCCCATTTTTTTTTTTTTTTATTTTTTTATTTTTAAAAAGTTTTGCAATATCAAAAGATATCAGAATTACAGTAACTCATAAATTCTCTTCAAGATGACACACAGCCCTGAATGTTGCCAGTCAATGCCGTGTATCCGCACGGGAAAATACGGTTACCGTCTTCTCAAAATTGTCGTAACAAGTCATTTATAATTAATGGAAACAGAAATTAAATACACAAATTTCAATCATTAATTTTCCTTGCGTGATAGTTTGAGAAATTGCCCAGCTACACCAAACTTTTAACATGAGTGAACGAACAAGAACAAAAGAAAAGAAAGAAAAATTTTAATATGCTGATATTATTGTGCAATTAAATGTGGCCGAGAGAAAATCATAAAAAGATTGTAAATTTCTAATTCCTGTTTTATAGCTATAAAATAAAATAAAGAGATATTGTTACTGATACAAGAGCGAGTCAAAAATTCTGCAATATTTGTATAAGTGCTGTTGGTTAGTTGGATTTTAAGGCATGTCAACCCTTGTTGGGTTATTTTATGCTGAAGATATTTTGTTTTATTCATTCTTGATGGGTACGCAATTTTTTTTAACACATTTTTTAAACTCATTTTTTTTCCTATTTAACCCATAGATAGTACCCTAACAGGTACTATCATTCCAGATCAGAGTGGACCTGGGAGTAATGGTTAATGATGATCAATGAGAACTGGTGAAGTTATTTGATTACAAAACATCAATTTTTCTGAAACTCTCTGTACATCTCAAATGATGGCTCCCGATTATGAAAAGAAGGTTCCTGAGTCCGAAAAGAAGGTTCCGATTACAACAAGAAGGTTCTAGAGTCCAAGAAAGTTTCCGAGTCTGACAAGAAATACCTGAAGAAGGATGGAGGGCACATCGGCCAAAATGTTATACAGATAACAATGAAGATGAGGACAATAGTCCGAATAATCCAAATAATACTAATCTCAAATGAATACTAATTTTTTTTTTTTAAACACCCTGTATTCCCAACCCCCCCAAAGGTTTGTATGACTACAACTACTTATAAAACCGCATATTAATCTTAGATGGAGCACCACACCTATCATCAGCTCCTCACTTTACTGCATAGATCCCTGTGCAATTCATACACTGAGTTGGCAAGGGCTGGTATTGAACCAGGAAGCTTGCGATTCCTAGTCGGATGCTCTACTGACTGAGCTAAACTGACCCATATATACATATACACACACACACACACATATATATATATATATATATATATATATATATATATATATATATATATCGGTTTAGCTCAGTCGGTAGAGCATTCGGCTAGAAACCACAACGTTCCTAGTTCGATACCGGCCCTCGCCAACTCAGCGTATGAGTAGCACAGGGATCTGTGCGGTAAAGTAAGGAGCTGATATTAGGTGTGGCACTCCACCTCAGATGCTAAAACAATCTCCTTGGTCTAGCGCTAGTGAAAAGGGGATAGACTCCCTCGCTGATTGGCTGATACCGACTTTAGGCCGCCCCGACGACTTTACTTTTTTACTTATAATTGATTCAAATAGAAATACAACTTTCACATTCAACTGACGGACGAGGCTCAGGTTTTTTGAAAGTGAATTCATTTTTTAAAGTAAAGGTTAAATTGTGACTGTAAATTGTCCTTAATCTTTTTTTTCTTCTTTTTTTCCTCAAAAATTGTCTTTGTCTTGTTTCTTTTGGGTTTTGAATGACACGCAAGAGTTTCCGAATTGAGGTCAACTTCATTATGTGCTTGTTGACACGAATGTAATGACATTCAACAATTTTCGAATGGAAAATAAAACTTTAAAAAATAAATAAATAAAAAAGGAAAGAATTAAATTTGAAAAGAAAAATCTGCCAGAGAAATGTTGTTTGAGTTTAGGCAAATTAATCTATTTAAAAAAAAAAAAAAAAAAAAAAAAAGGTGATATTTTGACAGATAAGTGATGAAAATCATCCAATTAATATTGACACAACCTCATGATTTCATTAAATTTTGCTAGTTTATCTTTCATCTTATTATTGCTGCTTTTTTTTTTTTTTTTAAGAGATTTTTGAGGATTACTTTTTTTAAGGGAATGAGGATGAGCTTTCAAAGTAGTTTAGACTAACGAGGGGAGATCCCCTTTGGTTTGAATTCAAGAGGTTTTCCTTCTCCTAGACTGGTTGCTATGCCCAGTCTGCAATACTATTTACCCATAGCTGTATTAATTTGAATGACACTATTTGAGGATGCACTCATTCTAGTAGCACCATCAAGATTATACACATTGTTACATACACAAAAAATAGATATCTCTTATCATACACAATACAACCAGCTATCGACTTCAGAATACCAAAACACAAAATTCTGCCTACATCACCACCCCACTTCAACATTACCACGGCCGGCCACCGGACCCTTCACTGACTTTATTATTCACTTTACGACTATAACCAAAATTAGACTCTCTTAAATTCACTTTCAGCTTTTCATGTCCCCTTTTCCAATACATTTGTTGAAACTTAAAATCTGTGTTTGTTTTTCCTTGCCACCATACGCTTGCTACTAACCCTGTTTATCACAACATGCTCTAGTGGCATTGATGATACACCTGTTCTAGAATTACATTTTTATATTCTTACAAGACAATCATTCGAGATTCATTTGCAACAGTAGCAAACAAAGATTTCGTTACTTCATTTTAAAAGCTAAAATGAGTAAACTGTTAAAATAATCTATGTTAGGAAACAAATAATTTGCGCAGAACAGAGGATCTAGTGAGTATGGCGAGTGCTGCCTTTGTTGTTGGCATCCTTCCGTTTACGAGAGACGATGGAGTAGTGTCCAAGTTTTTTTTAACTACATAGCCTGGGCGGGTTCATATGGAGGATGTGCTGTTGCCCAAACAGCAAATTCCCCCTTTCCACACTGCCGCTGTGATCCAAAGGAAAGGTAAGGAACCAATGCAGTTTGGCAATGGTAGTGTCGCAGGAGTTGATGGGTAGCACTGGATTTCAGCATCACACCACTTTGCTGCCCTTGTACAATCCTGTGTTTCACCAAACATCTGCTGTTAAAAAATATAGAGAACTGGCACTAACTTGTAGCCCAACATATCATACCATTTTGGGATTGGGTTGACTGAACAAATTAACTCTTTGCCTAACAAATTTCTCCCATGGTTGTACCAAATTTTCTTGGTATTTTTTACCTGTATGATAGGATATTTCAAAGTCCACTATCAATTTACCTTAGAACTCGTTCTATTCAATGGTGGGGGTGGGGGAACTGACGATAGGTGTGGCACTCCACCTCAGCAAATGCAATCTCGCTGGTCTAGTGCTAGTGAAAAGGGGATAGACTTTCTCACTGTTTGACTGATACCGACAATAGGCAATTCTGCCAACTTTGCTTTTTTATTATTGTAATCTGACTCTTTCTACTATATTATAATAAACTAACCATCAGTTTTTGTACTTTGCTTGGGTGTGGTATGCGTAAGATCGCAGCGATGGGAGTGCTGCTATAAACAGTTTAATGTAGGCAAAGAGTTAAAAATATATATTTGTCGTTTAAATTTTTCTCTCCCTCCATCGAGCTATGAAGCCAAGAAAATCTTTGTCAGAAAGTTAATGAACTCAATAAATATTTCAATTGGGATATTGTTGGATTATTTTATGGTGTAAGGTGTGGTAAAGACCACAACTTATATTTATATACTGTTCCAAAACAGTAGTGGCTGAATTAGTTAATCAAAAATGCACAAACATGTATCTAATTTACTATTTAAAGGTGTTGATAAATTATCCTAAAATTGCTCGCTGGAAGGACTGCTTACAGGAATGACAGACAGGATCAACTCTGATACAACTACTACTCTGAGGACAGATCAACAGACAAGGATTAAAACTGATACTACATCTTTCTACTCCAAGAAAGAATCAAACTATATGCCACAAAGAATTTTCACTGTAAAACTGCATTCAACTACAGCCCTAAAATGGCCACGTGAAGACAGATCAACAGACAAGGATTAAAACTGATACTACATCTTTCTACTTCAAGAAAGGATGAAACTTTATGCCACAAAGAATCTCCCCTGTAAAACTGCCTTCAACTACAGCCCTAAAATGCCCTGCAAATCGTAACAGATACTGCTATTCTAATTGGTCTTTTAGGCAAAGCTGTGGAAGGCCGCACTTGAGGATTCAAAAAGTTGAATGTACCCTTAAGACCGAAGATTCCCAACTTATGCAGTAAACCATGAAAAGGTAATAAAAAGACATTTTTGTCTGTACATTTTTCCCCTTATTTTTCCTTATTAATACAAAACCCATTCGTTATACTAGTTCCCTCGGGTGTTGTAATGATAGACGTCTACTGTACATAAGGGCAATTTTTCTAATCTTTCAACACAAACTCTCCCCCTTATTTTCCTGAATGAAAAGAAAGTTTGGTCCATAGATCAGTAGAAATGTTAGTTGTCCCGTAAGTAACACGTTCTTGCTTGAAGAATTTGGTAGATCTTGTCGACATTGGCACCGAGTCAATTCTGATTATTGTAAACTATTTTCAAGAGAGAAAATTTAATTGCTTCCATATAGGGGTGGTGGGTGGAGAAGAGAGGGACAATATATATATATATATATATATATATATATAGATAGATAGATAGATAGATAGATAGATAGAAATACAAAGAAAAGATTAGTATGACTAGCACTATCACGAGATCACTAGAGGGAGAAAGTGAGAGAGAGGGGGAGGAGAAAGTGAGAGAGATGGGGGAGGGAGAAAGTGAGAAGAGGGGGAGGAGAAAGTGAGAGAGAGGGGGAGGGAGAAGAGAGGGGGGGGGAGAAGTAAGAGGGGAGGGAGGGAGAAAGTGAGAGAGAGGGGGAGGGGGAAGTGAGAGGCAGAGAAAGAGAGAGAGGGAGAGAAAGTGAGAGAGAGGGAGAGAGAAAGAGAGAAAAATACAAAAGAAAAGATTAGTATAACTAGCACTATCACGAGAGTGAAAGAGAAAGAAAAGACTGACACTGATGTGTGTGTGAGAGAGAGAGAGAGAGAAAAGGAGGAATAAGAAAAGTTAAGAGGGAGAAATATGAAAAAGATATAGAAGCAGTAAAAGAGAAATAGATAGAGAGAAAAGGAGAGAGTGAAGGTGACAGAGAGGGAAAAAAAGAAGAAAGAAAAGCAGACTGACACTGATGTGTGTGTGTGTATGAAAGAGAGAGAGAGGGAGAAGGAAAATTAAAAGAAGTTAAGAAAGTGAGAGACGTGAGAAAGTTTGATTTTGTTTTGTTTTACGGCATATCAACCTCAGTGGGACATTTAATGCCGATAAAGTTTTGAAATTAATCAATTCTTAATGGATACAATTTTTTATAAATACATTTTTCTATTTAACCCATAGATGGGACCCTAACAGGTACTACCACTCCAGGTCAGTGTGGACCAGGGAGCAATGGTGATAAAGGGGTGCTCCACATTCCCCAAACCTCCAGAACTGGAACCTCACCATCAGATAGAGTTTAACGCCATTCCCAGGACATGTAGACCCTCAGTCACCGCCTTCTAGCACCCATATAATAAAAAGGGTTGGGGGTTGCCATAAGGGCAATAGGGTTGGGAAAATCATATAGGTGCTAGGGCTTGACGTGAACAGCCGATTGATCGGAGGGGGCCTCTCCGACTGCCCGTCTAGCCCAAGATACGTGAGAAAGATGTGAAAAAGAAAGAGGAGAGAGAGCGAGTATTGAACCCGGAATCTTGTGGCTATGTGGCAGATGCTTTATTGACTGAGCTGTGTGATATTGGGTAATCCTTAACTTGTTCCTCGTAAATTCCTACCATAAAATAAACTGAACCCTCATTTTATGTCCGATGTTTTTGCAATAAATGTTTTATTTTTCTTGCACCCGTTATTTTACAATACTGAATATATTTTCTTGATTTAAAAACATTTTTTGCAAACATATTTAAAACATTAATTGCAAAAACACGGACATAAAATGAGGGTTCAGTTTATTTTATAGTAGGAATTTATGAGGAACAAGTTAAGGATTACCTGATATTGGCTGTTTGGTTGGATTTTATATTACGGCATGTCAACCCTTGTTGGGTTATTTTATGCTGAAGACATTTTTTTTAATTCATTCTTCATTGTATTTGAATTTTTTTTTTCACACTCAATTTAAAAAATTTCATTTTTTCTATTTAACACATAGGTAGGACCCTAACAGGTACTACCACTCTGGGTTAGGGTGGACCTGGGAGTAATGGTGATGAAGGGGTACTCCACACTCCTCAGAGCTCCAAAATTGGAATTTCATCATTAAATGCAGTTTAATCCATAGATGGGATTCTAACAAGTACTACCACTTTAGGTCAGGGTGGACCTGGGAGTAATAGTGATGAAAGGGTACTCCACACTCCCCAGAGCTCCAGAAGTGAAACCTCACCATTAGATGCAGTTTAACAACATAGCCAGGACAATGAACTGTGTGAATGTGAAATATCGGATATTGTGAGTTCAAAATAGACAAAAATCGTGAAAATAACAATAGTCATACCAATGTTTGAAAGAAAAAAAAGAAAAAGAAATAAAATAATATAAAAGTAAAAGAGATTCCTGATAAATTAATTAAAATTCTGTAGAAAAATGAAGTTTAAACATCAAAAAAGATTGAATTAATTGATTGATCTAAACAAAAAAACATTAATTACCTCAAAAATAAATCATGATACATTTTGAATTCCTGGGAAAGGAAGGATGTACTTAAATTCTAAATGTGAATAAATGTTTTCTATTTTTTTTGAAAGAAGACAAAATTGAACAAGTTTAATTCTTTCTTTTCTTATCTATTTTATACAATGAATTGTCTCTAATGAAAATACATTTAGGAAATGTTCAAGAAATATTCATGCAATTATAGCAAATATCTTTTTTTAAATAACAATACAATATTAACAATAAAATGGTTAAATTTTAAGGAAAAACTATCTACTTTAAAGGTCGAGACTACCAGTTCACGTCTGGAAAGTCGGGACACGTCTGGACCACGTCTGGAAGGTCCAGCTACCAGTTCACGTCTGGATGGTCGACAGCTACCAGTTCACGTCTGGATGGTCTGGATGGTCGACAGCTACCAGTTCACGCAAGGTCGACAGCTACCAGTTCACGTCTGGAAGGTCGACAACTACCAGGGAAGGTCGACAGACGTACCAGTTCACGTCTGGAACGTCGACAGCTACCAGTTCACGTCTGGAAGGTCGACAGCTACCAGTTCACGTCTGGATGGTCGACAACTACCAGTTCAACGTCTGGAAGGTCTCACGTCTGGAAGGTCGACAACTACCAGTTCACGTCGGTCGACAGTTCGACAGGAAGGGTGTCTGGAACAACTACCAGTTCAAATACCAGTTCACGTCTGGAAGTTGGAAACAACTGTTCAAATTTCACGTTTGAAATGATAAAAACAGGGAATATGTTGACAATAACACTATTTGTTTTATCTATTCTCACTGACAGGGAATACAGTGGGATGGTTTTGGATTAGAGTTCGGCTGATGATGGGATATATGTGTGCATCGTACCCTGGTCCGGTTCTTGTCTGGTCTGCCCTTCAGTATTTTTCCCCTCCTCCTTTTTCGAGAGTATCCGGTTCGAATCGTTAGGGGGAGATAACTTTCCCTAACAAGAGTTAGAGATATATAGAAAAAAAAACACTAGTATTAAGGAGAGGGAAAAAGGTTTACTAATCAAAGATACAACGTGAACAGTGTAATTAACAATTGCTAGGTTAAATTAACAAGTCCCATGAGATCTCGTTTTCATCTGGCATTATTTATAGGAAAAACAGAGGATTCCATTCTTTATTTTATTTGACAGTTTGTTAGCCTAACAACCTTCATGGGTTATTTAATGCCAAAATCATCCTTTTAGAACAGGGATTACCAAATCTTTTTCATGGTGGGCCAGATAATTGAAAAAAAGAATGAGCGCGGGCCACATTATTATTGTGTTCAATATTTGCTAGCCAGAACGAAAGCTCTGAGAAAAAATGTAAAACAAAATTATCTTTCTATGTTATTATATTCATGGATGAGTGGCATAAGATGCACAAAAACAAATTTAACCAACATATTCATTTTCAAAACATTATCAAAGAATGCACATTAGCAGAAAGGTTTAGTGAGATTTGTGAAACTGAATTCAAGCACGTCGGTGGGCCTTATAAAATGCCTTAGGTGAGCCATAGTTTAGTGACCCCCCGCCCTGTTGTAGAAGAATGGTAGTGGTGCTATTTAACCCATAGGTGGGAGATGAGTGGGTTCATACCATTCCCAATGGTATTAGTCTGAAAGTGAACATTTGTTTTGGTTTGTTTTATGGCATATCAACCTCAGTGGGTCATTTAGTGCTGATAAAGTTTTGGTTTTCAAATAAAGTCATTCTTAATGGATACTCAATTTTTTTTATAAACACATTTTTTTATTTAACCTATAGATGGGACCCTAACAGGTACTACCACTCCTGAAAGTGAACATAATAGTGAGAGAATTGAGTTGTAGACTCCAAGGGAAACAGACGTGTATTTTGATACTTCATTCTATTCAAATAAATATCATTATTGTAACCCGAGTCCTCCTGCTCAGTTATAATGAACTAATCATTAGTTTTTGTACTTAGCTTGGGTGTGGTATGTTAGCCGCTGTGAGTGGCTTAAAGTAGGCAAAGAGTTAATTAGGTGTCCCAACTCCCACTGCAGGTTGGCCATCTATACATATATAAAGGGAAGTCAGGAGGAAACTATGAAAATAAAACAATGACAAAGTAAATGTATATACACATTCACTATTACCAGATCTTGCTTTTTGAGTAAAAATAATGAAGATTTGTTTGATATACGTGAAGATAATTAAAAAATAAAATTAAAATGATAACAGCATTTAATTTTTTTTTGATTTTGTATTTTAAATACAAAAAAAGGTCTTTTTTACATAGGGATTTTAATGGGGCATCCTGCAAGGATCCAACTCTTGATTCCACAATAATGGATCTGCAAGACTACCCTTTTTTTATTCTCCTCTACCCAGGCGATGCTGGGTAGCGTCTTCTAGTGATTTATAAAAGCATCAATTTCCATCAAAGTGAACAAAAAGCACCTCACCTGTTTATGATACTGATCCATAAAGAACTTGTAACATTTGAAATAAATGAGGTTTTTTTTAACAAGTTTGTCTGTTCTTTTGATTGCATGGGATCAAGTGCCAACCTTGTGAGAGACTCACAATGTTACGAGAGAGAGAAAATGAAGCAAGTGTAGAGAAAGCAGAGAGATAGAGAAACAGAGAGGAGCAAGAGAGATACATAGAGACAAGTGAGAGAGATAGAGAGAACGAGCAAGATAGATATTGAGAGATCTAGCGAGACAACCGAGAGAGATCTAGCGAGACAACCAAGAGAGATCTAGAGAGACAACCAAGAGAGATTAGAGAGACAACCAAGAGAGATCTAGAGAGACAACCAAGAGAGATCAAGAGAGACAACCAAGAGAGAGAGAGACAGAGAGACAACCAAGAGAGATCTAGAGAGACAACCAAGAGAGATCTAGAGAGACAACCAAGAGAGATAGAGAGACCAACCAAGAGAGATCTAGAGAGACAACCAAGAGAGATACAGAGAGAGACAACCAAGAGAGATACAGAGAGACAAACCAGAGAGATACAGAGAGACAACCAAGAGAGATACAGAGAGAAAAACCAGAGAGATACAGAGAGAAAAACAAGAGAGATCTAGAGAGAAAAACAAGAGAGATACAGAGAGAAAACAAGAGAGATACAGAGAGAAAACAAGAGAGATACAGAGAGACAAACAAGAGAGATACAGAGAGACAAACAAGAGAGATACAGAGAGAAAACCAAGAGAGAAAGTGCAGAGTGAGACAGAGAGAAATAAAAGAGAAAGCATAGAAAGTGAAAGAGTGCAAGCATAGTGGATAGAGAAAAGTTTGGTTTATGAAAATCAAGTCTTGATAACCTTTTTAATTAAGTAAAAGAGAATGTACACAAAAACAAAACAAACAAAAAGAATGCTTGGTGAACTCTCCCTTATTAAATCTATTAAATCTGATGAATCAAAGTGAAAGTAGGAAAAAGCTCAGTCAGTCAACACATTGAGTAAAATGCTTCCAAGTTTCTGACTTTTATGCAAAGCGAAAGTGAAAGTAGGCAATGCTCAAATGGAATCCAACCTGTGCAATTATGGACAAAGCAGAATAGGAGAATTAAATTTGTTTGAAAGCAAGACAGCAATGTTACAAGCAATCAACATGTTAAAGTAGGTAACTTCCTTTTGTTATCTACAATGTACAATCAAAAGTCTTAAGTAACAAAATCTGTCATGATGCAGAGGACAAAGGATTGTAAAATGTCACATTTTTTTCATTTATTATGAGGGTCATTCAATAAATAAGGTTTAGTTTGGTTTGGTTTGTTTTATGGCATATCAACCTCGGTGGGTCATTTAATGCCGACAAAGTTGTGAAATAAATTAATTCTGAGAATAAATATCAGAAAACTCGGTAGTTATTTTTTATAATTTTTTATTTAGACGTAGTGGTAAATTTTCAGGATAGTGACATCCCTTCTTCAAGACCGTGGATAGTAGTAATCTTACTTACTACTATCCACGGTCTTGAAGAATGGATGTCATTATCCTGAAAATTTACCACTACGTCTAAATGTACTTCCAAAAAAACGGATACAGATACAAAAATATATCTCAAATATATATATATATATTTACACAGCCCTCTGTACAATATTGCCTAATGCAAAAGTAATTAATTCATTTCACTATTTGCTAGTAGCAAAGTAATTTGAAGCAATTTCTTTTTTTCAACACCTTAAAATAATAAATTGCTGTCAGCTACGCTCATTCCTATCACTTCAACTTTGTGGAAACCGACTGTTTATTCCGTGTCATAATGAAATTGTGTGTACAAAGAAAATGCTAATATAATTCTTTACAAATAATTGAATAATTTTGCATATGAAGACAAAAATGTATTGGCATAAAAGACAAAATGAATAATGTGTGACTGTTGAGGGAAGTCTAGAATGATCAGCATTGCTATGTTTTATAAAGGGCCGGGTTAGCTCAGTTCGGCTAGTAAACCACATGGTTTCTAGTTCGATTCCGGTGCTCGCCAACTCAGCGTATGAATAGCACAGGGATCTGTGCGGTAAAGTAAGGAGCTGATGGTAGGTGTGGCGCTCCACCTCAGATGCCAAAAAAAAATCTCCATGATCTAACACTAGTGAAAAGGGGATAGACTCCCTCGCTGATTGGCTGATACCGACTTTAGGCCGCCCCGATGACTTTACTTTTTTACTTTTATTGTCAATGATACTTATATCATTTTAAATTTTGAATATATATCTATTTTTTTTTACGTAATCACCATTTCAGTTGATGCATTTTTGTATGTGTTGTGGCAGTTTTTGTATGCCCATGTCATACAAAGATAAGACAAAGAGGATGAAACCCACATAAAAACAACACATTTTTAACCGGCAGACAGCATTCATGCTAGCCATTTCATTTTGGATGATTTGAACTGTCTCATTTTTAACCAGAAGGTTTTGTAAGATGTTAATGGTCAGAAGATTAAGGAACATGAGTATTAATATATATATCTTAGAAAAATACTGGTTTTGTAAGATGTTAATGGTCAGAAGATTAAGGAACATGAGTATTAATATATATATCTTAGAAAAATACTGGTTTTGTAAGATGATAATGGTCAGAAGATTAAGGAACATGAGTATTAATATATATATCTTAGACTGGTTTTGTAAGATGTTAATGGTCAGAAGATTAAGGAACATGAGTATTAATATATATATCTTAGAAAAATACTAAGATGATAATGTCAGAAGATTAAGGAACATGAGTATTAATATATATATAATATTTTCGAAAATACTTGAGTGTTATTTGTACTCCTACATAAGCTGATAATTATCACTAGAATTATTAGCAGGTTGCACTGGCAGCCGAGATATTCATGACTTTTTGCAAAATCAGTAATGATTCAATTAACAATGGTTATAGAAAAAAAATCAATCAACTACACAGAACCTCATAATCATATGAGAATAATCCCAAAGGTAATGTCTCCACAATAGTTTGGAATTATGGAATCACTTATTATTTATTGGCAATGATATTTACATCATTTTAAACTTTCAACATATACCTATTTTTTTACATAATCACCATTTTAGTCAATGCATTTGTGTATGTGTTGTGGTAGTTTTTGTATGCCCATGTCATACAAAGACAAGACAAAGAGGATGAAACCCACATAAAAGCAACATACATTTTTATATATACAAGAGTAATCCCAAAGGTAACATATCCAAAATAGTTAGGAATCACTTATAGTTTATTGTCAATGATATTTACCTCATTTTAAAGTCTATTGTTCTACATAATCATCATTTCAGTTGGTGCATTTTGTATGTACTGTGGCAGTTGTTGTATGCCCATGTCATACAAAGACAAGACAAAGAGGATGAAACCCACATAAAAACAACATACATTTTTATCCAGCAGACAGCATTCATGCTAGCCAAGGTCCCTGCTCGGACAATTTGCCACTCTTCTCTCTACCATAAGTTAACTTAGAGCTGTTGCTGACAATATGTTGGTAGCACAGATATTCATGACTCTCTCTCAAAATCAGTAATGATCCAATTAACACTGGTTATGAAAAAAATCAATAACGTACACACAACTTCATATATATATATGTACAATGGTAATCCCAAAGGTAACACCTTCAAAGTATCTAGAATCACAGAAACACTTATAGTTTATTGTCAATATTTACCTCATTTTAAAGTATGAACATATATCTATTGTTCTATATAATCACCGTTTTGGTCAATGCATTTTTGTAGGAGCAGTTTTTGTATGAACATGTCATGTCAGCTTGACACCATGTCATTTAGGAAGTGTTGAACCTTGTTGTTGTTGTTGAAAGCTCCCTACTTCCCTTGTGGACGTTTTTGACATCCATGCATGACTTGCCACACACTTCCATTAATTGGCGATGAATATCAATCAGTTTAATGCCTTTTGTGTTTTAAAACAAAATAAGGTACTCTATGAGGAAGTTCGTCCCGGTCCCCTGCCTCCAAATTTGCTGTTCGGTGACGTATCAAATACCAACCCCAACTATTACCGCTAGAGTGGTGTTACTTGAAAGAAAACAACCAACTCAAATAACAACCCCAACTATAGTATCGGCGCCTATTTGAGACAAACATCGTTGTGTTTACCTATCTATCTATCTATATCGTTGTGTTTATCTATCTATCTATATCGTTGCGTTTTGTTTACCTACCTATCTATCTATCTATATCGTTTTGTTTATCTATCTATTTACTGTCGAAAATATCTATCTATCTCAGTCTGTTCAAACAAGAAATATGACAAATTTCTATAAATAAACAAGAATTACGACAAATTACGATAATAAGAATTATGACAAAAAAAGAAAAATTAGAATTGCGACAAAAAACGGTTTAATGTTTTTTTCTTTCAAATGGAAAAAATAAACAAGAATTAAGACAAAAAAGCCTATCTATCTATCTATATCGTTTTGTTTATCTATCTATTTACTGTCGAAAATAGGTGCCGATACTATAGTTGGGGTTGTTATTTGAGTTGGTTGTTTTCTTTCAAGTAACACCGCTCTAGCGGTAATAGTTGGGGTTGGTAGTTGATACGTCACCGAACAGCAAATTTGGAGGCAGGGGACCGGGACGAACTTCCTCATAGAGTACCCAAAATAACTTCAAAAACTTCACACTTGGCGGTAGTGTCAATTGGGATCTCCATCATAAACAGACTGTGCATGGCTGCGAGGTGTACAGCTGGGGCTGGTGCATGCACAGCAGTATTGCCAATAGTTGTATGATTACCCTTGTATAAATAAGTTAATACTAATATTCCTAAAGTTTATATTATCAGAGAGAATGGGTTTATTTTTATTTTAGCAATAGACAATCATAATAACATAAGGAAAATTGTGACTAGTCGAAATTGGACACATAGCGTAATGGATAAAGGAGTTAGGTTAAGACAGTTCTAAACGACAGTTATCTCTAGACTGCAGGTTCAATCCTGGTCCACAGTAATAATTTGTATCATTTGTATTATTCGGACTATTGTCCTCATCTTGACTGTTATCTGTACAACGTCACACTGGATTGTCCAATTGGACACATAGCCTAGTGGATAAAGGAGTTAGGTTAAGACAGTTCTAAGTGACAGTTATCTCTAGACTGCAGGTTCAATCCTGGTCAGAGGCAGCAGTAACATAGAATAACAATTAACACAGCTTAACACCTGTACCCTAGCTATGGTTAACGGAATGAGAACAGGATACCCCCGTGGACTGAATAAAGGGTTCAAAGTTCCGTGAAGGCTCCAGAGTTTGAATAGAAGGTTCCTGAGTCCGAAAAGAAGGTTCCCAAGTCCGACAAGAAACACCTAAAGAAGGCCGTAGGGCACATCGGCCCAAAACGTTGTACAGAAAACAATGAAGATGAGGAGAATAGTCTGAATAATCCTAATTATGAAGCTGCATCTCAAAAATTGTGAGAAATAATATTCCTAACATTTATATTTTAAGAGAGAATGTTTTTTATTTTTTTTATTTTAACAATAGTCAATCATAATAACATAAGGAAAATCGTGACTAGTCAAAATGTGTTCTTTATAGAAAGAGTAACACTTAAGTAAACACATTTTCAATGTTTGTTATCGTCCAAATTTATTCTTAGCTGAAACATTTTCAATAAAAATCAATAAAATTTCTATAAGTAAAGGAAATCGATATTTTCTATTGTAATTATTATTTTTTTTTTTTTGTTGACTATTTCTGTGAATTTTTGAGATGAGGTTTGATAATTTGGATTATTTGGACTATTGTCCTCATCTTTATTGTTATCTGCACTAATTCTGTGAATTTTTGAGATGAGGCTTGATAATTTGGATTATTTGGACTATTGTCATCATCTTTATTGTTATCTGACTAATTCTGTGAATTTTGAGATGAGGCTTGATAATTTGGATTATTTGGACTATTGTCCTCATATTTATTGTTATCTGCACTAATTCTGTGAATTTTTGAGATGAGGCTTGATAATTTAGATTATTTGGACTATTGTCCTCATATTTATTGTTATCTGCACTAATTCTGTGAATTTTTTCTTGATAATTTAGATTATTTGGACTATTGTCCTCATCTTTATTGTTATCTGCACTAATTCTGTGAATTTTTGAGATGAGGCTTGATAATTTAGATTATTTGGACTATTGTCCTCATCTTTATTGTTATCTGCACTATTCTGTGAATTTTTGAGATGAGGCTTGATAATTTAGATTATTTGGACTATTGTCCTCATCTTTGTTATCTGCACTAATTCTGTGAATTTTTGAGATGAGGCTTGATAATTTAGATTATTTGGACTATTGTCCTCATCTTTATTGTTATCTGCACTATTTCTGTGAATTTTTGAGATGAGGCTTGATAATTTGGATTATTCGGACTATTGTCCTCATCTTTATTGTTATCTGCACTATTTCTGTAAATTTTTGAGATGAGACTTGATAATTTGAATTATTTGGACTATTGTCCTCATCTTTATTGTTATCTGCACTAATTCTGTGAATTTTTGAGATGAGGTTTGATAATTTGGATTATTTGGATTATTGTTCTCATCTTTATTGTTATCTGCACTATTTCTGTGAATTTTTGAGATAAGGCTTGATAATTTGGATTATTTGGACTATTGTCATCATCTTTATTGTTATCTGCACTATTTCTGTGAATTTTTGAGATGAGGCTTGATAATTTGGATTATTTGGACTATTGTCCTCATATTTATTGTTATCTGCACTAATTCTGTGAATTTTTGAGATGAGGCTTGATAATTTAGATTATTTGGACTATTGTCCTCATATTTATTGTTATCTGCACTAATTCTGTGAATTTTGAGATGAGGCTTGATAATTTAGATTATTTGGACTATTGTCCTCATCTTTATTGTTATCTGCACTAATTCTGTGAATTTTTGAGATGAGGCTTGATAATTTAGATTATTTGGACTATTGTCTCATCTTTATTGTTATCTGCACTAATTCTGTGAATTTTTGAGATGAGGCTTGATAATTTAGATTATTTGGACTATTGTCCTCATCTTTATTGTTATCTGCACTATTCTGTGAATTTTTGAGATGAGGCTTGATAATTTAGATTATTTGGACTATTGTCCTCATCTTTGTTATCTGCACTAATTCTGTGAATTTTTGAGATGAGGCTTGATAATTTAGATTATTTGGACTATTGTCCTCATCTTTATTGTTATCTGCACTATTTCTGTGAATTTTTGAGATGAGGCTTGATAATTTGGATTATTCGGACTATTGTCCTCATCTTTATTGTTATCTGCACTATTTCTGTAAATTTTTGAGATGAGACTTGATAATTTGAATTATTTGGACTATTGTCCTCATCTTTATTGTTATCTGCACTAATTCTGTGAATTTTTGAGATGAGGTTTGATAATTTGGATTATTTGGATTATTGTTCTCATCTTTATTGTTATCTGCACTATTTCTGTGAATTTTTGAGATGAGGCTTGATAATTTGGATTATTTGGACTATTGTCCTCATCTTTATTGTTATCTGCACTATTTCTGTGAATTTTTGAGATAAGGCTTGATAATTTGGATTATTTGGACTATTGTCCTCATCTTATTGTTATCTGCACTAATTCTGTGAATTTTTGAGATAAGGCTTGATAATTTGGATTATTGGACTATTGTCCTCATCTTTATTGTTATCTGCACTATTTCTATGAATTTTTGAGATAAGGCTTGATAATTTGGATTATTCGGACTATTGTCCTCATCTTTATTGTTATCTGCACAACATTTCGGCCGATGTGCACTCCGGCCTTCTTTTATTAAGATGAAAGATTAAAAAAAACAAAAACATGTAGAAATGATTTGTTTTACATGTTTCAATATGGAAGAATATTCTAAATTAAAAATTTGTATCTGTCAAAATAGTGCACTTTTGTCTCTTTTTTAATGGGATTTATTTAGAAGGGGGGGAAATATATGGGGGGAAATAGATGTTTGTATCAACAAGCTCCCACCGAAAGGGGGGCCAAAAACAAGGGAATCCACAGTCTTCCAGCAATCCAAACCTTCCCCTGGTCAACACGTTCCTCGTCCTCACCTAGCAGCTGCAAAAATCCGTCACCATAGTCGAAATGATTTTTAGCAGTTCAAAATCACATTTTTTTACTCGGTCCTTCGCGTCAGTCAACCTGCTAGTGCTAACTCCTCACTGCCCAGCGCTCGACTCACATGTTATTTATGTACGTATTTACCGAAACATCCTGGCACTTCGTGTCCGTCCAGTGCCTAAATCGTAGCTGCTTTCGCATGCAGGAGGACGCGGGTTCGATCCCGGCAGGCAAGACAATGTCTTGCTCTTTTTTGTTCTCCGTCATATTTTTATAATTAAAAAATTCATAGAAATTCTTTTTATAAGTTAAACTATGTTCCTAAGGATAAAATCAAGATAATTTTCAATTCTTTATCAATGTTTAAAAAAAGTGGGAGGTGCTGTCATACCGAAATTTTGATCATGCCTATCTCTCTCTCTCATATATATATATATATATATATATATATATATAAAATCAATTATTAAATATTATGGATTTAATATCCTGTAACTAAAGTTTCATGCTTTACTTGCAATCAAAAATGAAACTTTAATTACGGGATATTAAAGTCATAATATTTAATATTTGATTTTAAAGCTGCTCTGCTATTCTAGCATTGAGCAACTTCATATGTTAATACTTTTCTCATTCATTCTCCATTCATTTCATATAATATATATATATATATATATATTCATTATAGTGTACAATATATTTAAGGTGCAATTGTTACTATTGGTTTCCAAGCAGCATATTAGCCACTTTTCATCAAGACAACACGCATCTACACTATAAGTAAAACAACCTGTAACAAACTTTTATAAAAAGTTAATTTTACACATCTTGATCCTCCCAATTTCTGTGAGTAATGATGGCTGCGTACATCAGTTGAACATCCCACAGAAGGAACTTGTGGGTCATAGTCATCTCAGTACTTACACAGCATTCCATCAAGTATTCCTTGGGGTCAGTCCAGATTATTACCATATAACATTGCATGCCCTAAAGTACTGTCTGCCCCTCAAAAGACCTTGCCTGCACTTGAGGTTGGGGAGATGTATGAACAAGAGGGGATTATCTCCCTTGTTCCAGGCTGGTGTGAATATAGAGCCAGCAACAAGAAAAAAAAACAAAGAAAAACTTTTTGTCTCAAGTTTAGTGACCTTTATAATTTAAAGGTTGGTTTAGCTCAGTTGGTAGAGTGTCGGACTAGGAACCATGAGGTTTCGAGTTTGATACCTGCCTTTGCCAACTCAGTGTATGAGTAGCACAGGGATCTGTGCGGTAAAGTGAGGAGCTGATGGTAGGTGTGTCGCCTCACCTCAGACGCTAAAAACATTCTCCTTGGTCTAGCACTAGTGAAAAGGGGATAGACTCCATTGATGTTTGGCTGATACCGACTTTAGGCCACCCTGATGACTTTTTTACTTTTATTGTCAATGATACTTATATCATTTTAAAGTTTGAACATATACATATTTTTTTTTTACGTAATCACCATTTCAGTTGATGCATTTTTGTATGTGTTGTGGCAGTTGTTGTATGCCCATGTCATACAAAGATAAGACAAAGAGGATGAAACCCACATAAAAACAACACATTTACTTTTTTTATAATTTACTAGATAACAAAAGTACTGATATATATATATCACTGTGAGTATACCAGTTGACATAAATGAAACGTTGTTTAAAGACTATTTATGTTTAACAATTTTTTAGCAACCGAATTAAACACCAAAGACTGAAGCGGGCTATTAGAAAGGGTAATTTTCAGCCCAGCAACATTTAAAGTGGAGAATTTCTTATATGTAGTTTATGTGGAAGAGTATGTCTCTCCAGAGCTGGCCTGGCGAGTCATCTGAGAAAACACAAGGATACAGTGTCAAATGCTACTGGCACTCAACTATGAGAAAAAAACAACCTGTCCACAAAAAGAAAAAAAAAAAGAAAAAAAAAGAAAAAAAAAGGAAATGTTCTTATTCGAACACGAGTTGACAGCCAACATATACTTAGCAGAATACCTCTTGTATCTGACCAAATTTAATGGTGGCTTTTATTTAATAATAACTAATTTGCATATTCAGTTCTAAAAATTAAATTGTGGTAAATAACTGAATTTTTAATTGGGTTTTTTGGGATCTTTACGAGTGATTGTTTTGTCGATAGTCTTTATAATTAAAATGTGGTTATTTCCTATAAATCCAACATAAAAAGGGGAACCACTCTGATTGACTGATAAATTATTTATTTTCCCATTAAACTAACCCTAATCCCTTAACCCAGTCTTCTTTTTTCCTAGTAGATCAATAAATAAATAATTTATCAGTCAATCAGAGTGGTTTGTGGTCGAGAATGTTTTTCAAACATCAGACTTCACAGTCACAAGGGGGCACTGTAACTTCAGGGGCACAAAAACTTTATTCTAGTCTCCCGAGACTGAAATGCCAATATAGGAAATAACCTAAAATGCTTACTACTAAACATTGCTCAAAATATCAATACCAGGGGTCATAAATCAAAACACTGAAAAAATATTTTGTAAAGCAAATGCAAGACAAAATTATTTTAGTAACAGAGTGGTGAATACATGGAATAAACTACTATCATTAATAGTGAATGTCCCATCTCTAAACTCCTTTAAGGCAATGTTAGATAATTTGTGGAAGTTCATGACAAGTGTTTTCTAGACTATTTCAGCCATTTCATCTGATTCTGTCTAGCTACAAGCGATTGATCTAAGAAGCTGCATATGCAAACCAACCAAATGCTGGTCTAGAGCCACAATGCTACAAAAGATACCAGGATTTTATTATTTCTCGTTCAACATGAGGAAAATAAAATCCTCTTTGCCTTCATATATATATATATATATATTTACCAACCACTCTGCATGAGCAGGATGTGACACAAGGTCAATTTCTTAAGCGGTTTTTAATAGGTTTTAATTTAGAGTTTTCCTTCTCCTAGACTGGTTACCTAGCCATGGTTAAAGAGCACAGTCTGCCCTTCTATTTACCCATAGCTGGAGGGGAAAGTAGTTAGATGCATACCTTTCACAATATGAGATTAAGAAAAAAACAACAAGAAAAAAAAACTCTTTTTTCGCTCAAGTCCGTGACCTTAACAATTTACTAGTTAAAGAAAGTACTAATTATTTCATTTATTTATTTTTTTTTTCCCCACTTTTTCCACAGCTTGGTCATAACCATATATACTTATGTCATATAAATTTTAGTCTAATATTAGGGAGTGACACCATATACAAGATACAAACATTTTATTATTTGAATAGTTGGAACAATTCAAAAAACATTCACAATATGATATTAAATACCCCACCCCCCCAAAAAAAACAAACAAAAAAATTGTCTCAAGTTAGTAACCTTTATAATTTATAATACCCCCTCCTTTCCAGAACAAAAAACAAACAAAAAAGAACAAAAAACAAACAAAAAACTCATTTTTGTCTTAAGTCAGTAACCTTTATAATTTACTAGATAACAAAAATACTGATTAGTATTATCTGCGTTATTCGGACTATTGTCCCCATCTTCATTGTTATTTGTACAACGTTTCGGCCGATATACCCTCCGGCCTTCTTCAGGTATTTCTTGTCGGACTCGGGAACCTTCTCGGACTCAGGAACCTTCCAATTGGACACATGGCCGAGTGGATAAGTTAGTTAGGTTAAGACAGTTCTAAGTGACAGTTATCTCTGGAACCCGAGTTCAATCCTGAGTGAAAGCAGTTAGAAAAATAAATAATTAACACAACTCCTACCCCAGCTATGGTTAGCGGAATGAGAACAGGATACCTCCGTGGAATAAATAAAGGGTTAGGTTCAAAGTTCCGTGATGGCTCTCGAATACGACAAGAAAGTTCCCGAGTCCGACAAGAAATACCTGAAGAAGGCCGGAGGGTATATCGGCTGAAACGTTGTACAAATAACAATGAAGATGGGGACAATAGTCTGAATAACGCAGATAATACTAATCTTCAAGCCTCATCTCAAACATTCAGAGAAATAAAAGAACAAAAAATAAACAAAAACTCATTTTCTGTCTTAAGTCAGTAACCTTTATAATTTACTAGATAACAAAAGTACTTATATTTATAATCGACTGTGTTGTTCGCATGCGCAATAACAACATGCAAGTTTGTTTTTTATTTATGCATAGTTTTCATGTCACATTCAAGAATGCATTCTTAAGCAAGTCTTTCAACTCAATGGTTTTTTTTAATTTTATAATTTTTTTTTCTTTTTAAGTCTCCCTTTTGCTGAATGACTTGTGTTGCCCTTGAAGATTTCAAGTTTTTCATTTTTTTTTTCGTAGTTGATGTCTACCAAACACAAGATGTTTTTGGTGATATTTTTTTTTTTCCTGATCTCATTTTCCAAATAGCTTGAAAAATAAGCTTTTAAAAGTATCAACAGTTTTTTATTTTTTTGACAATTGTGTTGAAATTCACTTTAATCACTGCTTGTTAAAACTAACAGACTCTAATAATAGTCGCGTCAGAAGTTATCTGCCCCGGACCCATTTTTTTATACAGGGTGAGTTACTTGCCCTTTGACCCTTTTTCAGTTAGTTTGTAAATAAAAATACACACCTCGTGTTAATGAAAAGCAGTCCATATGTTGCCTAGTTAATTGATTTTAAGGTATCTCATGTGGAATATGTCTAGGTGAGTAACTGCGCTTGCCAGAGATAAAAAGGTAGGTTTCTTTTTTCTGTGGGATTAAGTTGATAAATTCACAACATAATGTTCATATCTTGGTCATTACCATATATAATTGCTTAGTATAAAATTTAGTCTAATATTAGGGGGTCACACCATATGCTAGATACAAATGTTTGGTTTGGTGTAATTTCTTTATTTAATGTCTAAAAGTCAATGCAATAGTGTGACTCGAGCTCAAACTCACTTACTATGATTGTAAGAAATATATCTAAGGTAGGTGGGTTGTCTCCCTTGGTTGACACGCCTCTTTTCAATTCACCCAATCACAGGCCTGCAATTTTTTGGCGTCAGAAACTGAAGATAAGAAATCTTCCTCTCTTTGAACCTGCATCTCTTGAGGTTGGACATAAAAATTGTTGCTTCCAATAATTCAGCAGACATAGGAAAGGGGCCATCATAAGGATTTTCAGTTGTCTTGTTGTAGTCAGTAACCTGCAGGGAATTTTATTTTTTTTATTTAATCAATAGGTATAAATGGTTCACATGGAGGTGTGGTGTAATGGTTAGAGTTGTAGCAAATGGGCTCGTCAACGCGAGTTCAATTCCTGGACAAAGCTGTTGGCAATTCACATGGCGCTAATACCCTTGGGAAAGGTATGAATCCATAAATGGTTCACATTTTACTGTTTGTGCTTTGAGCTGTGTTCAGCAGAAAGTGACATTATAAGGGAGCGAAATAAAGCAAATGAAGATGTCACAAGGCATGAAAAGTCTATTCCCTAGATAGAAGAGTTTAGTTCAAAATTTCCCGGTTTCATTTCTTTGTTTAGGTTGGTTGGTTGGATTTTACGGCATGCCAACCCTAGTTGGGTTATTTTATGCTGAACATTTTGTTTTATTCAATCTTCATGGGTACTCAATTTTATCTTAAAGATGACTATGGTTGTTTGGTTGGATTTTATGGCATGCCAACCCTTGTTGGGTTATTTTATGCTGAAGACATTTTGTTTATTCATTCTTCATGGGTACTCAACATTTTTTTTAAAACTCAAATTTTTTAAACACATTTTTTCAAACTCATTATTTTCTATTTAACCCATAGATACTACCCTAACAGGTACTACCACTCAGTTGTTTTGTTTAATGGCATATCAACCTTCAAGAGTTATTTAATGCCAAAGCCATCCTGGTAGTAGAACAATAGTAGTACTACTAGCTAGAGGAATGAAGAGGTGGTCATACCTTTCCCAAAGGTATCAGTCTGAAAGTGAAAGTAATAGTGTGACTGTAGTAGTAGTACTATTTAATCAATAGCTAGGGGTACGGGGGGGGGTCATACCTTTCCCAATAGTGCAACTGGAGTTTGAACTCACAGTAATGTCACAGGCCAGTATGCTAGCCATGGGGGCTCTCTCATTTCCTGAAATTTACCGTGTATGACAAAAGACACCTGAAGAAGGATATATCAGTCGAAACATTGTAAATATAACTGCCAGGATGAAGACAATCGTTAATAATATAAATAATAACTCCCCATCTTAGAAATTATTTTTAAAATATGAAAATATAAATTTTATTATAAAACATATAAATTATCTGACTTAAAAGTTTTCAGTACTCCCATATATAATATAAAATCCTTTTTTTTTAACAGCCTTGGTGGGCAACCATTATAGGAGATAAACTCTCATTTATGACATAACCAGTATTAATATTTTTTAATACTTGTGACCTTCTGTTTATTTGATAGTAAATCAAGAAGGAACTTGTTGCTTTTTAGTCATATTAAGATCCTTTTTACAGCCTTGATGGGTAACCATTATAGGAGATGAACTCCCATGTATAACTAGTGTTTAGGCTTTTTTAATAGTTCTGACCCTCTGTGTATTTAATAGTAAATCAAGAAGGAATTTTTTGCTTTTTAGTCATATTGAGATATACATGATTAAAATTTGTGGAAAAGTGGATAAAACAACACAAACAATTTCAATCAATTAATATTTCGCCTCTGTAAGAATAACAAGCTTCATCAGACATTTTTTTTTGATGAAGCTTCTTATACACACAGGTGAAATATCAAATTTTTTTTTTTACAACCTTGAAACAGTTAACACTTTTAAAAGTTTCTAAAAAAAAGAAAAAACACGTATTTGGAATATGAGTTCAGGTGGGTTTTAAAAAAAATTTTTTTTTTTTTTTTTACACAAAAGTGTTTTCTATTGGAAGCTGGCTTCAAGATTGTAGCTGGTTCCTGTAAATAAACAAATCCAGGTTCGATTTCTAAATTGTGATTGCCAAAGATAAAGTTGGGAATTAGAAAACAAAAGACAAAAGAGGCAAAAATAAAGAATGAAAATAAAATATAACAATAAAAAAAAGATTAAAAGTAAAAATATGAATATAATGTTAAAAAATGAAATACAAAAATAACTGTAACAATAAAAAAAAGTAAGACTGAAAAAAACAAAACAAAAAAAATAACAAATAACCATTCCAACAGAACAAAAAATATCAACAAAATAATAAATAAAAAGAAACATAAAATATATAAAAAGGGACTATTTTTTTTTTTTTCTATCTGACATATAGTTAAACCTTTTTCTAACCCAGCTTTATAGAAAGGGTAACTGTGAGTTCTTGAAGTGAGAATAAAGCAAGTCAACACTCTCTGATAACAGGATAACAACTGAATTTTTATTTCAGAAAATTTGACCCCTGTCGGTGCATTTGTGTGTGTGCGCGGATGTTTGTGTATATTGATGACCGGTAGTGAGTCAGCTTTATTTATGAGGTCACAACAACTTCAAGAGATTTGAGTCCCCCCCCCATTATGAATGTTCATAATAAATAGTCTTTTAAATGTCTTGGTGTATCTTTTTTTCTTCTGGGTGTATTTGTCCTTCCTTCGTTTGTTGTAGTTTTATCTTCATCTGTGCTTGATTCATCTGAGTTTTGTAGTGTGTCCTCAATTATTGTGATTGTTTCTGGTGTTGGTGTGTAGTTAGTGCATATTTCATTGTAATTGTTTACTTTAGGACAGATTGTTATGAAAATTGATCATATTACCAGAAAGACTTTTTATGGCCCAGCTTTATAGAAAGGGTAACTGTGAGTTCTTGAAGTGAGAATAAAGCAAGTCAATACTCTCTGATAACAGGATAACAACTGAATTTTTATTTCAGAAATTTTGACCCCTGTCGGTGCATTTGCGTGTGTGCATGGATGTTTGTGTATATTGATGATCGGTAGTGAGTCAGTTTTATTTATGAGGTCACATTTTTTTTTGACCTGACCTATTTGAATATACCTACCCCCCCAATCCCCCCCAAAACAAACAAAAACATTCACAATCTGATTAGGATACCAATTAGCATTTTATAATTAACAGCTGTCCATAATGATATTGATGCTTCTAAATAGACAGGCCGTTTTTGCAGTTTAGCTCAGTCGGTAGAGCATCGGACAAAGAACCACAATGTTATGGGTTCGATACTCAGCATATGAGTAGCACAGGGATTCGTGCGGTAAAGTGAGGAACTAATGGTAGATGTGGCACTCCCTCTTAGATGCCAAAAACAATCTCCTTGGTCTAGCACTAGTGAAAAGGGGATAGACTCCCTTGCTGTCTGGATGATATAGACATTAGGCCGCCCCGACGACTTATTGCTTTATGAGTTGTGCACTAGGGTTATTGAAGAAGAGAGGTTTCCAGTTTCTTGTAGATTCCATAGTATCAATTATTAAAATCTATCATTAAAATTTCCAAATATCGAATAAGTGAAGTAAAGTAGACTGAGTGGCCTATTGTCGGTATCAGATGGACAGCAAAAGAGTTTACCCCTTTTTTGCTAGTGTCAGACCAAGTTTGATTTGGTTTGTTTTAAGGCATATCAACCTCATTTAATGCTGCTAAAGTTTTGAAATAAATCAATTCTTAATGGATAATACAATTTTTTTATAAATACATTTTTCTATTTAACCCATAGATGGGACCCTAACAAGTACTACCACTCCGGGTCAGAGTGGACCACGAAGCAATGAACGGGTGCTCTACATTCCCCAAACATCCAAAACTGGAACCTCACCATCAGATAGAGTTTAACGTCATTCCCAGGACATGTAAACCCTCAGCCACCACCTTCTAGCACGCATATGATAAAAAGGGTTGGGGCAATCATAAGTGCTAGGGCTTGACGTGACCAGCCGATTAATCAGAGGGGCCTCTCCGACCGACCATCTAGCCTAAATAAGGGTCTAAGTGGAGTGTTGCAGGTCATGGACTGCTCATCCACCAAGACTATATCCTTAAGCATCATGGTTCGCCACTCACGGCCAACAGGTGGCCCCATTGAGGGATTCTTACCCCTCTACAGAGGTGCAGTTGGTGTATTCTATAGCCCCAGGTGACAAGGCTAAGCCAGAACCAGGGAGATTGTTTTTGCATCTGAAGTTTTGTTTCTTTTGTTTTACGGCATATAAACCTCAGTGGGTCATTTAATGCCGATAAAGTTTTGAAATAAATCAATTCTTAATGGATAATACAATTTTTTTATAAATACATTTTTCTATTTAACCCATAGATGGGACCCTAACAGGTACTACCACTCCGGGTCAGAGTGGACCAGGGAGCAATGGTGATGAAGGGGTGCTCCACATTCCCCAAACCTCCAAAACTGGAACCTCACCATCAGATAGAGTTTAACGTCATTCCCAGGACATGTAGACTCGCAGCCACCGCCTTCTAGCACCCATATGATAAAAAGGGGTTGGGGCTTGCCATAAGGGCAATAGGGTTGGAAATGCATCTGAGGTGGAGCACCAAACCTATCATCAGTTCTCCACTTTACCGCACAGATCCAAGCTGTGCTATTCATGTGCTGATTTGGTGAGGACCTGTATCAATCCTGAAACCTTGTGGTTCCTAGATAGAAGCACTACCAACCAAGCTAAACCAGCTATTCAAATATAATTCTTTTTATACATAGACTTCCCTGTTTATAAAAAAAAGTAAAGTTGGCAAGTGGGCCTATTGGCAGTATCAGCCAGACAATGAGGGAGTCTATCCCCTTTTTGCTAGCACTAGACCAGAAATATTGTTTTTGCAGCTGAGGTGGAGCACCACAACTACCATCAGCTCCCCCCCTTTACCATACAGATCCAAGCCATGCTACTCATGTGCCGAGTTAATGAGGGCTGGCATTGAACCCAGAACCTTGTGATTTTGAGCTGGGTGCTCTATCGACTGAGTAGCCTGATGAAAATGAAAATTAGCATTTAAATTAAAATGCTTAAAAAATGATTAGCACTTGTTAAATTTCGTATTAATGAAAATTTAGAAAGAAATTCATTTAGAAATGAAAATGAGAAAAATAAAAATAAACGATTCACAAATTGAAAAAAAAATCTTTTTGTTTCAAACGAGAAAGAGAAAAGACTTCAAATTTAATTGGCTAATAATTCATTCTCAGTAAATTGATAAAATCTAATAAATTGAATTAGGATCAATTAGGTTTCTTAAATGAGTTGATTTAACTCAGTTGGTAGAACAGCCACCTCAGAATTACCTTACTGAAGGGGATCATGGCTCAAAAGAAAAAAATATTAATTTGTTGGTTGGTTAGATTTTATGGCATGTCAAACCTTGTTGGGTTATTTTATGCCAAAGACATTTTGTGGTTAAATTGAACTTACGTACCTAAATTCCACCATCGTATGCCACCCCGCCAAAAGAAAAAAAAATACCCAAAATTAGGGAATTAACAGAATTTAATGAAATTTTCAATGTTGATATATTAATGAATAAAAGATATAATTCACCAGTTATTTACATTTTTTCAGGTCAGTTAATTCTTTGAGAATCTGTGTTACACCTCAAAGATACATGGTTCCAAGTTAACTGACGTGAAAAAATGTAAAAGTTTTTTAAATAAAATAACTGGTGCATTATATCTTTTATTCATTAATATATCAACACTGAAAATTTCATGAAATTTGGTTAATTCCCTGATTTTTGGTATTTATTTTCTTTTGGTGGGATGACATATGATGGTGGAATTTAGGTCTGTTAACTTCAATTTAACACATTTTGTTTTATTCATTCTTGATGGGCATTCAATTTTTTTTTTATAAACTCAATTCTTTTTGGAACCACCTTACTGAAATGGATCATGGCTTCAACAAAAGAACTATTAATTGGTTGGTTGGTTAGTTAGATTTTATGGCATGTCAAACCTTGTTGGGTTATTTTATGCCAAAGATATTTTGTTTTATTCATTCTTGATGGGTATTTAATTTTTTCATAAACTCAATTATTTTTCTATTTAAGCTATAACTAGGACCCTAACAGGTACTACCATTCCGAGTCAGAGTGGACCTGGGAGTAATGGTGATGAAGGGGTATTTCATATTGATAGTAGAGCATCCACCTTGGAATTACAAGATTCCAGGTTTGATAGTGACCCTCACCAACTGAGTGTATCATTAGCACAACTTGGATCTGTGTGGTAAAGTGGGGGTATTGATGGTAGGTATGGAAAAAGCAATCTCCTTGGTTTAGTGCTAGTGAAAAAGGGATAGACTTCCTCACTGTCCAGCAGATACCACTTCACTGACTTTACTTTTTACTTATTCCTTTTAGAACTCTACTTTATTAGCAGTCATTACTTCAGTTATCTAGGGCTCCATAGTTGCCATCAACAATAGACTTAATGCAGAGCTTGATCTCCGAATTTCAAATGCTTCCAAATCATTTGGTCAGCTGAAGAGGTGAGTCTGGTTCAACAGAAACCTTGAAAACTAAATGTGTTGTATACCATGCCATAGTTCTCTCAACCCTCCTCTGTACGGTGCAGAAACCTGGACGGTATACAAAGCAGATGCCCACAAACTACATGTCTACTACATGCGTCACTTGCGCAGTATATTAAATGTCAAGTGGTGGCAACATGTTTCAAACAGGACCATCCTGAAAAGAACTGGACTCCCTGGCATGCATGAAATACTTGTCCAACACAACCTGAGATGGACTGGCCACTTAAACAGATGACAGACTACCAAAGCAGATTCTGTACTCGCAACAGAGAGAGGCATCACATGGAATCGGTAGACCAAAGCTCAGATACATCAAGAGAAACCTGAAGGATTTTAACATCCCCATTGGCAGTTAGCAAGACGCAACCAGAGACTGAATAAATTGGAGGAAAATGATTCACATGGTGTCATCATCGGATACGATGAACAGCAAGTAATATCATGGTTTGGCTTTGTGAAGGAAGATTAAGGGGGTGGTCCACATTGATTGCAGGAATGTTTGTGGCTGATAAGGTCAATGTGGGACAGGTGGGCATGGTCAAAGCGGTTGCAGCTGAAGGTCTGATCAGGGTCAGATGGCATTTTGCTGTAGTTCTTCCTTTGGTGCCTTTTCTTGAAAGTGGCCCGGTGGGTATTTTCAATAAAGAAAACAGCATGGTTAATGGTGAAACTCCAGGCGTCACAGTTTTCAGCTAAGGTGGACCATCGGTGATTGTTAATGTGACAGGCACCAAGGGATTTCATCAAGCAGTCCTTTCACGATAGAGAGTTTACCATAAGTAAAGTCGTCAGGGAGGCCTAAAGTCGGTATCAGCCAGACCCATGAGGGAGTCTATCCCCTTTTCACTAGCGCTAGACCAAGGAGATAGCTTTCGCATCTGAGATGGAGTGCCACACCTACCATCAGCTCCTCACTTTACCGCACAAATCACTGTGCCACTCATATGCTGAGTGGACGAGGGCGGGTATCAAACCTGGAACCTTGTGGTTCCTTGTCCGATACTCTATCGACTGAGCTAAACCGGCCCTTAAAAATTAATTCTCAGTAATCTGTAAAGTCTACAAATCAATTTTGCTTCTTAAAACTCAATTTAACAGGGGCCTGCCATTTGGCTCTTT
The DNA here is from genome assembly GCA_023376005.1 of Doryteuthis pealeii. NCBI lineage: Eukaryota > Metazoa > Mollusca > Cephalopoda > Myopsida > Loliginidae > Doryteuthis > Doryteuthis pealeii. The sequence continues at coordinate 8,285,654 of CM042166.1, read as the reverse complement.
AGTTGGTTGGTTGGTATGCATTCAGCTGCTGCTTCAAAGTGCGCACTGACATTTTTTTCATATTCATCATTTGGAGTATATCTTTCTGATGTCTCCTAAAGAAACCTGTTTCTTACTGTTACCAAATAGTGATTGCATTTATCTCTGTTCATATTATACAGACTTGACAGGAGATTGTGTTGTTGGTTGGTTGGTTGGTATGCATTTGGCTGCTGCTTCTGTTGCTTGAAACTATGTAATTACTTGCAAAAAAATAATACTCAACATTAGATAACCCCACAAGGTTTGACATGCCATGAAACTAAACAACCAATGATAAATAAATATAATTCTTGTGCCTGTATTGGCATTTGCTTATCAATAGATATTTCATTTGGGTAATTTATGAGGAAGTGCGTCCCGGTCTCCTGCCTCAAAAATTGCTACCCGGTGACTATCAAAATAACAACCCCAGCTTGTCATAATTCTTGTTTATTTATCGTAATTTGTCGTAATTCTTGATATTAAGATGAATATATAGTTTGGAATAGACTGAGATAGATAAATAAACAAACAAAATAATATAGATAGATATAAAAAAAATGGAGATAGATAGATATTTTTGACAAGTAAATGTATTTGGGGGGGGGCGCGCTTCTTTTTTTGTCGTAATTCTTGTTTATTTAAACTAAAAACAAGACATTAAACAAACATGAATAAAAGAAAATCTTAGTATTTAAAGTAATATAGATAAATATGAACAAATTGAGATAGATAGATATGAAGATGGATAGTTTTGAATAGACTGAGCTGGGTCTTAATTTATTAGTCACTGGTTAGCAAGTTTTGAGGCAGGAGACCGGGATGCACTTCCTCATAAATTATTTTTCATTTGCTGCCACTACTTGCTTAGAATTCGCCAAACATGACTTTTGGTAACCCTAACTTCCACTTTATCTTTCTCCCTCCTATCACCAGGAAGGGTACAAAAAGGTTGCAAATTTGTGGCATTTTCTAGCCAGACTTATCTCGCTGAGGATGAAGGTAAAGGTAGCGCTGGATGAAACCACTCACTGGTTGACAAGGTAAAGGGAGCGCTTGAATAACAAGAATATCTGGTTGACAGCCTCATGATAAGTGACTTTCGTCAAGGGATTTAATTTTGGTGCCAATATTGTATATTAGTGATTCACCCTCTGGTGCCAAGGGGAGACAACTTAATTATAATTTTTCCGATATTGTTACTCTTTTCATGAATGCACGGTAAATTCATTGGATGGAGTTGGTTCAATCATGAATGCTGTCACAAACGGGAGTTAAGTCCTTCTTTATTGTTATTCTTCAATAAGAATAGATAATAAAGTAGAACATCTGACTATGAACCACAAGGTTCCAGATTCAATACCAGCCCTCACCAACTCAGCGTATGAGTACCACAGGGATCTGTGTGGTAAAGTGAGAAGCTGATGGTAGGTGTGTTGTGCCACCTCAGGCGCCAAAAACAATCTCCTTGGTCAAGCACTTAGGCCACCCCGACGACTTTACTTACTTGATCAGCCAACCCTTGTGTATAATATATATTGTGTGTGCATTTATCTGAATATTGGGTACATCAATGTCTATATACTATTGTTACTAAAAGGCACCCACACAGTTATATCAAACAGTCTCTCTTAATACTAACCTAAAACTTTTCACAACTTTAAAGAAGTTAATAGTCTTTCATTAACTTTTCTGAACCAAGTTTATATATATATATATATATATATATATATATATATATATTGAATAAAATATCTTGTTGATTAAATATACACTTGTGTGTTCATTACTTCTTGTTTAAGATACCATAAGCTTAGAACTTACATACCTTATCTAAAAAACAAACAAAATAAAAACACTTTATTGCTACCAAAATATGTGATTATATATATATATATATATATATATATATATATAAGAGAGCACTTGAATAACTCAAGTCATTTCTTTTACAGAAACTGAACTTTAAATATAAAAAAGCAATAAAAAAAATCTCTTTTAACAGATATAAAATAACATTCTACACATTTTTACACCTTTTTTTCAATCATTGAATCTTTTCTTTCTCACTACAATAAAAATTATGTAGTGTATTTTTTTGTTGTCTTTTTTGTAATCAAATTTCACCAGTTATTTCTTTGAAGTGGTATTATACTATTCCAACCTTTAATCATATTGATATTAAATTCAATAAGACTATCATAAAAGTAATAGATATTCAGTTATAAAAGACACTTTCTTCTTCATGTAAATATTTACACCATAAAAAAAAATAGTGTAAAAAAAAAAAAACCCACAAAAGAGTAAATAAATTGTATGTCTGCCAAGGAAGAGGTGAAGTTAACTGAGATTTTGAAGAAGTGATCACTTTCGATTGGAAATTATAAGAAAAGGAAAAGGAAAGAGAAAGAAAAAGAAGAGGAAAAAAAAAGAAAAAGAACAATACAAAGAAAAAAAAGAAGAGGAGGAAGAAAAAAAAGAGGAGGAAGAAAAAAAAAAAGAAAAAAAAGAGGAAGAAAAAAGAAGAAAAAGAAAGAAGAAATGAAGAAAGAAAAGAAGGGAGGAAGAAAATGAAGAAAGAAAAAGAAAAGAGAAGAAAGAAAAAGAAGAAGAAAATGAAGAAAGAAAAAGAAAGGAAGAAGAAAGAAAGAAGAAAGAAAAAGAAGGGAGGAAGAAAATGAAGAAAAAAAAAAGAAGGGAGGAAGAAGAAAGAAAGAAAAAAAGAGGAAGAAAAAAAGAGAGAAAAAAAAGAAGAAAAAAAGAGAAAGAAGAAGGAAAAAAAAGAGGAGGAAGAAAAAGAGGAGGAAGAAAAGAAGAAGAAAAAAGAAGGAAGAAAAAGAAAAGGAAAAAAAAAGGAAAAAAAGAAAAAAAGAAAGAAAAAAGAGGAAGAAAAAAAAGAGGAAAAAAAGAAAAAAAAAGAGGAAGATAAAAAAAGATAAAAAAAAAGAGGAAGAAAAAGAAAAAGAGGAAGAAAAAAAGAAGAGGAAGAAAAAAGAAGAGAAAGTGAAAAAGAAAAAGAAGGAAGAAGAAGAAGAAAATAAAAGTAAAATCTATGCATTCAACTTTGAATAAATAATAGGAAGAAATAAGAATTTTCAACAGCATGTATGCATTTACCCAACCCCTCCACACGAGCAGGATGCAACACAAGGTCAATTTCTAAGAAGAGTTTAACTGGTTTGAATTCAGAGTTTTCCTTCTCCGAAAAGAAGGTTCCCGAGTTTCCGAGTCCGAAAAGAGGTTCCCAAGTCCGACAAGAAGGTTCCCAAGTCCGAAAGAGGGTCCCAAGTCCAAAAAGAAGGTTCCCAAGTCCGAAAGAAGGTCCCAAGTCCGAAAAGAAGGTTCCGAGTCCGAAAAAGAAGGTTCCCAAGTCCGAAAGAAGGTTCCCAGAGTCCAACAGAAGGTTCCCGTCCGAAAAAGAAGGTTCCCAAGTCGAAAGAAGGTTCCCGAAAAGAAGGTTCCCGAGTCCGAAAAGAAGGTTCCCGAGTCCGAAAAGAAGGTTCCCGAGTCCGAAAAGAAGGTTCCGAGTCCAACAAGAAGGTTCCCAAGTCCAACAAGAAGGTTCCCAAGTCCAACAAGAAGGTTCCCAAGACCGACAAGAGGGGTCCCGAGTCCAAAAAGAAGGTTCCAGAGTCCGACAAGAAGGTTTCCGAGTCCGACAAGAAGTTTCCGAGTCCGACAAGAAGATTCCCGAGTCCGACAAGAAGATTCCCGAGTCTGAAAAGAAGGTTCCCGAGTCCGACAAGAAGGTTCCTGAGTCCAACAAGAAGGATCCTGAGTCCGACAAGAAGGTTACTGAGTCCGACAAGAAATACCTGAAGAAGGCCGGAGGGCATATCAGCTGAAACGTTGTACAGATAACAATGAAGATGAGGACAATAGTCCGAATGACACAGATAATAGTAATTAATTACTGTCAATTCTTTAAGCCGACTGTTTTTATTAATATCAATAACATATGTAACCGTACAATCTTTTCTTTTTTGGATCACGAGAAAGTATTCTTAAAAAACAATCAGGTCATGATAACTAAAGTTTTTTTTTTATCTTGTTAAGAATTCTAAATGAAGTATTTATTTATCCAAACTTTCTACCATAGGCAGGATGTGACACAATGTTGATTTTTAAGTGGAATATAATTGGTTTGAATTCTTTTCCTTCTAGAATGCAAAATATCTTGAAGAACTATAGAATTTTAGGTGATCAGTATTCAGCTGTATTGCCTTTCCTCTTGCAATTTTTTATTTATCCAAACATATCCGTGCTAATTACTATCAAGCAAGAAACCTGAGGGACATCTTTAAGAATACAAACCCTGAAAACATTTTAAATTTTCAAAAAACAAAAAAAAAAAAAAAACTTTTCAACAAGATAAACAAACATAACCAAATATCTCCATAGAACCACTACTTTAAAGACTGAAATCCAAAATAACCTTTTTGGCATTAAATGACCCACAGAGGTTGATATGTCGTTAAACAAAATTCAAACCAAACTTTCTACCACATGCAGATGTGACACAATGTTGATTTTTAAGTGGAATATAGTTGGTTTGAATTATTTTCCTTCTAGAATGCAAAATATTTTGAAGAACTGTAGAATTTTAGGTGATCAGTATTCAGCTGTATTACCTTTTCTCCATCAAGATTGGGTTATTCCACTATGTACATTGGTCAAGCTAATTTTTTTGTCTTTGAGAAAAAAAGATTGATAGGCATAAGAGACAGCATTATATGAAAATGTATGCTATTAGTGATATGTGTAATGCAAACAGCCTCCTTCAGGATTTAACTCTTTGCCTACTTTAAGCTGCTCACAGTGGCTCTTCTACCATTGAAAAATTTGGTTTGGTAGGCAAATCGATAAACTCAGGTCACTGTGTCCATTTCCTACAATAATAACCATTACACAACCAGCACCATTTTTTTTATGTCTTTGAGAAAGAGACTGAGAGTCTTGAGACACAGAGCATTATATGAGACTAGAAGTGGCTACCCAGCGTCACCTAGGTAGAGGTTGGGAGCGTTAAAAAAGTAGTTTTGCAGATTCATTATTGTTGAATTGTGAGTTGGATCCTCACAGGATGCCCCATTAAAATCCCTACGTAAAAAAAGACCTTGCATTGATTCAGCCACTCTAAAAAGAAAAATTAATGTCTCCTATTTAAAATATGGAATGCAAAAAAAAAAAAAATAATGCTGTTACCATTTAAATTTTATTTTTAATTATCTTTACGAATATAAATCAAATCTTCATTATTTTTGCTCAAAATGCAAGATCTGGTTATAGTGAATGTGCATATATATTTACTTTGTCATTAATTGTTTTATTTTCATAGTTTCCTCCGGACATACATACACACTAACTGCCCTTTATAAATGTATAGATAGATTATATGATGTTAACACAATGTGAAATGCAAACGGCCTCATCCAGGATTTGATCTCAGGTCACTGTTTTCATTTCCTAAGAATGGTAAGCTTTACACAACCAGCAACATTTTTCTTTTTTTTATGTTTTTCAGAAAGACACTGACAGTTTTGAGACAGACCATTATATGAGATTACATGGCATTAGCGCTATGTGAAATGCAAACAGCCTCATCCAGGATTTGATCTCAGGTCACGTTTTCCATTTCCTACAATGGTAAGTATTACACAACCAGCACCATTTTTTTTCTTCTTGTATGTCTTTGAGAAAGAGACTAATAATCTTTAAACACCATGGAACTGTTGGATTTGTCAAGTCTTCAGCTCTGTTACAAGCTGACTACCAAAACTCTCTCTAGAGTGTTGGCAGGTGGTTTATATGCAGCTTTGGGTTATTCCATTATGACCTCTGGCAAGTCCACTTTCTGGGTTTTGATTGGCTGATGGTATTCAGGGTGGGTAATGATATGGATAAGTACCCACTCTTCAGCCTCAGTCTGCACTATGCCAGCAGCATGCAAGGACTGTATTTAAGTTACAGCTTGCATGTTTGTTCTTGTCTGCTAACTCGACGGTAGTTAGAATCCCATTGCAACGGTGAGTATTATATTGTTTTTATGTTATCTGGGGGATAACTTCTACAGGAACATTATATATATATTTACCAACCCCTCCACATGACACAAGGTCAATTTCTTAAGCGGAGTTCAATAGGTTTGAATTCAGAGTTTTCCTTCTCCTAGACCAGTTGCCTAACCAAGGTTAAAGAGCCCGGTCTGCCCTACTATTTACCCATAGCTGGAGGGAGAGTAGAATTCATACCTTTCCCAAGGGTATTAGCGCTAAGTGAAATGCAATTAGCACGTCCAGGATTTGAACTCGGGGCGACGAGTCCATTTCCCATGACTTTACCCATTACACCACGCGCTTCCTACTAAAGGAACATTATATAAGATCTATGAACTAAAGTGCATCCATTTTTTCTTCTTCTTGTATGTCTTTGAGAAAAAGACTAATAATCTTTAGACACCATGGAACATTATAAGATATATATATATATATATATATATATATATATATATATAAAAGTCCAGAGAAGAAATCTACGACATAGAGTGTGCTCTTATTGTTAGAGTCACAGAGCAAATTTATATTTAAATAAATAACAAAAGACTTATAAGTCTTTTGTTATTTATTTAAATATATATATATATATATATATATATATATATATATATATATATATATATATATATACTAAAGTGCATCCATTTTCCTTCGTGTCAGCCTGTACATAGAACATTTATAATTAACAAGAAAAGCACTTTGTTAATTTCACTTGTGTCTAAGGTGAGACGACTTCCAGTTTCTTTAGAGACAGATTATCTGGTGTTAATATGCGACTGGGGGGGGGGGGAACCTTATCTATATTTAATAAGGTGAAATCAATCTTGAAGAAAGGAGCTTTTCAGACTTTTGTGTTCTCAGTTAATCAATAGCTTAACACTTGAAAAAAAAAAAAAAAAATTTCAGAACAATTTCTTTTTGGCTTGTATTCAGCTCTTGGAAAAGGCATGAATCTACCTATCCCTGTACTCTGTTTGTACCACCTGTATAGTATCAGTGTAGAGTGCGTGGTGTAATGATTACAGTCATTGGAAATGAACATGCCAAGTTAAGTTCAAATCCTGAATGAGGTTGTTTACATTTCACGTAGCACTAATACCCTTGGGAAAGGTATGATTCCAACTATTCTCTCTCCAGTTGGGAGTAAATAATAGGGCAGACTGGGCTCTATAACCCTGGTTAGGCAATCAGTCTAGGAGAAGAAAAAACTAACTTCACACCTGTTAAACTGTTTAAGAAATTGACCTTGTATTACATCCTACTCGCATGGAGGGTGCGTGTGTATATATATATATATATATATATATATATATTATATTATATGCTCCCAAAACCCAGTAGAGCTCTCTAGGGGTGACTTAAATTTAATTTTTACACTGCCAGCATAAAGCAATGATCGTCTGTTGTTTACAGCTTGGATCTCTCCGGTGATCGTAAAATATATAAACAATGTATGTATTTAATAGTTTAAACACTGCACCCCTTAATGGCAACTGTCAAATGGCTGAGAGGTTAACGAATCAGGCTGAGGAAAATTCAGTTGGGTTTCGCTCCTGGTCAGAGGTAGTTGCTGTGTCTAGCCACACTGAAAAGACGTGAAACGTCAAAAAATGGTGTCTGTGGACGACTTTATATATATATATATAATATATATATTATATATATATATATATATAATTAGATTTTTTTTTTTTCTGTGGAGTCTTACAATAAGTTCTCTTTCCTCATACTTTGGATTTGTTGTGTTTTGGTTGTTGGGGAGGGGGTAGAGGTGTCAAGTGTTATTTCCCAAGGAGTGTTTTTTTTTCTTCCTAATTTTGTTAGCATAATTGATAAACAAAAGTGATAAGACAAACAGGAATATTTCTAACATAAAAGAAATATTCCTGTTTATCTTATCACTTTTTGTTCATCTTCATATATGAAAACTTTAGTATTATTGTTGTATACCCTTCCTTACTTTATTCTATTCTTCTGCTGTTCATCTTTTCTATCTTAGGTTCTTCTTGTAGCGTCTCTTCTAGCGTCTGGACTTCGTCTTGGTCTTCTAGGTCAGTCTTGTTACCAAGACATTCACCAACCACAAAACCATGTTATTTTTGTAAGCTTTTATTTACTTAACTAAACATTTCATGTAACTAAACAGCGCATTTATGCAGGTGAGTTCCAGTTAAGACAGTACATCTTCTCTGCCTGACGTCCAAACTGAAACTGAGGACCCAACCAGGTCCCACGTGACTTCACGTATTTTGTGGGCTTTCTGTACTATTCCATGGAAAGTCCCGCCCATGATATGAAAAGGGCCATCCCTTTAGAAATACAGGGGATTGACAATAATCTTATGCAACCGCATAGATTATGTAACATTATTTGGACTATTTTCCTCATCTTCATTGTTATCTACACAACATTTCGGCTGATGTGCCCTCTGGCCTTCTTCAGGAATTTCTTTTCGGATTCGGGAACCTTCTTGTCATAATTGGGAGCCATCATGGAACTTCAAACCTAAACCTTTTTATTCAGTCCACGGGGTATCCTCATTCCGCTAACCATAGCTGGGGTACTGGTGTTAAGCTGTGTTAATTATTATTCTATGTTACTGCTGTTGAATTATTATGATATAAGGCATGGGGCAAATGGTCACTCCTAAATATAGACTCGTTGACTACCACGTGACCTGGGGTGGATTTCTATTGTCCAATCACAGGCACTGCTGCTGCTGCTTGTGCTGTATTAATAGAGGCAATATTCTGAGCTTATGTCATTGATACTTGGATTATCTCGGACGAAGGACTTACAAGGAATACCCTAACACCAGATTCTTATTGGCCCGCTTACTTACTTATTACATCTGGAACTAAGGATGGCTGCCAGATACTCAACAGGTTATGGAACCAGTCGCGCACGAATCTTTTTCAATGGCAATGATGCCAGCTTCGAAATTTGGGAAACTAAGTTCAATGGATACCTTCGAATCCTTCAACTGCATGATATAATCAATGCACCATCTGACCACCCGGAGGACCCAGTTTTCGTAGATAAAAATGCTGCAATATACGCAGAACTAATACAATGCTTGGATGATCGAAGTCTCTCACTCGTAATGCGAGAAGCCCGTGATAATGGTAGAAAAGCAATGGAAATATTAAGGACCCACTATTTGTCAAAAGGCAAACCAAGAATTGTGGGGTTGTATCGACAACTAAGTTCGTTGAGTAGAAACGATTATGAATCAATTACTGATTACATAATCCAAACTGAGAGCATTGCTAGCTCATTAAAGGAGGCCGGGGAGATTGTAAGCGATGGATTGTTGATCGCTATGGTATTGAAGGGCCTGCCTTCAAATTTCAAACCCTTTGCAACAGTAATAACCCAAAGGGATAAGACTATGACGTTTACAGAATTCAAAGTCAGTCTTCGTAGTTATGAGGAGACAGAAAGTATGTACTCTGGGGAACCAAAAAATAGAACTATACAACTAAAGACCCAATTCAAAAAGGGTAAAATCAACCCTCGCTATGAGGACAGATCAACTAGATATACCAACTACCAAAATTATCAGGGCAGACATTGGAAGGATACCAAGAAGTCGCCAACAAAAACAAAATTTATTTGTTATGTTTGTCAGAAAAAGGGCCATATGTCCTATGATTGCAGGAATAAGAAAGACTTTTGTCAAAATGTTAAATATTCCCCCCAAAGAAAAAAGACATATTTCTTTTCTGCTGGATATGATTCTTTAGCACATAAAGAACATTTGCTCATTGATTGTGGGGCCACTCAACATGTCATCAACGATAAAACTAAATTTATCAGTTGGGACCCCAATTTTCAATCTGAGAATCACTTTGTGGAATTGGCTGATGGAAGTCAATCCACTGGCTTAGTACAAAAACGTGGAGACGTGCGTGTATATTTGAAAAATAGTAAAAGTCAAATTTGCGAAAGCATTTTGAAAGGGGCATTTTATATCCCCACTTTTAAACAAAACATCTTTTCAGTAAGGGCAGCTACGGCTTCCGGGGCCCACATGAATTTTGGACACAAAACATCAAAGTTGATCTACCCAAATGGTACTATATTTAATATAGTAAGAATGGGCTGTTTGTATTATTTAAAAAGATATTAATTCCTCCGAGACTGCGAAATATGATATTAATCCGTGGCATAGTCTTGGAACTCTGTAAAATGAGTGATATAAAAAAAAAAACTGCAAAAGTAGTAAATGTAAGGAAAATGAAATGTACCCCCCTCATTAAAAACTAATTGTTGTAATATATGTATTCAAAAAAAAAAGAAAATGGCCGAGACTAAAAACAAAGTGTTAAAGAAAAGAGATACGAAGATATTGTCGCTCGTTTTTGCGACAGCTGGTCAAATTGAACGTCTTGGAAAATCCAATTTAAGGTATGTTGTAAATTTATTGACGATTTTTCTGGACTTATGATGTTATATTACCTAGCCCATGAATCTGATACTCTGCTAGTTACGAAACAATACTAAGCAGATGTAAGCCAATATGGCAAAGTTTGAAGTTTTTACCGGTTCTAGACCGAATTTAAGTCGTATGCATATTTTTGGGACGACTTGTTTTTGCTGTGTGCAAAATAAAAAGAAATTGGATCCTCGTTCTAAGGAGGGTATTTTTATCAAGTATGATAAACAAAGTGGGCGTTCCTGGAATAATATTTTCCAGAGTTACCTGTTTGAACAGGATTATGTGATGCCGAATGGGCAGGTTCAAATGACCGAAAAAGTATACCAGGATACTGTTTTAAATTATCGGACGAAAGCTCGAGCATTTCCTGAAAATCTAAAGAACAACCAGTGGTCTCTTTGTCAACATGTGAGGCCGAATTTGTTAATATGGCGGTAACAGTCCGCGAAGCCCTTTATTTACAAACATTAGTGTTAAAAACCCTGTAACTATTTATTGTGACAGTCAGTCGAGCATACTACTGGCAAAAACCCCCTCATACACCAGAAAACTAAACATATTGATATAAAATATCAACTTATAAGGAATGAAATTATAGAGCGGTAAGATTAACATTTCAGATCTGTTCACAGGATAGTTGAACAGGATAAAGCTGAATGCTTTTAAAAGAGATATCATGGGGGGCCCAAAATTAAACTTAAGATTTTGCCCTGTCGGTTTGGGCTGTAGAATAATCCGACTGTATTCATGCAGAGGGGTAAGATCCCCCCAAAAATGAATGTCCTGGGCAATGACATTAAACCTGTTCAATAAGTTACTAATTCATTAACTTGTATTAATTAGATTGTATTGTGCTGTATAGTACCGTATTCTTTTGAATTAACACCACCAAAAAAACAAAAAAAAAAGATCAAAAAATGAAAAAAAAAAACAACAAAAAAAAAACAAAACAAACAGAAACCCCAAAAAGTGGCCAATACAAAATTTGGACAGTAACATTAGGAGTAGGAAAAATAATAATAATTAATATTTTTTTTTACAAAGTAGGCTTGGTAGAATATTAGATTAGTAATAGTATTTGTGCTTTTACTATAAAATTGAAAGTACAAATTTCTTAATGAATTTATTGTAAACATTCTCTGAATGAATTGATTTGTCGATTTCCTCAATGGAGAGATATAATATTGTTGAATGGAATAGCCCCATTTATATCAAAAAGGGGGCGTGTTGAATTATTTTGTGATATAAGGCATGGGGCAAATGGTCACTCCTAAATATAGACTCGTTGACTACCACGTGACCTGGGGTGGATTTCTATTGTCCAATCACTGGCACTGCTGCTCCTGCTTGTGCTGTATTAATAGAGGCAATATTCTGAGCTTATGTCATTGATACTTGGATTATCTTGGAAGACGGACTTACAAGGAATACCCTAACACCGGATTCTTATTGGCCCGCTTACTTACTTATTACATCTGGAACTAAGGATGGCTGCCAGATACAGATGAATGATACAGATACAGATGGCTGCCTGACCAGGATTGAACCTGCAGTCTAGAGATAAAAACTTTAGTTTATCAGAAATAAATTTATTTCAGCTACTTGCACCTCTTCAAATCTGATTTCATAATGGACAAGAATTACATAATATTTAGAAAAACATTTAGATAAACCTAATATGAAATTCTTGTCTATAATGAAATCAGATTTGAAGAAGTGCAAGTAGCTGAAATAAATTTATTTCTGATAAACTAAAGTTTTTATATATTTATTCATACTATACTCTGTATATATAAGAATATGCACACACACACTGATAATTATATATATATGCAAAACCATTATATGTACATTAGAGTTTTCAATTTTGAAGTTTAATATTTAAAAAGTATAATAATCTTGATTTAACTCTCTCACTCTTTTTTCTTTGTTTTCATCTTTTCATTATGTTTGATTGAAACAGATTAGTATTATCACTTCCACATGCTCACCCCTCTCTCTATCTTTCCCCCACTCTCTTTCTTTCTCATATTTTTCTGTGTAGCATGTCTTTTTTCTTCCTTTTATTTCTTTATAATAAAAATGGAACGGTCCATTATTTAGCTGAAGTGACGACAATCATAAGAAATAAGAATTCAGTAATTAAGCAACACCAGATAATCAGGATTTATATTTTTGCATTTCATTTTGGATAATTTGACCAGTCTCATTTTTAACCAAGAGGTTTTGTAAGATGATGATGGTTTGATTAAGGATCATGAGTATTAACTCTTAACATCCTGTTGAGAATTGTCTAAGTCCAGAGCATTCCTATGAGGATATATTTTTTTTAAATGGCTAAAATGGCTTTTGCATCTAAAGTTACCTGTTATTTCCCTTAAATCAAAGACTTCTAAATATGTTTAATATTACATTCAAACAAAGGCTATAATTTGGGGGTGGATTAGGAAAATGAATGAGACTTCTGGCCGGGTGGAATGAGGTGGTATAGGACGTTAAGAGTTAATATATATATCTTAGAAAAATACTGGTTTTGTAAGATGTTAATGGTCAGAAGATTAAGGAACATGAGTAAAAGTAATATATGTTTTGTATCTATATTTACACTTTTGTAGTAATTGGTTTTAACAATGTGTTAGCTCATTGGGGATTATGTTGTATGATATTGATTTGTTTCCTGTCTATATTCTATGGTATAATTTTATTTCCCACAAGAAGAACAGAATGTCCTCCATGTTGATATTTTCAAATAGATCTTTCATATTGTTTACATTAAAATAACAGTTTCTGATGTGAGCAAAAACCCTGCATTCCATGAGCAGGTGTTTAACAGTCAAAGGTGTTTGACATGTTTCACACTGTGGTTGTTGTTCTTGTTTGAGTATATAGGAGTGTGTTAGGCTTGTGTGACCAATGTGTATTCAGGACACAATGACTTGTTCCTTTCTGGACTTCCTTATATCTTAGAAAAATACTGGTTTTGTAAGATGTTAATGGTCAGAAGATTAAGGAACATGAGTATTAATATATATATCTTAGAAAAATACTGGTTTTGTAAGATGTTAATGGTCAAAAGATTAAGGAACATGAGTATTAATATATATATATCTTAGAAAAATACTGGTTTTGTAAGATGTTAATGGTCAGAAGATTAAGGAACATGAGTATTAATATATATATATATCTTAGAAAAATACTTGAGTGTTATTTGTACTCCTACATAAGCTGATAATTATCACTAGAATTATTAGCAGGTTGCAATGGCAGCCGAGATATTCATGACTTTTTGCAAAATCAGTAATGATTCAATTAACAATGGTTATAGAAAAAAATCAATCAACTACACAGAAAACTCATAATCATATGAGAATAATCCCAAAGGTAATGTCTCCACAATAGTTTGGAATTATGGAATCACTTTTAGTTTATTGTCATTGATATTTACATCATTTTAAAGTTTCAACATATACCTATTTTTTTACATAATCACCATTTTAGTCAATGCATTTGTGTATGTGTTGTGGCAGTTTTTGTATGCCCATGTCATACAAAGACAAGACAAAGAGGATGAAACCTACATAAAAGCAACATACATTTTTATATATACAAGAGTAATCCCAAAGGTAACATTTCCAAAATAGTTAGGAATCACTTATAGTTTATTGTCAATGATATTTACATCATCTTAAAGTCTGACCATATATCTGTTGTTCTACGTAATCTGCATTTTAGTTGATGCATTTTTGTATGTACTGTGGCAGTTGTTGTATGCCCATGTCATACAAAAACAAGACAAAGAGAATGATATACACATGCACCCCCCACACAAATATATACACACAACACACAAATATACATACATAACACATGTATATATATACACACACACACACACACACACAAAACATAACGCATACAATTATAAACATAGGCAGAGAGAAACCATTGAAGTTGTCTGATTTAGTTTGTTTTATGGCATATCAACCTCAGTGGGTCATTTAATGCCAACAAAGTTTTGAAATAAATAAATTCTTAATGGATACTCATTTTTTTATAAACTCACGTTTTTCTAATTAACCCATTGATGGGACCCTAACAGGTACTACCACTCCGGGTCAGAGTGGACCAGGGAGCAATGGTGATGAAGGGGTGCTCCATTCCCCAGACCTCCAGAACTGGAACCTCACCATCAGATAGAGTAGGGGCAATCATATAGGTGCTAGGGTTTGACATGGCCAGCCGATTGATCAGAGGGGGCCACTCTGAGCCAGATTTGAGAATCCTGAATAAGTGACCTTTGACCTGTATTTGTTTATTTTTTTTTAAATGACTGCAATTAAAATGGAATGCTTTCGTCTTGTGGTTTTAATGGCACATCAACTTTTATGGGTTATTCACTGACAAAGTCATCCTTTTAGAAGAACAGTAGTATTACTATATAACCCATAGCTGGAGTGGATGAGGGGGTTTAAACCTTTCCCAAGTCTGAAAGTCAACTAATATCATGACTGGAGTTTAAATTAGCCCCTACGCCATAGGGACTCCCCCCCTCACAAGATGGAATATATAGGTGTTGTTAATAATGGATTTCCTATTAGAACTTTTAATCCTTTGTTTGACAATATATACTTTCAAATATAATAACTGAAATATAAAAAGGATCAATAAGCATATTAGGGGTGGACAATTTTTTTTTGGTGGGTTTGGTGGTGGGGTGCAAACTGTTTGCGCGGGGGGGGGGTACAAAATTGTGGGGGTTCAATTTTTTGGTTGGGGTGAAAATTGTGTGCAATACACAATTGTGGATGGGGGTTCAATTTTTTGGTTGGGGTGCAAATTTTTTGAGAGGATACAAATTACAGGAGGGTGGGTGTGCAAATTTTTGGGTGTCCAAGTTTTTTTTATAGTTGTGTGGGGTGTGCAAATCATGTGGGGGAGGGGATGGAGTACAAATTGGGTGGGATGCAAATTTTTTCGGCAGTCCAAGCTTTTTGGGGGGAGGAGGTTGAGTCAATTTTTTTTTTGAGGGGGAGAGCAATTTCTTGGCAGAAAAAAAAAACGTTTACTTACTGTAGTTTTGTTCCTTTTGTCTCTTTTTCTTATTCTTTACACAGTGATAGATGAGGACCCCCAAGAGAAAGATAAAGACGAGTCCAGCTGTGAGACTACCAGCAACAATAACCGGCAGATCTTGTAGGGAGCTGTCAGCACTTGCACGGGGCACTGAACTCTCAGAACCACTTTTCATGCTTGTGTGACTTGTTTCTGATGATGTGGGCAGGATTTTAGGTGTTGTGGGTGCACTTGTGGTTGGAACATTCCAACTGTTGTTATGGACTGTGGATTTGTAGAGGCTGGAATTTTGAAGAGGTGCACCTGAAAAATATGAAGGTGAAAACAATGGGATTTAATAATGAGGCAAACAGGGGGGAGACAACTCTTGGGTTGTAAAAAGACATTTAAAAAGTTTTTTGTATATTTTGCATTAGGGCCGGTTTAGCTCAGTTGGTAGAGTACTTGACTAGGAATCGCAAGGTTCATGTTGATACCGGCCCTCGCCAACTCAGTGTATGAGTAGCACAGGGATCTGTGTGATAAAATGATGAGCTGATGCTAGGTGGTGCTCCACCTCAAATACTAAAAAACAATCTCCTTGGTCGAGCAGAAGTGAAAAGGGGATAGACTCCCTTGCTGTGTGGCTGATACCGACTTTAGGCCACCATGACGATTTTACTTATATAAGTAAAAATGTACAAATTTTAAATATATATAAGTCAATTAAGCAGAGTGGCCTATTGTCAGTATCAGCCAGACAATGAGGGAGTCTATCCATTTTTCACTATGCTAGACCAGGGAGTTTTTTTTGCATTTTTTTTTTGGTTTTTGCATCTGAGGTGGAGCACCACACCTACTTTCAGCATGACACTTTACTGCACAGATCCAACCTGTGCTATATATATATATATATCTGCAGAAAAAGTTCTTCTCTCTATCATGGTTTTGGTGTTCAAGATACACCTTCAGGAAAAAGAAAGATTTTGTCTGTACAATGATCGAACACACAACCTTTTATAAAGGAAAATTGGTGGAAACCAGAAAAAACTAAAGTCAATGATGGCCAACCAGAAAAAAAAACTTACATCCATCATCTGTATAGACACTGGATGCCGTCTAAAGGACTTACCAAGATCTATCACTAATAGGGATGGATAGCAAGAGAAAGAGTCAAGGGAATCTATGCTGTCAGCACATCAAACCCCTACTGAACAAGGGGAGTAACTCTAGATTTTCATTAGGTCTGGACCTAAGAATATGCTTAAAACATCTTGATGAGGATATATATATATTCCAAAATCAAAGGCTAAAAAATTGTCCTTTAAAATTCAATATATATGTTATGTTTTTACACACAAATAAAATACGGAACACTGAATGAAAATGCAAGACCAGATTGTTGGAAATTAACAAGGTTTCATTCTAACACCGGGTAGAGAATGCTTCTACCCTAAAAGGGACTTAATTAGCTCAACTGTGCTGTGCATGTGTGTTCAGACTGCATGGACCCCAATCTAAAAAGTGCCATTGTAGAAACCCCACTTCTGGTTCCCATCAAACCCTACTGACCAACAGAAGTAACTCTAGATTTTGTTAGGTTTGGACATTTTTACTCCATCTGGTACATGCCAAAGTCCAAACAATGTATTATCTGCATTATTCGGACTATTGTCCTCATCTTCATTGTTATTTGTATGACATTTCGGCTGATGTGCCCTCCGGCCTTCTTCGGGTATTTGTTATCGGACTCGGGAACCATCCTTTTGAATTCAGGAACTTCTTGTCGTAATCGGTAGCCATCATGGAATTTTGAACCTATGATTTTACTTGTACCACTGCCGTAGGAGATTGGTACAGAATCTTGATCCATTTGCAGAACTCCGGTTTGAATCCGGCGGTCTCTCCAGGAACAGGTGGTCCTGTCGAATGGCGCGGCACATTGTCGTCTTTTATCCCTCTAGGATTATGCAAACCAATGCAAATTTTGGATCGATCTTCCTTTCACAGCGTAGTTCTGTTCCAGTCCGAGTGTTTAGCAGAGTTATGGCCTGTAGTCATCTAAGCTCCCAAACATTCCTGCCACCTTTCTTCAGCAATGTGATCACACCCTTGGTAATGCGCTTTGGATTGCTCCCAAGGCAAACCAATTGTTGAACACATCTGTCACACCTTAAATTCGTAGGGTAACGAGGCCGACCTGCTTCAACGCATCATGGACCAGAGTCTGTAATCCTCCCCTCACAACCAGCCGCTTTCGCCTCCCTAAGCGGGGAAGTCGGCTAATAGTTGTGGAACTCCTGCACCGGGAGGTTCGGCAACCGGGTAAATCATTCCTGGAAATGCGCCTAAAAGGCTTCCCACATCTTACGACCTGCACGAAGGCTGTGCCCGTCCGGGGTTACAACACTTTCAATGTACCATTCCGGGAACCTTCTAAACTCTTCCTGATGCAATCCTGCGTCCAATTTCACGACTTCGTTGGACTCTGTCTAGCCTAGATCTAACTATACAACCTTGATACCGTTCGCTAGCCTCACACTCAAGGTCCCCTCTAGCTAGACCTAAGGCTAGGGGATCTACAAATCCATGAGGGTATCCTGTTCTCATTCAGCTAACCATAGCTGGGGTAGAGGTGTTAAGTTGTGTTAATTATCATTCTATGTTACTGGCCAGAATTGAACCTGCAGTCTAGAGATAACTGTTACTTAGAACTGTCTTAACCTAACTCCTTTATCTACTAAGCCATGTGTCCAAACAATGTGTCTCTTACAATTTCAGTCCAAAACCTTAGTACCCCCCCCACCTTGCTGATATACAGAAGATTGTTATTTCTTTGTAATCTAACCTACATTCTGTCCATCTGGTTCACCAAAAGTAGATCATTACTAGTCAGTACAAACAACAATATTGAAATCAATTTTTAAGTACTATCTTGGCGATAATACTGCATATATAATATATATATATATAGCATGAACAAAAAGTAATAAGACAATCAGGAATATTTCTTGTATGTTGTTTATTCTCAACTAGTTTCGACCTTAGGTCATCGTCAGGAGAAATTTCTTATTTGAAGAAATTGTTTATAGATTTTTTGAAAGGGAGTATTATAGAAGAACTATAAAAATTGAAGTGTTTTTGAGGGTTTGACATGCTATTAAAATCCGGGTAGATGAGTGTGTTAGTAGTAGCATGTCCATTTGTTCCGTGAAGAACCTCTATGAGGTGGGTTATTTTTTTAATAATATATATATATATATATATATATATATATATATATATATATATAATATGTAGTATTAATTTGAATAAATAAATTGCGTTTAGCTTAAAAATACCTTTTTAAATACCAGCAATGCTGTATTATATACAAGAAATAGAATACCTCTTTACATAATTTTTTAAAAGCCTGTGCACACGGTATTTTTTTTTAGTATTGGGATTTCAGTCTCGGAAGACTATAATAAAGTTTTTGTGCCCCTGAAGTTACAGTGCCTCCTGTGACTGTGAAGTCTGATGTTTGAAAAACATTCTCTACCACAGATGTCACATTTGAAGGCTGACCCTGAAGATGTTGATGTTCCGGTGCTTTGTTGCCACTGCTTTCTTCTAGACCTCTTAGCTTCATGGTGTTGCGTCAGGGTGACACCTGGTATGTTTATGATTTAATACTAAGCCTCATGTTAAAGCATCATTATAATTTCACACATTATATATCTAAATAATACTGAAAATATCTTCTATTAATGATACTAACAACAGAAAACACCCTCTGGCGTCGTAATAATTAATTTTTGAAAGATATTGCCCGAGAGGGTGGGAGTTAAAAATTCAATGTCAGATGGTTTGTCTCATAAGTAAGACAAATCCTCATATTTATTAAAGGAGTAAAAAAAAAAAAAACAATTTGAAATGAAAACTGAGCCCGTCCCTCTCAAATAAATTGTTGCATGCATGTAATAATCAAACAATTATTTTGAATATTTTCCACATCAATTTTACACAAAATCGTAGGTATTTATTTATTTGTAAACTTTTTAGTTAACTTCTTGTTACTGTAAAAAAAAAAAAAAAAAAAAAAAAAAAGGATGAGAGTAAAAAACAATTTTAAAAATTGCTTACTCAAATTTTGGGTGTATATAGCATAAGAATATTGTTTTGTAAGCTGTGACGTAGAGTTATGATGTAGTTTTTGTTACAGACAGAAATACAGACAATCTCCATTATTAATAGATAGTGCTCTTTTTGGCTTACTTTATACTTTTTGAAGAAATCTCTGTCAACTTTAGTCGGTTATATTTTCACTTCCACAGGTTGGAGAAGAAAAAAGCAACTTCCTGGTTGTAGTTTAAGGTGTCTTCTAATTGAGTGTATTATTTCCAGAATATTTATAGAAGTTGACCACTTTGATTTTGCAAAACTAAGTTTCCTAAGTCTTTCTTTAAAAACCCTTTCATATGAAGAAAGACTTAGGAACTTACCAAGTTCGGTTTATCGATGTACAAGAGGGGATATGATTGAAGTCTACAAATATACCCATGGATTTTATTCAACGAACTTTAACCTACTAAACATTGCTCAAAATATCAATACATGGGGTCATAAATTTAAACTCTAAAAAAAATTTTGTAAAGCAAATGCAAAACAAAATTATTTTAGTAACAGAGTGGTGAATACATGGAATAAACTACCATCATCAATAGTGAATGTCCCATCTCTAAACTCCTTTAAGGCAATGTTAGATAATCTGTGGAAAGATTATAAATATTCTGTGGAATTAAGATGAATGTTTATAAGGAACAGCTGACAGGTCTCAGACCTAATATACTAGCTGAAGAGATATTGTTATTATTATTATTATTATTATTAAAACAAAGTAATAGTGGGAAACATGTAGTCTTAAGGTCACATACAGCTTTATAATCGCTCAAGTGTGGCCTTAAAAGACCAAATAAAATTGCATATCTCTATTATTTTTAACTAGATATTCCAATGCTTTCTCATCAAAAACAATCTATCTATACATATATAAAGGGCAGTTGTGTGTATGTATGTCCGGAGGAAACTATGAAAATACAATAATTAACCACAAAGTAAATATATATACACATTAAGTAGCACCAAAGCTTATTTTTTGTGTAAAAATAAAGAAGATTTGATTCATATTTGGGAAGATAGTTAAAAATCAAAATTTGCATAACATTAGTGCGTTATTTTATTTTATTTAATTTTTTTGCTTTAAAATATAATATTGATTGATAGAATTAATCACTTCAGTTATATCTTATTTTAAAAAAATTGTAAATCATTAAATTAGAATTTATTTTTATATGTGATGTCATTCCTTTTACCCAGGCGAAAAAAATTCTGACATCTCACTCAACAATCCTTACGACATAGAACACTATTTTTTAGAAGCATTGTATGTATGTGTAAAATATAAATTTGAAGGCAATAATGCTCGCACTTGGCGTCTGCAATGTAAATTAATTTCTACTTTGAAATTAGGAAGAACGGCAATTGTATTAAAATATCTGTATAGAACAGACGTTTTTTATCTGTCAGGATTATGGAATGAGGATATCTGAGATATTGCAACTTAATAAACACACTATTGCAATGTAATAATTCTGTTAATATCACTGGAAGGAACCACATTTTATAAACGGGAGAAAATATAATTAGTGAAAACTTCTTTGCTCGCAAAAAATAAACAATGGCCAAGAAAAATGAAGCAATATAAAAGCTGAAACTAAAATGACAAAAGAGGGGGGGGGTTTAACGTTCAGTCATTTCTGGTGTATGAAATGAAACTCAAACTTCTACTTATCTCAAATTAGCTACATATACATAAAGGGCAGTTGGTATGTATGTATGATCGGATGAAACTACGAAAATAAAACAATTAACGGCAAAAAAAAAAAAATATATATATATATATATATATATACACATTAAATATCACCGGTTCTTGCTTTTTGCGCAAAAATCATGATGATTTGATTTATATACAAAGATATTGCATTGTAAATTGCCTTCAAATTTATATTTTACTATTTTTTAGATTTCTAATATTTTGATTGTCTCAAACTTCTTAACTTTGTTGACAGAAATAAAAGAATTGTTAAAAAGAAAGTGAAGCCTTTTTATTGCAAGTCAATTGCTAGAGATCTTTTGTACATTTAAAAAAAAGTTTTATTTGCTTTGCTAACTCCCTTTTCCCTAATCTCAATTATCTACCCAGAGCTGAATGGGTGACCCAATGGGTCACGTTTTGTCTAGTATATATATATATATATAATCAAACTTTGTCATAGTATGAAATAATAGATTTCGGATTTGCCTTTACAATGTTCCCTTTCAATCTGCTTAGACAAAGTTCACAAATGACAAGCTGTTACCATATTGAATGAAGATACCTTACTTAATAAAGACTGATTATTGATCTGAAACAGGAAATGTTTATTTTGCAAAGTCTGTTTTTGACATAGATAACAACAAGAACTATTTATTCTATAAAATGTCCTCAGAGAATTACATCCTATAATAATAAACCTGACTCATTCATTTATACAAATTCTGTAAATAACATTTACAAATTGTTTTCATTAGGTTACATAATAATTATGCAATAATCGCATTACTTTCTATAAACGTTTTAACTGCATAAATCAGAATGTAGTGTAATTATCATGGTCTAAAGGGGAATTTGGGGATTGAAAAGAAAACGGTATTCAGATTTCTGGAGAAAGAGAAGAAAAAGAAATAAGAACAAAGCAGAATGTAGTGTAATTATCATGGTCTAAAGGGAATTTGGGGATTGAAAGAAAACGGTATTCAGATTTCTGGAGAAAGAGAAGAAAAAGAAATAAGAACAAAGCAGAATGTAGTGTAATTATCATGGTCTAAAGGGGAATTTGGGGATTGAAAAGAAACGGTATTCAGATTTCTGGAGAAAGAGAAGAAAAAGAAATAAGAACAAAGCAGAATGTAGTGTAATTATCATGGTCTAAAGGGGAATTTGGGATTGAAAAGAAAACGGTATTCAGATTTCTGGAGAAGAGAAGAAAAAGAAATAAGAACAAAACAGAATGTAGTGTAATTATCATGGTCTAAAGGGCCGGGTTAGCTCAGTCGGTAGAGCGTTCGGCTAGAAACCACAAGGTTCCTAGTTTGATACACTCTAAATGTTTTAACTGCATAAAGCAGAATGTAGTGTAATTATCATGGTCTAAAGTCTCACACCAATATAATTGTCCCAACCCTATTGCCCTGATGACAAACCCCAATCCATTTTATCATCTATGTGATGGAAGGTGGTATCTTAGTGTCCTGGGAATGATATTAAACTCTATCCAATGATGAAGTTCCAGTTCTGGAGCTCTACATAATGTGAAGCATCCCTTCATCACCATTACTCCCAGGTCCACTCTGGCTCGGAGTGGTAGTACATGTTAGGGTTCCATCTATGGGTTAAATAGTAAAATGTGTTTATAAAAAAGATTGAGTATCCATTAAGAATGAATTTATTTCAAAACTTTGTTGGCATTAAATGACCCACTGAGATTGATATGCCGTAAAACAAGACAAACAAAACTGGTACACCTCATTTTGATTGTATAATGAGCTACTAAAATAATAAACCCTATCATTGGTTTAAAAAGATATTAACATTTTATTAATAAATTTTTTTTTTTTTTGGATGGGGTGTACTTATTTCTGGGTGATCTTGCATATATCCTCATTCTTTCTCAATTGTTTTTTTGGGGGATGGGGTGTACTCATTTCTGGTTGATACTGCATATATCCCCATTGTTTCTAAAATTTTTTTTTCTTTTTGAGGGGGGAGTGTACTTATTTCTGGGTGATACTGGCTATATCCCCATTCTTTCTCAAAATTTGTTCTTTTTTAGGGGAGGCTGTACTTATTTCTGGGTGATACTGCATATATCCCCATTCTTTCTCAAAAATTGTTTTTTGGGGGGGGAGCGTGAACTTATCTATGGGTGATACTGCATATATCTCCATTTTTTTCTCAAAAATTGTTTTTTTTTTTGAGGAAGGAGTGTACTCATTTGGTGGGGGGGGAGTACTTATTTCTGGGTGATACTGCATATATCCCCATTGTTTCTCTCACACACATTCTTTGTAATCAAAGCCAAAAATCAACAAAGAAAAACGCCAATGAATACATCAACTCAGATGATATTCCTTATCACGACTTTGTGAAAGATTTTAAAGATTGGTTGCAAAACTTCTTTTACAACAAAATAAATTAGCTGTGTTTACTTAGGCTACTTGAAATCTTCCAGTGTTTTGGATAATTATCGCCATTCACAGAAAACAACCAAAATTTAGATAATGTTTTGAGATTTTTCTTTTTATTTACAACTGTAAGGCAACATCTCTTTACTGAATGTTATATTTAACAGCTGCCTTGCAAAAAAAGAAAGAAAAAGAGATTTAAATCAGTACAAATAGTTCAGCTCAATGGTTAGTCTAATAGCTATCTCATAGTATATAAATTAATTCTGTACTCTCAACTAAGAGAGGGATCATGTGGAATCAATAGACCAAAGCCCAGGTACAAAGACAACATCAAGAGAAACCTGGAGGACTTGAACATCCCTGTAGGCAGTTGGCAAGACGCAACCAGAGATTGAATCAAAAGGAAAAAAACAGATTCATATGGTGTCATCATCGGATACAATGGACAACAAGTAATAATCTTATTATAATGGAGATTGTGTGTTTTTCTGTCTGTAACCGAAACTATATTACTACTCAAGCCACAATTCCCTTAGTTATTTACATCACATTCTCCATGATTTTATTTTTATTTCAACTTCTATTATTAATAAAATTGTTATACATCATTAATACAATTGACCATATCTAGATACAAATAACAGGTAATTGTATTTATATATACAACAAAATAGCGGTTTACAGTGTGAATGGAAAGGCTAATTTGCATATTGATCTTTAAAATTTGATTTTAATAAATATGTGCTTAGTTTTATTGATTTCTAATTGTTTGGTTTTATCTTAATGAATATGACCAAAAATCTCAGGGATAAATCTTAAATGAAATCGATTAATAAGAAATAACTGTAATATTATCCTTTACTTCCAATTTTAACTAAATAGTTAAATTAGGAAAATTTAACTATGAAAAACGGGAGTAATGGAAGATGATAGAAGAGTTTGTTTCAAAGTTGTTCTATTTTTC
This sequence comes from Doryteuthis pealeii, assembly GCA_023376005.1. NCBI lineage: Eukaryota > Metazoa > Mollusca > Cephalopoda > Myopsida > Loliginidae > Doryteuthis > Doryteuthis pealeii. The sequence goes on along the minus strand of CM042166.1, from coordinate 8,260,849 downwards.
AATCATACCCCCTCTGTTCCAAATCTTTCTATCTGCATTCTTATTCAGTTTCATTAGCATTTCTAATTTAATATGATATTTTATTATATTAAAACTTAAATACTTGCACCCGGAGGGTGCATATATTTGCTAGTATAAATAATAAGCTTGACATGACCAGCCAATTGATTGGAGGACCTCTCCGACTGCCTGTCTAGCCCAAGTAACGGTGAATGCCATGGACTGCTCTGCAAACACCACGGGTTGTCACCTACAGCCAACCGGTGGCCCAATTGGAAGGAGGTTTTACTCAGAAGAGGCACTATCGGTGTATTGTACAGCCTTAGCCGATAGAGCTAAATAAATAAGGACACATGTTTAATACTTAGTTCCTTTTAATTGTTACTTTTTAGGGGTAAAAAGAAATTAGATTAAATTAATATTTTTTTATCACTTTAATGCAACTAGCAATGAATAAAAACAAGCAATTAGGAACTGAATTTAAGTTTTTGTCATATGTACAAAACAGTTTTTTTAAAAATAGAATTATATTTCAAAATGCTTAAATATTAAGGATTATACTTTTTTAAAATTCTATGAATAATTTTCCTCTTATTCGCTTTCTTACCCACTCACTACCAGGTGTTAAATTTTTTTAGTCCTCATAGATCGGGTACTTTTGCTAGTTGTATATAAACTTAAACTTACCTTTTAGTATATAAACCTAAATACAATTTTTTTATGTCTGAAGATTGCAAATGCATCAGACTTCTTGAAACAGCTTGACTTTTTCAGTGAATGCTTTTTTACCATAATTTTAAGTTTTAAATCTGATTTATTTCAATTTCAAAATATTGAGAACTATACATTGTGGTTTTAAAGTAACTCACTATTTTAAAAATCTTATAATTTATTTCTGAATCATCATTTTTTATAAAAAATCAATATAAGTAGAACACACATGAAGATGGAGTTTAATTAAAATTCTATATAGGCACCAGCATTCACCTCCAGCCTCTCAAGCTGCTCGGGAATCACATCAACTGATCTTCTCAGGAACTCTTGTGGAATGGCAGAAATAAATTATCGTATTCATCATTCAAATTCTTTTAAAGTCATTAGTTTCAACAGACCCCAAAGAAAAAAGCTGCAGGGTGTTAAATCAGAGCCTCTGGCTGGCTACTCATGCAGACTACTTCTACCCATCCATCTCCCAGGAAAATTGTGATTCAGCCATTCATGAACAACAATAGCAAAATGTGGAGGAGCACCATCTTGCATAAAAATGAAATTAACAACACAGATTTAATTGCCATATAAAGGAACATACATTAAAGTATTGAGAAAAATAAAACTGCATATAAAAAAATTATAAATAGTTTAAAATAGGGAGTTACTTTTCAATCACCCAGTATTTTGAAATAAGTAAAAGTAAAGTAAAGTCGTCGGGGCGGCCTAAAGTCGGTATCAGCCAGTCAGCGAGGGAGTCTATCCCCTTTTCAATAGCGCTAGACCAAGGAGATTGTTTTTAGCATCTGAGGTGGAGCGCCACACCTTCCATCAGCTCCTTACTTTACCGCACAGATCCCTGTGCTACTCATACGCTGAGTTGGCGGGGACCGGTATCGAACTAGGAACGTTGTGGTTTCTAGCCGAACGCTCTACCGACTGAGCTAAAGCAACTAATTAGTGTGTTTGAAGATTATATATATATATATATATATATATATATATATATATATATATAGGCAATTCCATTTCAAATTGAAGTGGGTGGGTGACATGGCCTGGATGATTTGACATGGAATTACCCATATATATATCAAAGGGCCGGGTTAGCTCAGTCAGTAGAGATGTTCGGTTAGAAACCACAAGGTTCCTAGTTCGATACCGGTCCTCGACGACTCAGCGTATGAGTAGCACAGGGATCTGTGCGGTAAAGTAAGAAGCTGGTGGTAGGTGTGGCGCTCCACCTCAGATGCTAAGATAATCTCCTTGGTCTAGCGCTAGTGAAAAGGGTATAGACTCCATCGCTGATTGGCTGATACCGACATTAGGCTGCCCCGACGACTTTATTTTACCTTTTTATTTATATATATATATATATATATATATTATATATTAATAGTAATAATATAGAGTTCTATATTTAAAAGTAAATAGTGTTCAATATCATTGATAGAACATGTATATCTGAGTTAGGGTAGCATGGACATGAAGTCAATGGCACTTAGTTACAGGCAGTTTCTCACCTATGCAATTTTCACACCAAACTTTGTTTGAAAATCACATTAATTCACACTAACTTTATATATATATATATGTTCAAATAAAAAATAAACACTGTTCAGACAACAATCTTTCCATCTTAATATCCTGATGAAGGTTTATTAAAAAAACGAAATGTTTTAATGTAGATTTCTCCATCAAGAATAAATTTATCTTTTTGGAATACCTTCTTTTCCTTGTTTCTACATATTGTCAGATTTATTTTCATATTTTACTCCCATATATATATATATATATATATATATATATATATTCAATAAATGAAGGAAAAAAACTTTAAATTTGCTTCATTACAATAATTTATTTCAACCACATTATTACATATCCATGACTTTGCTCATACCTGAAGATGCTGCAGTAATGCGGTTGAAATAAATTATTGTAATGAAGCAAATTTTAAAGATTTTCCTTCATTTATTGAATAATTTGCTCTGTCACTGGCACTAGACACATTGAGCTCTCACTATGGTTTACCTGCATCATTTTGGTTAAACCACACATGGAAATATCCTAACTACCAGAGAAAAAATACATACATACATATACACACACACACATATATATATATATATATATATATATATATATATATATGTATATGTATGTATGTATGTATGTACTTTTTGAATGATCCTTGTATATATTATTCATGCAACTTGTTCTCTTTATAATAAGAAATTCCATTGTTATGGCAACATGTCATTAGTCAAGCAAATTAAAGGAAAAAAGAAAGCAGTGTAAGAAAAGAGAGGAAGAAAGCAAAGTGAAGATAGAATAAGTTGGAAGGAAAGAGAAATTTAGAGAGAGAGAGAAAGAACACAAAGGGATGTAGAGAAGGGAGACAACTGGGATAGAGAAAGAAAGAAGAAAGTGAAACAGTGAGAGAGGGAGGGAGAGAAAGAGAAAGAGAAAGAGTGAGAGAGAAAGAGAAAAGAGAAACAGTGAGAGAGAAAGAGAAAGAGAAACAGTGAGAGAGTGAAAGAGAAAGAGAACAGTGAGAGAGAGAGAGAAATGAAACAGTGAGAGAGAGAGAGAGAGAGAAAGTGAAAGTGAGAGAGAGAGAGAGAGAGAGTGAAACAGAGAGAGAGAGAGAGAAGAGAGAGTGAAACAGTGGGAGAGAGAGAGAGTGAAACGTGGGAGAGAGAGAGAGTGAAACAGTGAGAGAGAGAGGAAGAAAGAAAACTGAAGATAGAATAAGTTGGAAGGAAAGAGAACTTTAGAGAGAGAGAAGAAGACACAAAGGGATGTAGAGAAGGGAGACAACTGAGATAGAGAAAGAAAGTGAAAGTGAAACAGTGAGAGAGAGAGGAGAAGAGAAAGTGAAACAGAGAGAAAGAGAAAACAGTGAAGAGAGAGAGAGAGAGGAAGTGAAACAGTGAGAGGGAGGAAGTGAAACAGTGAGAGAGAGAGAGAGAGGAGTGAAACAGTGAGAGAGAGAGAGAGAGAGAGAAGTGAAACAGTGAGAGAGAGAGAGAGAAGTGATATATATATAGAGAGAGAAAGTGAAACAGTGAGAGAAAGAGAAAGTGAAACAGTGAGAGAAAGAGAGAAAGAGAGAAAGTGAGAGAGAAAGTGAGAGAGAGAAAGTGAAACAGTAAATGAGAGATAGAGCTCTGTTTCTCGTTTATTGTTTTACTTTCTCTTTCTGTGTTTCACTATCTTCTTTTTTTCTCTATCCCAGTTGTCTCTCTTCTCTACATTACTTTGTGTTCTCCCTCTTTAGCAAATACTATGAAAAAAAAACATAGATAATAAAAAACTAGTAAATAGATAAAAGTTATAACATCATTATCATCACAAATCATCTAATATAATGTAAATAACTAAGGGAATGGTGACATAGTTTCAGTTACGGACAGACAGAAACACAATCTCCATAATAATAAGATATTGTTTTTTTTGTAGTTTTATTTCTTAGATTTTAAAAATTGTAATTATTTTGTGTGAAACTTATAATAATAATTTGGTCATACGGAAGAATTATTTAATACTAGTTGTCATTTTAGAATTCAAGAGATTAATTGTCAAATTCTATGAAAAAAAACCCATAAATGATAAAAAAAATAGTATATAGATAAAGCTTATATCATGATAATCATCACAAATCATCTTAATTTTCCTCCCAGACTATCAATAACCTTGAAGTCACTGCTTTGAACCCACAAACTACCATAGCCCTCTTGACAATTCCCCTTCCTCTTTTGCTTTCTTTCTCCTCACACCTTTCGACACATCTACCCTCACCTCCTCTTCTCCTCCTCCTATTTACCTTTTTCAACATAAAAACAGACTGTAGTCCCAGTTGTCTCAAATAAATTCTGAAGAAACTTTGATACATACCGAGGCGAAATATCAATTGAATGAAGTTGTTTTGTGTTTTATCTGTATTTCCTCAATTTTCAATCACACACACAAACATATATATATATATATATATATATATATATATATTATATAATTTAATATACCAAGCGTGTTGGTAGATCCTTGCGGAGAGAAAAAACCCGGCAGAGAGTTTGATTGTAAAAATATACTACCAAACATCAACCAGGAAGAAAAAAATTTTTGAAAAAAAGAAAAGACCAAGATATTCGTACCAACAAAAAATAATCTATTGGTACAGTATTTGGCCAAAAGAAAAAACAATTTATATGCATATATATGTATATAAGATATATATATATTCATATAACCGCTAGGAGAAGCTAATTTGTAAAAAGTGCTCAATACCTAAGTAGAGCCAAGTAATAAAGATAATCTACTGAGTCAGACGAACCTACTATTAGTTTCGCATAAAGCTCTTCAGGGCTAAAATCGGAGTCAGATTTTAGCCCTGAAGAGCTTTATGCGAAACTAATAGTAGGTTCGTCTGACTCAGTAGATTATCTTTATATATATATAATATATATATATATATATATATTCTTTTTCTATAAATCTGTTGAAGACCAACCGTCAACAGGTTAATACTCATCCTGTTTTGAATAAGAGAATTCGTCTAGTGTCAAACTTGTTAATATGTCTTTTTTAAAAATAAATGTTACAATAAGATATACATAATCTGATGACCGAGAAAAATGCGGCGGAAGTGCTCACATTCGAAACTATTGTATACCCTTTTTTTTTTTTTTTTTTTTCTTTCTTTTTTGCAACATCAAGGTTTTTATTTTTGAACTCATATCACTTTTGTCTACGCTCTTAACAACATGGAGTATAAACAAGTCTGAAAATGATTTTTATAAAATCGAAATATTGTTCAATATCAGCTATGTTATAAAATGTTTTCACTTTAACAGCATTTTCTGGCATTTTCATATCCTTTTATATACTCATATATATATATATATATATATATACACATATATATATATATCAAATGAAGTTGTTTTGTGTTTTATCCATATTTCCTCAATTTTTAATCACACACACAAACACACACACGAGGGTCGTTCATAAAGTTCTAAGCTTCACTCAGAAAAAAGAGCCACTTTTTATAAAACTAGAAAATCTAATTCCGCTTTCTGTCCTGATTTCTGTGCCACTGAGTCCCAAAGGTGAGAGGTATCAAATAAATATAAAAATGGACAAAACAGAGGACAAAGTAGTATCCATTAATGTTATTGAATTAACAATTCATTATTGAGATCTCATATGCTGACTTTGGACATGAATTTCTTAAAGTTCCATTTTTTGTGCAGTGTATTGACAAGTCATCTAGTCTGTTAATTCAAATCTTATATTATTGAATTAATAATTTTCAATTACATTGACTGGAAAACTGAATACAACAAAGAAGAGGTTGAATGTTGATGTGATGAAAAACCAATAAAATCTGGTAATATTGTAAGATAATGCAGGGGCAATCAGGGTTAGTGATAATGATAATTGGGCCCTTAAACCATGCCTAAGCCAAAAGTCATCATCTGATAAAGGCTTAGTTGTTTTTTGCAGTAGTATGTTTATATCATACTAGCAGAACTACCCAGCATTGAAAAAAAAGTTAAAAATAAATCTATTTCAATTCATATATAGATTAATAAACTATTCTTAGCTTAGAATATATATATATATATATATATAATATATATATATATATATAAAAGAAAAGTCGTTGGGACTTTATCAGTTAAAGATAGTATCAGCTAGACAGCAAGGGAGGCTATCCCCTTTTCATTAGCTCTAGACAAAGGAGATTACGTTGGTGTCTGAGGTGGAGTGCCACACCTACCATCAGCTCCTTACTTCACCACACAGATCCCAGTGCTACTCATATGCTCAGTTGGCGAGGGCCAGTATTGAACCAGGAACCTTGAGATTTCTAGTCAATGTTCTACTGATTGAGCTAAGCCGGCCATATATAAAATTTCATAGCTTAATCATAAAAAAAATAGATTTATTTGTTGATACACTTTATTTAATAGTAAATATTAAAGTCACATAGATTGAGCATTATACATTGAAAATTTCAGATTTTAGCTAATTATTTGTCAGACTATAACCAACCATAAAATGTAAAAAAAGAAACACACAAAAAACAAAAAAAACAATAAAAACATTCGTCTTATTCAATGAATATTTATTTAAAAAAATAATTCTCCTGGTTTCTTGATTCAGTGCTTAATTATAATCATAGATCAAACATTATACAGTGAAATTTTCAGACCAAAATTCACCTTATAGCAACAAATGAGGGTATAAATTTAGTATTCATCCAGACATTATACAGTGAAATTTTCAGACAAAAATTCAGCTAATAGCAACAAATGAGGCTATGGATTAGGGATTTATCTATTATTATTAGTAATTATTATGAAAAAATAATTTATTAAATATGTTTATCTTACTATAGAATTAGAATTCCTTGTTAAGGCACTTAATCCAGAGTTGAATATCAATAACATAGAATGAACATTGTAGATAAAAAATCAGCTACGTGTCAGGCAACTCATAATTAAAATGTTAAAAGTGGATATGCAAAAATAAAATTATACTTGAAAGTAAAGACACAAAACGGACCTACCTGTAAAGAAAGTCGAGACTATATTCCAATTTCTTGGTGATTACATATAATATTCTATAAGATTTTATCTACCTGGATATCTGCAAAAATTGCAAACCAGGTGTGCAAAGTTGCAACGCTGGTGCACCAGGTAGCAGGTACCAAGGGAGTTTTGGTAGTGATATCTCAGCCAGGTAAATAAGAGCAAAGGTCTGATTACTTATTTACTTAAAGGTGTGTGCGCAGGCTTTGATCTAGAGAGAACGAAGCCAAAGAACAGGTGTTGACTTGGAGTTGACAGGTGAGAGTATGTGGTGAACTGTCAGTGTGGCAGGTGTAGATGGAAAGAGAAAGGGGGAGTGCATGTGGACAGAGGAATAGGAGGAGTTAAAAGAAAGAAAGAAAGAAAGAAGAGCTGTTGGGAAAGAGGATGGAACTAGAGAGTGACAGAATGGTTGAATTTAAGGAGGGAAAAGAAAAAAATAAAGAGAGATGAATGTAATAAGCCAAAAATTAAGAATGAAGAGAAAAGGCAGAAATAATAAAAGGAAAAGGATGAGAGAGAAAGATGCAATATGGTGTCAGTATTTCATTAATCAATGAACCAGAAAGAGAAAAAAAAAATGGCCGAATCTAGAGAGTGAGAAGAAGAAAAGAAAAGAAAAATGAATTTAATCTATCTATATATCTATACATATATAAAAAGGCAGTTGTGTGTATATGTATGTCCGGAGGAAACTTTGAAAATAAAACAATCAACAACAAACTAAATATAATTGATAGAGCATTTATATTAAAAATGAAAGACAACAAAACAATAGGTAAATAGTTGGACCTTGTCAAAAATTGAAATAAAAACTGTGAAACATGTAGGTAAATTTTTGACCAATTGTAATCTATGCCTTTACAACAGACCCCGTGGATTTTGAAATAGTCAGAGTCTATTGGATTCAGAAGAAGAATCAATACTATCCAAACAACAGCATTGTTAAGACCGGCAAGATTACAAAGATGAGATCTAGAGACCTAAGTATACTTGCTGTCACTCAACCTCCAGTGGACCACCAGCTAAGTTGGGTCTGAAAACATTGGGGAGTGAAATATCAAATCCTGACTATACGACGAATCATAAAAGGGGTTCTTGCAAAAAATCTAGAGGCAACACTACTATTCGTAGATTTTTCTAAGGCATTTGATTCTATACACAGAGGGAAAATGGAACAAATACTACTAGCATATGGTCTGTATTTCATTTATCAATGAACCAGAAAAGGGGGAAAAAAATGGCCGAATCTAGAGAGTGAGAAGAAGAAAAGAAAAGAAAAATGAATGTAATCTATCTATATATCTATACATATATAAAGGACAGTTGTGTGTATATGTATGTCCGAAGGAAACTTTGAAAATAAAACAATTAACAACAAACTAAATATATATACACATTAAATATCACCAGGGCTTGGTTTTTGAGCAAAAATAATAGAGATTTGATTTATATTCGTGATGATAATAAAAAAATAAAATCTAAATGATAACAGCATGGATTTTTTTTTCATTTAATATTTTAGATAGTTAACATTAACATTACTTTTCAGAGTAGCTGGATCAATTCAAGGTCTATTTTTTTACATAGGGATTTAAATGGGACATCCCACGAGGATGCAACTCACGATTCAGTAATAATGGATCTGCGGGACTAACTTTAAAAAAATCCCCCTCTACCCAGGTGACCGGGTAGCTGCTGCTAGTACATATATAAAGGGCAGTTGTGTGAATCTGTATGTCCAGAGGAAACTTTGAAAACAATTAACGACAAAGTAAATATATATACACATTAAATATATATATTTTTTTTACATAGGGATTTAAATAGGGCATCTCATGAGGATTCAACTTATGATTCAGTAATAATGGATCTGCAGGACTAACTTTAAAAAAATCCCCCTCTACCCAGGCGACGCCGGGTGGCCGCTGCTAGTAAATGATAAATGAAGAATGAAATAGAGAAAATAGAGAAGTGATAAAAGAAAAAGGCTGAGAGAGATGCAATATGTTGTATTTCCTTAATCAATATTAGATTATTTTCTACACAAGTAAAAACGTGATTTGCCTATGATATAACACACAAACAAGAAACATAATTTGAAAGACAATGACAGAAGCTTATTTTTCTACAACAGAGGTCTGGTTTGTTTTGGTTTATTTATTTAATGGCATATCAACCTTTATGGGTTATTTAATACCAAAGCCATCCTTGTACAAGAATAGTAATGATACTATTAATTTTTAATCTCTCTCACTTTCTATGCGTGCTCGAGAATATATATGTATAAAGGGGATGTACTTATTTTCAGACTGATGTGTATCAATATTTTGGGTTTGGTTTCTTTGTTTTATGGCATATCAACTAAGTAAGTAAAGTTGTCGGGGCGGCCTAAAGTCGGTATTAGCCAGTCAGCGAGGGAGTCCATCCCCTTTTCAATAGCGCTAGACCAAGGAGATTGTTTTAGCATCTGAGGTGGAGCGCCACACCTAACATCAGCTCCTTACTTTACCGCACAGATCCCTGTGCTACTCATACGCTGAGTTGGCGAGGACCGGTATTGAACTAGGAACCTTGTGGTTTCTAGCCGAACGCTCTACCGACTGAGCTAACCCGGCTTCAACTTTGTAGAAGAACAGTAAAAATACTATCTAATCCATAGTTGAGGAGATGAGTGGTTTCATACATTTTCCAAGGGTGTTAGTCCAGGGTCGGCTTAGCTCTGTAAAGTGTCAGCCAAAGAACCACCAGGTTCTGGGTTCGATATAGGCCCTTGCCAACTCAGTGTATGAGTAGCACAGGGATCTGTGCAGTAAAATAAGGAGCTGATGGTACGTGCGGCACTCCACCTCAGATGCAAAAACAATCTCCTGGTCTAGCGCTAGTGAAAAGTGGATAGTTACATTAGGCCACCGCGACGAATGTACTTAGTCTCAAAGTAAATGTAATAGCATGACTAGATTTGGTTTGGTTTGGTTTGTTTTGTTTTACGGCATATCAACCTCAGTGGGTCATTTAATGCCGATAAAGTTTTGAAATAAATCAATTCTTAATGGATAATACAATTTTTTTTATAAATACATTTTTCTATTTAACCCATAGATGGGACCCTAACAGGTACTACCACTCTGGGTCAGAGTGGACCAGGGAGCAATGGTGATGAAGGGGTGCTCCACATTCCCCAAACCTCCAAAATTGGAAGCTCACCATCAGATAGAGTTTAACGTCATTCCCAGGACATGTAGACCCGCAGCCACCGCCTTCTAGCACCTATATGATAAAAAGGGGTTGGGGCTTGCCATAAGGGCAATAGGGTTGGGAAAATCATATAGGTGCCAAGGCTTGACGTGACCAGCCGATTGATCGGAGGGGGCCTCTCCGACCGCCCATCTAGCCCAAGAAGGGCCAAAGTGGAGTATTGCATGTCATGAAGCATGACTAGAGTTCAAAATCACTTGCTACAATGTCACAATTCAACATGTTATCCACTACGCCAAATAAGGGATATGCTGCTTGTTAAGTTTTTAAGGGCATTGCTTGGACTTATAGCAGAAGTGCTTATCTGATGGAATTCTTGATAAAGAGTCCATCCACAATGTGAATCCTTTGGTTACTAAAGTGTCCTCAGTTACTGGTAATCGTATAAGTCCTTTGTGAGTATTGGTAAAGATTCAGGTAATACTATGTGTGTCCTCCAATGGTGCAATTTGAGTTATGACCAACGTTGGGGGGGGGGGTAAGTATCTTATCAGGCTACTAGTACTGCCAGTGATTGGTTAGAAGAGTCAATCATGTGACCTTGGCCAGTCTATAAGTATAAGCAGATAACTGGCACACACCTTAAACACAACAAAATATGCGTGGTGTAATGGTTAAAGACTAGCACACACCTTATATCTATAATTATAATATAATAAGTAGGGCAGACTGGGCTCTTTAACCTTGGTTAGGCAACCGGTCTAGGAGAAGGAAAACTCTGAATTTAAACGTGTTGAACTCCGCTTAAGAAATTGACTTCGTGTCACATCCTGCTCGCGCGGAGGGGTTTGTGTAATATATATATATCTATAATTTCTCAACAGTAACTTTCGTTGAAATTTAATTCTATCTCCAAACAGCAATCATTTTATCAAATATATATTTACCAACCCCTCTGCATGAGCAGGACGTGTGTTAAGTTTTTAAGGGCCATTGCTTGGCCTTATAGCAGAAGTGCTTATCTGGTGGAATCCTTGATGAAGAGTTGGTTACTAAAGTGTCCTGAGTTACTGGTAATCAGTTAAGTCCTTCATGAGTATTGGTAAAGATCCTGGAAATCCTATGTGCGTCGTCCAAGAGTGTGTATTTGATGTGTGACCAACATGTTAAGTATCTGGCAGCCATCCTTCGTTCCAGATGTAATGAATAAGTAAGCAAGCCAATAAGAATCCGGTGTTAACGTATTCCTTGTAAGTCCGTCGTCCAAGGGAATCCAAATGTCAATGAAATAATCTCAGATTGGGGTCTCTATTAATACAGCAGAAGCAGCAGCAGCAGTGCCAGTGATTGGACAATAAGAATCCTTCTCAGGTCACGTGTTTATAGTCGAGTCTATAAGTAGAAGTGACCATTTACCTTATGCCTTATATCACAAAAAATCCAACAACATGGGGGGTTTAAGTATCTTATCAGGCTCCTAGCACTGCCAGTGATTGGTTAGAAGAGTCAATCACATGACCTTGGCCAGTATATAAGTATAAGCAGGGAACTGGCGCACACCTTATATACAACAAAATACGCGTGGTGTAATGGTTAAAGTCATGGGAAATGGACTTGTCGCTCCGAGTTCAAATTCTGGACGTGGTAATTGCATTTCACTTAGTGCTAATACCCTTGGGAAAGGTATGAATCCTACTCTCCCTGCAGCTATGGGTAAATAGCAGGGCAGACTGGGTTCTTTAACCATGGCTAGGTAACTAGTCTAGGAGAAGGAAAACTCTGAATTCAAACCTGTTGAACTCCACTTAAGAAATTGACCTTGTGTCGTATCCTGCTCGTGCGGAGGAGTTGGTAAATATTTATATACAACAAATTCTAAAAAGTCATATAGAATTTCTTAATCTAAAGTAGAGATGCTGATAGGTACGAGTACTGCATCCCTGATGCACAAAAATCTAAAAGGACGCATTAAAATCATATCCATGTATCCCAGTGTTTTTCTTTTTTTCTCCATCATTTCAAGCTAACTGTAAATATATTTCAATAGTTTCTTAGAAATGAATTACACAGGATAGGTTACAAGGTAGGAGTTGGAATATTTTTGGGTATATAAGCCGTGCTGCAATCCACCACTTAAATTTATACACTAAGCGAGGTCATGTGGTTTAAACCTCAGCTCATCAACTGCTCGAATATGTAGTTGGTTAACTACTTAATCGCTGATATTGACAACATTCATTTGCACTCACTGACAAATGACCTGCAAGACTGAGGAGCACCAAGGAACAACCAAAGGATCATACCCAATATTAAGGAACACTAAGGAGCAACCAAAGGATTCTTCACTGCACTCTTGCTTGAAGCCTAAGGGTGGCCACAAAACTCTTAACAGTAGGAGTTAGACAGCTTTAGTGGTTTCCCCAGATCGCACTAAATCAAAAAGCTATCAGCATTACTGCTAAAGTTAAGAGTTTGTCTTATTCACAAATATCAGGGTAGTTCAATACGTAACACATATAAAAATCTTGATTTAACTTTCTCTCACTTTTCCTTCTTTTCATTATGTTCAATAGAAACAGATTAGCGTTATCACTTCCACATGCTCACCCCCTCCCTTTATCTTTTCCCTACTCTTTCTTTCCTTATATTTTTTCTGTGTAGCATAACCTTTTTCTTCCCTTTCTTTCTTTATGATAAAAACGGAATGTCCATTATTTAGCTGAGGTGATGACACTATTAAGAAATAAGAATTTGGCATATAAGCACCTCCAGATAATCAGGATTTACATTTCTGCATTTCATCTTGGATGATTTGGTCTCATTTTTAATCAGAGGATATTGCAAGATGATAACGGTCGTACAATTTAGGGACACAAGTATTAATATATAGATAGTTGGAGGGAGAATAGTTGGATTCATACCTTTCCTAAGGGTATTGAAAAGAGCAAAATAAAAATAAATAAAATAAGCATGAGCTTTGGTTTGTTTGTGGTTCCCCACTATAATGATCCTTGTGTTCGACTGACATGGTGGGATGCCAGTAAATATATACTTACTAACCCCTCCACACAAGCAAGGTGTGACACATGGTCAATTTCTTTCAAGTGGAGTTTAACAGGTGTCACTCTAGAATGTTCTTTCTCCTAGACCAGTAGCCTAACCAAGGTTAAAGAACCCAGTCAGTCCTGATATTTATACATAGTTTGAGAGAAAAAAGGTGGATTCATACCTTTCCCAAGGGTATTAAAAAAAAGCAAGCTAAGTCTTAAAAAAACACCCAACTTACAAAAGAAACAAAAATTGACAAATCTTTTCCCTCCTTTTTTTCTTTAAGATAAAAAAATAGAATGGTCCATTATTTAGCTGAAGTGAGGACATTTATAAGAAATAAGAATTCGGCAGATGAGCAACACCAGATAATCAGGATTTACATTTTGCATTTCATCTTTAACAATTTGGATTGTCTCATTTTAAACTAGAGGGTTTTGCAAGATGATAACGGTCATACATTTTAGGAACACGAGTATTAATATATAGATAGAGAATAGTTGGATTCATACCTTTCCCAAGGGTATTCATAAAAAGTAAAATAAATCCTAAGAAATGCTTAACTTACAAAAAAAAAAAAAAAACTGACAAATTTTGTGTTGGATTATTTAAGGTATAAGGTGTGCAAAAGACCAAAACTTATATTTATAGACTGTTCTAAAACAGCAGTGGCTGAATTGGCAAATCAAAAATGCCCAAATATCGCTGGAAGGATTGCTTAAAGGAATAACAGACAGGATCAACTTTGATACAACTTCTACTTTGAGAACAGATCAACAGACAAGGATAATATCTAATACAACTTTCTACTTCAAGACAGGATAAACTTCAACTACTTTGAGGACAGATCAACAGGCAAGGATTAAAATTGATACTACACCTTTCTACTCCAAGAAAGGATCAAACTTTATGCCACAAATAATCACTGTAAAACTACCTTCAACTACAGCCCTAAAATGCATGTGCAATTTTAATTGGTCTTTTGGACAAAGCAGTGGAAGGCCGCACTTGAGGATTCAAAATGTTGAATGTACCCTTAAGGCCGAAGATTCCCAACCTATTCAGTAAACCATGAAAAGGTAATAAAAAGCCATTTTTGTCTGTACATTTTCCCCCCCAGTTCTACAAAGCCCATTTGTTATAATAGTTCCCTCGGATGTTGCAATTCTAATTCGTCTTTTGGACAAAGCAGTGGAAGGCCGCACTTGAGGGTTAAAAAAATTGCAAGTAGCCTTAAGGCCAAGGATTCACAACCTATGTTCAACTTACAAAAGAGAAAAAAAAAACTGACAAATCTTTGAATGGAAACAAAAAAATGACAAGTTTCAAAAGACAATGAGAAGAACCAAGAAGGAATTAAACAATGGGCAAAACACAGGTAAAATTATAAAGACAATTAAGAAATTATTGAATCAAAGAAAGACAGAAAGTGAGCATGAATGATAATTAAAGGTAATTGAGGATTTAGTTATTGAGGCCAAAACGAGTGTCCAAAAGGTGTGCAAACAAAAGTAGAAAAACTGGTATTTAAAGTAATATTGAAAAAGAAAATAAACCTTGGTCATGTCTATACATTCAACATTAAAAGTGTCTGAATAGTTTAACAAGTGTCAATTTAGAATGTTCTTTCTCCTAGACTAGTTGTCTAACCAAGGTTAAAGAACCTTGTCTGCCTTGATATTTACCTGTAGTTGGAGGGAGAATAGTTGAAGTCATAACTGGTATTTAAAGTAATATTGAAAAAGAAAACAAACCGGTAATCTGAACATTAGTTATATAAATGAGAGTAACCTCCCCTTATTTGTTTCACTTTGAGGAAGCTGTAGGTTTTGATTGGCCATTTTCATTTTGCCATAAATCTACACTGAAAATATGAATTTGTTCTAATCAATACAACTGTATGTTTTAACACGAAAATATCAGAAAATGTGTTCTTAATAACAATTAAATTCATTTCAAATAATGCACAAGCACAATTAAGAATACATTTTCTGATATTTTTGTGTTAAAACATGCAGTTGTAGATTTGAACAAATTTGTATTTTCAGTGTAGATTTACGGTGAAATGAAAAAGGCTGACCAAACCATATGGCTTCCTCAAAGTGAAACAAACAAGGGGAGGTTACTCTTATTTATGTAACTAATGTTCAGATTACCAACAAATCTTGGTAATGTCTATACTTTCAACATTAAAAGTGTCTGAATAGTCTGCCTTGTGGTTGAGATAGTTGCATACTTTAGTGCTCATTGTGCAATGGTTATTATTGGAAGAAATGGACATGGCGACACAAGTTCAAATCCTGAACAAGACGGGTTTCATTTCACATAGCATGAATACCTTTGGGAAAAATATGAATTCAACTATTCTCCCTCCAGCTATGGGTAAATAGTAGAACAGACTGGGCTCTTTGATCTTGCTATGGCAACTGATCTAAGAGAAAGAAAAAATATTCATTTCATACTGTCAGATACACTTCCATTTACTTTTCATATATATATATATATATATATATATATGTATGTATGTATGTATGTATATGTATGCATGTAGGGCAAGTGGGATTCTCCTAGAGATAAAAACAAGTTACAGAATGTGTGTGTGTGTGCTTTTAAAAAAATTGCTGAAAATTAAAAGTACACCAACTAAAAAGAGTAAAAAACAAAATAAAAAGCAAAAATGTAAACATTATAATGAATCAAAATAAAAGTAATTAACAGACAATAGTAATTAAATCCTATCTACTAATTAACAACAACGTTTGATAAGTTCTAAGTCCGTATTACCTTGGATTTTGAGAACTGCTTAACAAAGTGTTAGTGTACTGTGAACCTCACTTCAAAGTCATGAGAAGGAAGATCACTTTAAGCAGAGTACAGCTGGTTTGAATGCAGAATTTTCCTTCTCTCACATTGGTTCCCCATACCCAGGCCAAAGAGCCCAGTCTGTTTTTGTAGGGCCAACTTACAAAAAATGCATGATACCCAACATAAACATGAGCCCAAAATATCTGATTTATGGTGTACATTAAAATAGCACTCAGACTGAAATAGTGGGCTTACAGTGTATAGTAAAATCCCACAGCTCAAAATATCATGTTTATATTATATAATAAAATAGTGCTCTGGTTAAAATTTGTCTTACAGTGTATAATAAAATAGTGCTCATCTGGAAATATTGAGATCATGGTAAATTTTAAAACAGACAGAAATAGTAGGCATATAGTGAATGGCATGCCAACCTGTCTAGGGTTATTTTATGTCTTGAGGTTAGGGAATCACATTCATCATACATTATTTATACTAGCAAAATAAAAAACGCCCTCCGGGCAATGTAAAAATAGATTTTTGAAACATATTGCCTGAGGGGTGGGAGTAAAAAATTCAATGTCAGCGAGTTTGTACCCTAAGTAAAATCATCAAATTCATTAAAGGATTAAAAAATAAAACAATTTGAAATGTAAACTTTAAATATGTATTAAAATAAAACTATATATAGATATACAATACCAGTCATGTATTTATTAAAACTTGTTTTAAAAAAACCAATGAGGACTGTCTAATGTTGCATGTTCAAATTTTGAGTGTATTTATTGTATGTTATGATGATTTTGGGTAATGTGACATAAGCAGTGACATAGTTTTTGTTACAGACAAAAACCGGAAGTGAATCTCCATTATTAATAGATTTTTTGTGTACTTGTCTCTTAGGAGGTTTTTGCACAGGGTCCTATTGAATATGAATGATATTTAAAGAAATTTATTTGACCCAAAGATGAGACCCTAACAAATACTCTGGGACAGAGTGGATCTGGGAGTAATGACAAAAAGTAGTATTCCACATTCCAACAATCTCCAAAACAGGAGCAACTCCATCAGATGCAGTTTAGTTTCGTACCAACTGTTGATTAATGTTAATGTCATGGAACAAAGAAAGATAACCCAAGTTATCTTTCTTTAAGAGAACTCTTCTCTTTTATGAAACCCTTTTCGTGTGCCCATGCGTTTTCGTGTAAAGAGCATTCTTGGCAACCGACTTTGAACGTTGACAAGTGAAGCGAATGGATGTGTGTAATAAACAACCATAATACATTTATTGGCGTTTGTGTTATTAGCGTTGGATGTCAACTGTCCCCTTGTAGCGTGTTTAACACCAAGGACACCCATTCTTTTTTTTTGGTGGGGGGGAGGTTTGACTCACCTGCAGAGTATACAGTCAGCATATTCTAAGCCCTATCAATAGGGTGTATAAAATACTGAGCTTACAGTTTATAGTAAAATAGTGCCTAGCCTAAAATACTGGGCTTACAGTGTATAGTAAAATACTGTTCAGCCTGAAATATTGGGCTTACAGTGTATAGTAAAATACTGTTCAGCCTGAAATATTGGGCTTACAGTGTATAGTAAAATACTGTTCAGCCTGAAATATTGGGCTTACAGTGTATAGTAAAATACTGTTAGCCTGAAATACTGGGCTTACAGTGTATAGGAAAATACTGTTCAGCCTGAAATACTGGGCTTACAGTGTATAAGAAAATACTGTTCAGCCTGAAATACTGGGCTTACAGTGTATAGGAAAATACTGTTCAGCCTGAAATACTGGGCTTACAGTGTATAGGAAAATACTGTTCAGCCTGAAATACTGGGCTTACAGTGTATAGTAAAATACTGTTCAGCCTGAAATATTGGGATTACAGTGTATAGTAAAATACTGTTCAGCCTGAAATATTGGGCTTACAGTGTATAGGAAAATACTGTTCAGCCTGAAATACTGGGCTTACAGTGTATAGGAAAATACTGTTCAGCCTGAAATACTGGGCTTACAGTGTATAGGAAAATACTGTTCAGCCGGAAATACTGGGCTTACAGTGTATAGGAAAATACTGTTCAGCCTGAAATACTGGGCTTACAGTGTATAGAAAATACTGTTCAGCCTGAAATATTGGGCTTACAGTGTATAGTAAAATACTGTTCAGCCGGAAATATTGGGCTTACAGATTTAAAGGGTTAAACTAAATTTGAGTCTAGTGTTTAATGTTGGTCAGTCAAGAGACACTTTTTCTGTAAACATCACAGCGGCACCAATGATTAAATTCCTAATGTTCTAGGGAATCTTGAGAAAAGGTAAAATAAAAACAAAAAACTTCTTTTTTTTCCACCCCCACTCTGCTGCTTAGAGAGTAAATTGAATTCTAGTGAATAAATAAGAATAAGTTATAAGGCACATTCAACAAATAACAAACAGTAATTAGATATTTGCATTAACAATGTGAGTGGTTCTTAAATAGAACTGGGTTTTGTAAAGAAATGGATTGGAAAAGACTCTTTACTTGCTGCCTAAACTATCTTAATTGAACAATTGCGATGGATGGTCCACACATCCTGAAAATAAAAAATCTTTTTGGTAAACCTACTCCAATAAAAGAAAAAAGAAATTTATTTATTTATTCTCCAACACCTACACATGAGGAGGCTGCAACACAAGGTCAGTTCTTAAGCAGAGTTTAACATGTTTGAATTCAGAGTTTGCCTTTTACAAGACTGGTTACCATACCAAGTTTAAAGAACCCAGTCTGCCCTACTATTTACTTATAGCTGGAATCAGAATAGTTGGATCTATGCCTTTTGCAAGGTTAAAGAGCCCAGTCTGTCCTATTTACCTATAGCTGGAGGAAGAATAGTTGGAGCCATTCCTTTCCCAAGGTTAAAGAGCCCAGTCTGTCTTATTTACCTATCGCTGGGGGGAGAATATTTGAATGCCTATCTTTCCCAGGGGTATTAGCTTCTTTTGAAGGATAAAAATCTGTGAGTGGCTTTAAAAGAATATTCTTAGTAAACCCACCCCAATAAATGAAAATAAATTTATTTAACAACCCCTCCACAAGAGTAGTATGTGAGACAAGGTGGAGTGCCACACTTATTATCTCCCCACTTTACCGCACAGATCAAAGCTGTGCTACTCATGCGCTGAATTGGAGAAGGTTAGTATCAAACAGTTAAATTGGCTTCCTATGAATAATTTTCAAATGTCTATTTGACCAATAGATGAGTGTAACGTAGCGGGTCTTGTTAACATGCCTCAAAATTCACGGCACTAAAAAGGTATTTGTTACGCAGCGGTCGTTATTGTCGATAAAAAAGGTACAACACATGACATATATCGTCACAAGGGCTTAGCATTTATTTTTGGGCTTGCGTTGTGGGAGAGAAGGAAAAACAGAGAGAAAGAGAGGGAGGACACTGTTAAATTACTGTACCTTTCAAAATAGTACCAACTATACCGCTGCCCCCGAACTAGGGACCAGCAGCCCCTGTCCGAACTCTACGCTGCCGGAAAGTAAAAGAGGCTGATCTTGTTGTTCCTCGTTCCTCATCACCACGTGATTTCTGGTTCCGGTCAACACCCGAAAGTTCCGGTTGGCTTCCAATTCTCATCCGGGTGTCATACCTCGGTCAAATTATCGGCAACCCATTATGTGTCCACTCCTCCTTTTTTTAACCTTTACTTTCTCTTATTTCTTCTTCCTCTCTTTCTATAGCAGTCCGCCCACAGTTTTATTTCTACCATCAAACTCTGGTGGACCTTCATAATCACATTACAAAATCAACCAACCAACTGAATATAATATCTCTCATTAGCCTCTAACTAATTAATAGTAAAGGTATCTTCATAACACACTTTAACAACCAAACACTTGTAGTATAGCGGGTCTTGTCAACGTGCTTCCAAATTCATGGCACTAAAAAGGTATTTGTTATGCGGTAGTTGTCTTGTCGATAAAAAAGGTACAACACATGAGATATATCGTCGTAAGGGGTTAGCATTTATTTTTGGGCTCGTGTCGTGGGCTGCTTCAGAGAGAAGGAAATACAGAGAGAAAGAGAGAGAGGGAGGACACTGTTAAATTACTGTAATCCTACACTAGGGACCAGATTCCCGTCCGAAACATGACTTCCGGTTCCGGTCAACATCGAAACTTCCGTCCAGCTTCCAGTTTCTCATCCGGGGGTCATACATCGGTCAAATTATTGGCAACCCATTATGTGTCCACTGCTCCTTTTTTTAACCTTTACTTTCTCTTATTTCTTCTTCCTCTCTTTCTATAGCAGTCCTCTCACAGTTTTATTTCTACTATCAAACTCTGGTGGACCTTCATAATCACGTTACATGAGACCTATGAGGTAGCAAGAGGTTTGGGTGTTTTAAGGTTTAAAATGTAGCTGGATATTCTTGGTGCGGGTTCTTAGGGTTTTTGCTTTGAACCCCATCTCATTTGGTGGTCGTGCTGAAAAGGATGGAATTCAAGGAACGAAAAAGAAAGAGGCAAAAGCAGAAGGTGGTTTTATGACTTAGGCTTTATTGACCTTTCATAGCCACCTGTGGCAAGGGAATATCTTTTTGGCCACTAGTGTAAAAATGTAAATCCTGATTATCTGGTGTTGCTTATCTGCTGAATTCTTATTTCTTATGAGTGTCATCACCTCAGTTAAACAATAGACTATTCTGTTTTTATTATAAAGAAAGGGAAGAAAAAGGGCGTGCTACACAGAAAAAAAAATATACTGAGAAAGAAAGAAAACAGATAGTAGGGAAAAGATTGAGAGAGGTGGTGAGCACACAGAAGCTATAACACTAATCCGTTTCAATCGAACATAATGAAAAAATGAAGAGAGAGAGAGTTAAATCAAGATTATTATACTTTTTACATATTGAACTAGTTAGCAATAGCTCTTAAGTAAACATATCGAATGTTGTAATAATTAAATTATCATACTGTTGTATATCCACAGGTCCCGCCAAGCAATTAATTAATGCTTGTTTTTATTAGTGTTTCTGGAATGTAAAGGGTTAGGCCAAGTTTATAATATTTACAACTACGTTGATCACTTGAGCGGCTGTTGCTATCCCATCAGAGAAAAATCAATTGGCTAGCTTATTTGTTCAGAATGGCCAAGATTTCACATACACTTTGGCTAGACAAGTGGACACCTCTGGCAGATGGTTGTTGGGGGTGGGGATTGATTGGGGGGGTGTTTGGTGGGGGGGAGTGGTGATGGGGGAGAAGAAGTCTGAGATTGCATCAAATGTAGAAATTATTTTTTTCTTCTTCAGTTTGAAACTAAATGAACTGGTGAACAAAAGTCAACTACACTTTAAAAACTGTAAACTCCTCAGCAGACAGTGGAATGTGTGTATGTATAAAATACAGTGGAATGTGTGTATATATAAAATACAGTGGAATGTGTGTGTGTATGTATGAAATACAGTGGAATGTGTGTATATATAAAATACAGTGGAATGTGTGCATGTATGTATATATGAAATACAGTGGAATGTGTGTATTTATAAAATACAGTGGAATGTGTGCATGTATGTATATATGAAATACAGTGGAATGTGTGTATTTATAAAATACAGTGGAATGTGTGTATGTATGAAATACTGTGGAATGTGTGTATGTATAAAATACAGTGGAATGTGTGTATGTATGTATGTATATATAAAATACAGTGAATGTGTATGTAAATACAGTGGAATGTGTGCATGTAATGTTGTATGTATGTATTTATAAAATACAGTGGAATGTGTGTATGTATGTATTTATAAAATACAGTGGAATGTGTGTATGTATGTATGTATATATAATACAGTGGAATGTGTGTGTATGTACAGTGGAATGTGTGTATGTATGTATATATAAAATATAGTGGAATATGTGTATGTATGAAATACAGTGGAATGTGTATGTGTGTATGCATGAAATAAGTGGAATGTGTGTGTGTATATGAATACAGTGAATGTGTGTATGTATGTATGAAATACAGTGGAATGTGTGTATGTATATATAAAATACAGTAGAATGTATGTATGTATATATAAAATACAGTTGAATGTGTGTATGTATGTATATATAAAATACAGTGGAATGTGTGTATTTATAAAATACAGTGAATGTGTGTATGTGTGTGTATGTATGTATATATAAAATACAGTGGAATGTGTATGTGTGTATAAATAGTGGAATGTGTGCGTGTGTATAAATACAGTGGAATGTGTGCGTGTGTATAAATACAGTGGAATGTGTGCCTGTGTATAAATACAGTGGAGTGTGTGAGTATGTATACATACCATGAAATGTGTGTATGTATGAAATACAGTGGCATGGACTCTTTAATGTTGGTATAGCAACCAGTCTAGGAGAAGGAAAACTCTGGATTCAAACTTGATTCACTTTAAAAATCCTGAACTAGGCTGTTTGCATTTCCCTTAGTGCTAATACACTTGGAAAAAGTAAGAATCCAGCTATTTCTTTTCAGCTATGGGTAAATAGTAAGGCAGACTGAGCTCTTTAACCTTGGTATGGCAACCAGTCTAGGAGAAGAAAAACAGAATCTAAACAAGCTGTATCCCATATAATAAAAAAAAATGATCTTGTGTTGCATCCTGCATGTGGTGGAGGTGTTCGGCAAATACACAGATATACACATATACATATATCTTCAGTTGTCTCTCCTTCTGATGAATGGCACACACATATCCCTATATATGTGTGTATATAAATATTTACCAACTCCTCCGCACAAGCGGGATGCGACACAATGTCAATTTCTAAAGCAGATTTTAACAGGTGTGAATTCAGAATTTTCCTTCTCTGTGAGACTAGTGTTGTTTGATACGCTTGGCCTACTCGACTTAGAAAATTGATTTCACAGGTCATTACAAGTGGGTTCAATCCTCAATGAGTGACTCATAAGTGAGGATACCTTAAATGTTGATTGGCTCAACTAATTTTCCCACTCCAAATAAATAAATAAAATTGTATAAATTAGGGTGCAAGTATTTAAATTTTCATGTAATAAAATATTATATTCAATTAGGCTAATTAAACT
The DNA here is from genome assembly GCA_023376005.1 of Doryteuthis pealeii. Classification (NCBI taxonomy): domain Eukaryota; kingdom Metazoa; phylum Mollusca; class Cephalopoda; order Myopsida; family Loliginidae; genus Doryteuthis; species Doryteuthis pealeii. The sequence continues at coordinate 8,237,405 of CM042166.1, read as the reverse complement.
CAATAAGAATGCAGATAAAAAGATTTGAAACAGAAGGGGGGGTAAAACCGAAAAATAGAACAACTGAAACTTACTTTTCTATCACCCCGTCTTTCATTGCTAAATTTTCCTAATTGAGAGAGTTTACTTAAAATAGAAAGTAAAGAATAAAATTAGAGTTATTTCTTCTTGTTAATGGATTTCTTTCAAGATTTATCTCTGAGATTTTTGCTCATATTCATTAAGATAAAACCAAACAATTTGAAATCAATAATACTAAGCACATATGTATCAGGAGTCTCAAAAAGCTCTGGCTTCGAGAATTCAGCTATCTGTAAGACTAGCGTTGTTTGATATGCTTGGCCTACTCGACTTAGAAAATTAATTTCACAGGTCATTACAAGTGGGTTCAATCCTCAATGAGTGACTCATAAGTGAGGATACCTTAAGCGGTGATTGGTTCAACAAATTTTCTTCCTCACTCGTAACTTTGCAGAAATACCCACTCAAAATAAATAAATAAAATTATATAAATTATCCAACTAAAAATAAAAGTAAAATTAAAATGTTTTGAATTTATTTACTGGCATTCCACCAAGCCAATCGAACACAAGGTTCAATATATATTTACCAACCCCTCAGCACAAGCAGGATGTGACACAATGTCAATTTTTAAAGCTAAGTTTAACAGGTTTGAATTCATTTTTCTTCTCCTACGCTGGTTACCTAACACTAAGATTAAAGAACTCAGTTTGCATACTTATATAGACATTCACTTTGCATTTCACTTAGCGCTAATACCCTTGGGAAAGGTATGAATTCTACTCTCCCTCCAGCTATGGGTAAATAGTAGGGCAGACTGGACTCTTTAACCTGGTTAGGCAACCGGTCTAGGAGAAGGAAAACTCTGAATTCAAACCTGTTAAACTCTGCTTAAGAAATTGACCTTGTGTCATATCCTGCTCGTGTGGAGGGGTTGGTAAATATATATATAGACATTCACAGAGATGCTGATAAGTACACATCCTGCATCACTAGGGCATAAAAATCTAAAAGGATGCAGAAAAATAATATCCATGAGCCCAATGTTTTTTTCCCTTCCCCCATCAATTTCCAACTAACTGTAAATACATTTCAATATTTTCTTGGAAATGAATTACACTGTATAGGGCAAAAGACGGAGTTAGACGGCTTTAGTTGTTCATAGATAAAAGCTCTACAATTTATTAAGAAACATTAGTTGGTACCCATCAAATTATCCAGGGACTCATTCAAATCAAATCTGTGCATCCCAGGACACACTGAATTAAAACATTATCTGCATTCATTTTAATAAATGATATATCTGCCAAGCACTTTATTAGTGATTATGAACACCAATCCTTTTTTCTCCCTCTCTTTTCTCTCATTGGCAAGAATCACTATGCTGGCAGAAGGGGAAGAGATGTTTTTAGTGACCAGTCTTCTTAAAGAAAGAGGATGATTTACTGGGAAACACAGGAAAAAGGTCATGTTTTAGGGATAGTATGAAGGAGCAGGTCATTGAGGAGACACAGAATAGACATCTCTACAAAAAGAGTTTAAGATCTGAGAAAGTGTCCCCCTTTTGTCATGTATTACTCAACATTGTTTTGGGGGGGGGGTATTCTGCCTCCCCTATTTTTTCTTTTGGAGTCTTTACACACGTATCCAGATGATTCCTGTGTTTATTCTATTTTTGAATTCCTGCCGCCAGCAGTCTTTGGATTCTTAGAATTCATCCATCTTTTGAATAAAAGGCAGAGAGTTTTTTTTTCTTCCTTTCCTGTTCTTAAGCTTTATTCATCTGGTCTTCTTGTTTGTTGTTCTTTATTTTGCCTACCTGAATCTTAGTTATGAAATTCAGCTGTTGTTATAGTCAGCACTTGGCTTAGAAAGTCGATAAGCAGTGTGACTTTGAAAGGTGGCTTAGTAGTGGGAGGATGAGGCTTTCTAACATTATTACAGTAAAGTAAAAAGAACTGGTGAAAAATGCTATGACCTTCTTGACCCGTAGTGCCCCTTCGTTTTGTGTCTTTGAATTTGAGACTCCAACTTATATACACATAAAATTTATCCATTCAAATAAAAAGAGATATGGAGAAATTTTAAAAGTACATCAATAGCTTGATTTAAAACAAAAAAAAGGAAGATATATTCACAAAAATTAATATATATATTTATCCAAGCCCTCCACATCAATAGCTTGATTAACAAAACTGATATTTTCAATTATTTACATTATATATACTAGCAAATATATGCACCCTCCGGGTGCAAGTATTTAAGTTTTAATGTAATAAAATATCATATTAAATTAGAAAGGCTAATGAAACTAAATAAGAATACAGATAAAAAGATTTGAAACAGAGAGAGTATAATAAAAGATTTGAAACAGAGGGAGTATAATCGAAAAATAGAACAACTGAAACTTACTCTTCCATCACTCTCGTCTTTCATTGTTATTTTTTCTAATTTAAGTATTTAGTTATAAGAGGAAGTAAAGAATAAAATGACAGTTATTTTATCTTGTTAATGGATTTCATTTAAGATTCATTGAAGAGATTTTTGCGTACATTCATTAAAATAAAACCAAACAGTTAGAAATCAATAACACTAAGCACATATTTATTAAATTCGATTTTTTAATATTAATATGCAAATTAGCCTTCCCGTTCACACTGTAAACTGCTATTTTGTTGTATATATAAATATAATTGCATGTTGTCAGTATGGAGACATAGTTAACAGTATTAATAATGTAAGACAATTTTATTAATAATTGAGGTTTAGATAAAAATAAAATCATGGAGAATGTGATGTCAATAACTAAGAGAATTGTGACTTGAGTAGGAATATAGTTTCGGTTACAGATAGAAAAACACACAATCTCCATTATAATAAGACTAGCAAATATATGCACCCTCCGGGTGCAAGTATTTAAGTTTTGATATAATAAAATATTATATTAAATTAGAAAGGCTAATGAAACGGACTAAGAAGATAAAAAGATCTGCAACAGAGGGGGTAAAATCGAAAAATAGAACAACTTTGGAACAAACTATTCCATCATTTTCCATTACTCCCCTCTTTCATTGGTAAATTTTCCTAATTTAACTATTTAGTTAAAATAGGAAGTAAAGGATAATATTACAGTTATTTCTTCTTGTAAATAAATTTCTTTTAAGATTTATCCACGAGATTTTTGTTAATATTTCTTAAGATAAAACCAAACAATTAGAAATCAATAATACCAAGCACATATTTATTAAAATAAAATTTTAAATATCAATATGCAAATTAGCCTTCACGTTCAAACTGTAAACCGCTATTTTGTTGTATATATAAATACAATTGCATGTTATTAGTATGTAGATATGGTCAACAGTATTAATAATGTAAAACAATTTTTATTAATAACTGAAGGTTTAAAAGAATGAAATCATGGAGAATTTGACGTAAATAATTAAGGGAATTGTGACTTGAGTAGTAATATAGTTTCGGTTACAGACAGAAAAACACACAATCTCCATTATAATAAGATATGCAATCTAGAGATAACTGTCACTTAGAACTGTCTTAACCTAACTCTTTAATCCACTATGCTGTGTGTCCAATTGGAATAGTCCAAATAATACAAATTATCAAGCCTCATCTTAAAAATTCAGAGAAATAGTATGACCATTTTCAATCTAATCTTTGTGCCTGTGTGTACATTTGAGTGTGTAATATTGCCATCACTTATGTATATTCATAAGTGTTTGGTTTGTTTTACGGCATATCAACCTCAGTGGGTCATTTAATGCCGGCAAAGTTTTGAAATAAATTCATTCTTAATGGATAATGGAATTTTTTTTTCAACTCATGTTTTTCTATTTAACCCATAGATGGCACCCTAACAGGTACTACCACTCGGGTCAGAGTGGACCTGGGAGCAATGGTGATGAAGGGGTGTTCTATATTCCCCAAACCTCCAAAACTGGAACCTCACCATCAGATAGAGTTTAATGTCATTCCCAGGACATGTAGACCCTCAGCCACCGCCTTCTAGCACCCATATGATAAAAAGGGGTTAGGGCTTGCTTCCACCAAAACTGGAACCTCACCATCAGATAGAGTTTACTGTCATTCTAAAGTATTTATAAAAAAGAATAGAATTCAAAATTTTTAAATATTTTTTTATTTACTGAATATCAGATTTACAACAAAGTTTAAATTTCTTATTGTCTTCATTTGATCGCAGTCGATGCTGAAAATGATTTTCGGAAATGTTTTGCAGTAACCAGAGATTTTAGGTTTGACTCGAAATCATATAAATTAGACACAACACAGACTGTAAACGTTCATCTCTAAATCTTGAACATAATTCAGATTTATTTATTTTATTATTAAGAAAAATGGCACAGAATTGAGTGTACTTATAAAACATGGCCAAAATGAGGCAAACAATTTTCAAAGTTTCTGAGTTGTAAAAGCCATAAATAAATGGCTTTCACAATGTGTTCTGCATTTGGAACCCATTGTATAAAGACAGCTCAGTTGGTAGAGCACCTGACTAGGAATCACAAGGTTCTGAGTTCAATACTGGCCCCCTCCAGCTATAGGTAAATAGTAGAGCAGATTGGGCTCTTTAACTTTGATATGGCCCCCAGTCTAGAAGAAGGAAAAATCTGAATTCAAACCTGTTAAACTCTGCACTAGAGAAAAAAGGATAGACTCCTTCACTGCCAGCTGATACTGACAATTGGCCAACTCCACGAACTATCCATGCATCCCAGTGTTTTTCTTTTTTCTTCCTTCACCATTACAAGCTAACTGTAAATACATTTCAATAGTTTCTTAGAAATAAATTACACAAGATAGGTTACAAGGTAGGATTGGTTTGGTTTATTGATTTTAACGGCACATCAACCCGTCCAGAGTTATATCATGCCTAGCGGTTGGACAAGGTAGGAGTTAGATGAAATGTATTTACAGTTAGCTTGTAATGGTGAAGGAAGAAAAAAAAAAAAACACTGGGATTTTTCTCTAGTGCTAGACCAGGGAGTTTTTTTTTTTTTTTTTTTTTTTTTTTTTTTTTGCTGAGGTGGAGTGCCACATACATTTTCTGGAGACTCATTCAAAGCAAATATGCGTGTCCCAGGATGCACTAAATCAAAAAGCTATCAGCATCACTGCTCCATGTTCATAATTTTGATTGTGAACATTAATCATATATATTGAAAAGAAAACTTATGAAAAATATTGTACCATGAAATCTATACATATATAAAAAGGGCAGTTGGTGTGTATGTATATATGTCTGGAGGAAACTATGAAAATAAAACAATTAATGACAAAGTAAATATATATATATATACATTCACTATCACCAGATCTTGCTTTTTGAGCAAAGATGATGAAGATTTTATTAATATTTGTGAAGATAATTAAAAAATAAAATTTAAATAGTTAGAGCATGGATTTTTTTTTTTTTTGCATTTAATATTTTAGATAGGAGACATTAATTTTTCTTTGCAGAGTATCTATGCACTTTTTTTCTGATACACCACCAGGTCAGATCAACGCAAGTTCTTTTTTACATGGGGATTTTAATGGAGCATCCTGTGAGGATCCAGCTCACCATTCAGTATTAATGGATCTGTGAGACTAATCCCCCTTCTACCCAGGCGATGCCGGGTAGCAGCTTCTGGTAGATATATAATTCAAATAGAGAGAAGTAAACTTACCTGTGGTGACGGTGACCATGGTTGGACTCCCTAGTCCTCCGGTGCTTGTGGATGCTGAGATGGACACATTATAACGAGAATGTGGAAGGAGACTGGTCAATACAGTGGAGAGATTGGATGTAACCAAACCCCCAGAGCTTTGCAATGATTCAGCACTGCTCGATGTAGCAGAAATGTGTCTTACTTTGTCTGAAAATAATAAAGAAAAAAAAAAAAGTAAGTAAATGGTGAGAAATTAATTTTTTAAAAAATGTTTTAACTGTTTGGTTGGGTTTTACGGCATGTCAACCCCTTGGGTTATTTTATGCCGAATACTTCTATTGGTAAAAAAAATGTTTAATGCCGACAAAGTTTTGAAATAATTTCATTTATAATGGATAATGCAATTTTGTTTATAAACTCATGTTTTCTATTTAACCCATAGATGGGACCCTAACAGGTACTACCACTCCGGGTCAGAGTGGACCAGGGAGCAATGGTGATGAAGGGGTGCTCCACATTCCCCAAACCTCCAAAACTGGAACCTCACCATCAGATAAAGTTTAATGTCATTCCCAGGACATGTAGACCTGCAGCCACTGCCTTCTAGCACCCATATGATAAAAAGGGGTTGGGGCTTGCCATAAGTTTTAACTGTTTGAGATACGCATGTGCTACTAAACGGCACTGGGTAGTGTTGTCAGCTCTGGGTAGATAATGAAGATTAGGGAAAAGGGAGTTAGCAAAAGTGAATAAAATTTGAAAAAAAAAAAAATACGGCCAGACGAAACCTTAAATTCATTTTGTAAGGTTTCTAAGAAAGGAAATGTTTGACCTTATTTAAGCTACGGGTTGCTGGTTGTTAGATTTAACAAGGAAATACATTTCAAATTCTCCCAGCTCTCTCTCTCTCTCTACATCCAGAGAAACTAACATTATATAACAAGAAGGTAGTCAAGATATACATAGAGGGAAAGAAAGTGATAGACAGAGAGTAAAGAAAGAGATTGGTCGGTTTTTGACAATTGCAAATTACGACTAATTAGAACCAATTAAAACAATTTTTTTCAAACATAATTCAATCCTAAAAGTAAGGAATAATAATTAATTAAAACATAATTTTTTTCAAACATGATTCAATCCTAAAAGTAAGGAATAATTTAGTATAATTTTTGTGTCATTAAACTAAACAGTAAAAAAGACTTTAGGAAGCAAAAGTTGATTAACTCAGCTTTAGTATAATATATATATATATATATATATATATATATATATAGGGGTGACTTAAATTAACTTTCACTGCCAGCATATATAAGCAATGATTGTCTGTAAACAGACTGGATCTCTCTGGTGATCGTAAAATATATAAACAAACATATGTATTTAATAGTTTAAACACCACCTCTTTACGGCAGCTGCCAAAGAGCCAAAAGGTTAAGAAGTCGGGCAGACAAAAAGTCAGTCGGATTTCAATCCTGGCCATAGGTAGTCGTTGTGTCTAGCCACACTGAAGAGGCATGAAATGCTGAAACACGGTGTCTGTGGATGACTTTATATATATATATATATATATATATATAAATCATCAGAGTGGCCTCAAGTCAGTATCAGCCTATCAGCGAGGGAGTCTATCCCCTTTTCACTAGCGCTAGACCAAGGAAATTGTTTTTTTGCGTCTGAGGTGGAGCGCCACACATACCATCAGCTCTTTATGTTACCGCACAGATCCCTGTGCTACTCATATGCTGAGTTGGTGAGGGCCAGTATTGCGGTTTCTAGCCGAACACTCTACCGACTGAGCTAACCCAGCCCAAATATATATATATATATCAAATCAATATTCCTTCTTTAGTTCTATTGTTATTGTAAAGATATTGAATATGAATTCCCTGGCTTTTTCATTTGCGAAGAACCATATTTGTTTCCTTGATTTGTAACTTGGCAACGCTGATTTGGTTTCCAGCAGTGAAGATTTTTAGAATTCCAAGCAAATTGTTCGAAGATGTTCTTCAGATTATTCTTGTTATTTTTTTAAGGTTAGTGGTAAAAGCCAAATGTTATTGTTACTATTCATCCCCTAACTTATATTTCCAATGAATGATATTAAAAACATATTCAAGTACTTGTTCCTTTGGCATCTGATTTATATATAATATATATATATATATATATATATATATATATATATACCATTTATATATGCACACATTCTTCATAGGTCTTTTTTATAAACAGATCTGTATCTATGTTCAACAAATTATGCCAACAGGTATCTTTCCTATTATTGTTTCACCTATGTTGTTTTAACAGGTGAACTCTCTGGCAATGCTCAAATATTTGATTCCAAATTGTATCTTGTTGTGTTTATCAGTATATTTTAGCAGGTGGGCTCTCCAGCCTTCCTCATGTTTTCAGTAGTTCCATTAGCATTATATATATATGAGGAAGAATGAATAAAGAAAAGAAAGAACAGAATGGATAATAAAAGATGAATTTAATCAATATCACTTACACATGTGTTTCGGTCATTCATCTGTGTGAAAATATTCCGCACACAGAGAAGATTCAACCTTCATCAGAGGAAATTTTATTTTGAATGAAAAAATAATAACACTTTATTTCTGCAATACAAAATTATTTCTACCATAACTCCTAGAAAAATCAAATATCCAAATTCTAACGGTTCTATTTCAGCGTTCCAAAAGTGATTTTAAAAAATTCTCTTCGAACATTTCTAAAAATTCTCCGTTTTTCCCCAACAAATTTTTTCATTCAAAATAAAATTCACTCTGATGAAGGTCGAATCTTCTCTGTGTGCGGAATATTTTCACACAGATGAACTGACCAAAACACATGTGTAAGTGATATTGATTAAATTCATCTTTTATTATCCATTCTGTTCTTTCTTTTCTTTATTCATTCTTCCTCATATTCATTCATTTCCAATTTCCATTTTATATATATATATATATATATAGTTCGATTTATTCAGGTGAAATTCCTTATAACTACTATCAAGAATACTCTGGGCATAAGTATTTAAGTTTTAATGTAATAAAATATGTTAAATTAGAAAAACTAACGAAATTAAATCAGAACGCATATAAAATGATAACACTTATTCTAATCATATTTTAACTGGTTTCTATATAAAATCATTCATGGGATTGATTTTGATATGTTGGAGAATAAAACAATGATATTAGAGATCAATAACACCAAGTACATATTAAACCCAGTTTTGTTAAAACCAATATGCAAATTAACTGAACCTTTATTTCTTAGAGATATATAAGACACATTGCTGGATTTTAAACACATTAATAACATGGGCCTTTCCGGGGCCTGTGTTTGTTAATGAAATTAACAGCGTGATCCCAGGGAGCCTTCCCCCCAGGCAACTCCTGCCCCCTTGAATTAAAGGGGCAGAGCTGGGTTTATTGCCCAGTGCCTGAAGCGCCTTCCTTGAGGGGGAATGCTAAGGGGATCCATGCATTTTTTGTGCTTGCCATTCCATGAGCTTCGGTTCGTGAGTGGCTTACATTAATTGGACCTTTGTGTCTGACTTGCATAAGTCGAATGCATCGTAAATAAATAAAATGCACTAATAACAGGAACTGTTTTGAGGCAAATCGAACTCAGATTTTCATAGAAACATTGTTAATAGATAAGATTTATTCTATGTATTAATGACTATAAATCAAATACTTATTGATCAACTTATGCAATTCCTGAGTGTATTGTGATGTAAGCAGTGATGTAGTTACAGACAGACACTGACTCTCCATTATATTAAGATATATGAACAAAGAAAAGATTGTAAAAAATCCAACAAAATGTGAAAATCTAAATTGAAAGGCAAATAAACCAACACAAACAATTGATTCAATTAATATTTTATCTTCATTTATTAAAAGACTTCCTCAGAATTAATTTAGAAATATAAAAAACAATTGAGAAAAGATAAAGGGGAGGGGGGATTTAGAGAAGGAAAAAGGAAGACAAAAACAATGGGGGGGGGGGCAGAGGGAAAGGAAAAAAAAAACATCTGGGTGTCAAAGTATATACTATTTCTCTGATTTTTGAGATGAGGCTTGATAATTAGTATTATTTGTATCATTATGGCTCCCGATTACGACAAGAAGGTTCCTAAGTCTGGCAAGAAATACCTGAAGAAGGCTGGAGGTCACATTGGCTGAAACATTTGTACAGATAACAATGAAGATGAGGACAATAGTCCAAATAATACAAATGATACTAAAAAAAATATAGTTGTATCTTGACTTACAAGTTTACTTTTTTTATCAAAACTATTTTCCCCTTAAAATAAACCGAAATGCCATGACTCTGTTTCAGGTCCTACTTGAAAAATATTTTTTGTTACGTTTTTTTTTTAAATAAAATAGAATGTAATGGATTATATGATGTAATATTTTACACCAAAGAAAAATATTATTCATATATACTAGCAAATATATGCACCCTCCGGGTGCAAGTATTTAAGTTTTAATGTAATAAAATATTGTATTAAATTAGAAAGGCTAATGAAACTAAATAAGAATACAGATAAAAAGATTTGAAACAGAGGGAGTATAATAAAAGATTTGAAACAGAGGGAGTATAATAAAAAATGGAACAACTGAAAACTTACTCTTCCATCACTCTTGTCTTTCATTGTTATTTTTTCTAATTTAAGTATTTAGTTATAAGAGGAAGTAAAGAATAAAATGACAGTTATTTTATCTTGTTAATGGATTTCATTTAAGATTCATTGAAGAGATTTTTGCTTATATTCATTAAAATAAAACCAAACAGTTAGAAATCAATAATACTAAGCACATATTTGATAAAATCACATTTTTAATATTAATATGTAAATTAGCCTTCCCGTTCACATTGTAAACCGCTATTTTGTTGTATATATAAATATAATTGCATGTTGTTAGTATGTAGACATAGTTAACAGTATTAATAATGTAAGTCAATTTTATTAATAATTGAGGTTTAGATAAAAATAAAATCATGGAGAATGTGATGTCAATAACTAAGAGAATTGTGACTTGAGTAGGAATATAGTTTCGGTTACAGACAGAAAAACACACAATCTCCATTATAATAAGATATATATATATATATTATTTTTATGAATAATATTTTTCTTTGGTGTAATAAATTTGGAAACTTATGTTTTTTGTGAACTTATTAAGATATGCATATCATATGCTCACTTGTAACTCAAACACAAAAAAATAAATAAATAAATAAAAGACCGAGTGACAGGTCGTGTGTGTGTGTGTGTATATATATATATATAAAATTGAAGTGAGCTATTAGAAAGGTTAATTTTCAGTCCAGCAACATTCAAAGTGGAGAAGTTCCAACATGTAGTTTATGTGAAGAGTATGTCTCTCCAGGGATGGCCTGGTGAGTCATCTGAGAAAACACAAAGAATTGGTGCACAAGAATGCCACAAACCCAGTCAACGACAGACCTCAGGATTTTCAAATTGAGAGTTTCCTTCTCTTAGACTGGTTACCTATCCAAGGTTAAAGAGCCCAGTCTGCCCTACTATTTTACCCATAGCTGCACGGAGAATATATGGATTCATACCTTTCCCATGGGTACCAGCCCTATGTGAAATGTAAACAGTCTTGTCTAGGATTTAAACTTAGGTTGAGTCTATTTCCCACGACTGTAACCATTATGCCACATGCCATATATATATATATATATATATATATATATATATACAATATACATACATACATACACAAAAGGTGATTAGAAAATGTTAACCCTCTCATGGGAGTACATTTATGATATAATTTCACTATCTCTGTCAATAGATTCTTGGAATCTTTCAGAGATTATTAAAAAAAAAGTGAGAGTATCTTAACAGAACTGATATTACAAAGACCACCTGGGAAATATTCTAATAACATGGCACGGATGGTGAACAGGTAGAGACTAAAAAAACATAATATCATAAAGGAACTTCCATAAAAATGTTAACTAAAAAAAAAAAAAAAAAAAAAAAAAAATACTCCTAGCCGTTAACAAAGCAATGACTTTTATAAAGGGTACAAAAATTTGTGGTCGTCAAAAGATATTTTTTTAAATTACCATATTTTGAGCTATACTTAAAGTGGTAAGTAAGTAAGTAAAGTCGTCAGGGTGGCCTAATGTCGGTATCAGCCAGACAGCGAGGGAGTCTATCCCCTTTTCACTAGTGCTAGACCAATGAGGTTGTTTTTACATCTGAGGTGGAGCGCCACACCTACCATCAGCTCCTCACTTAACCACACAGATCCCTGTGCTACTCATATGCTGAGGGTTGGTATCGAACCAGGAACCTTGTGGTTCCTAGCCGAACACTCTAATGACTGAGAAGATTTATTTTTTCTTTCAACAAATTGCGCAGAAGAGGGAGTCTATCGCCTTTTCACTAGTGCTAGACCAATGAGATTTATTTTTTCTTTCAACAAATTGTGCACAAGATACAAACTCTTTTTTTGAGGTAGGTGATTTCCTCCTCTTTCACTAAAGTCATATCTGTGTGCATTGACTTTACCAAACCCACAGCACGAGCAGGATGTGACACAAGGTCAAGTTTTTAGCAGGTTTGAATATAGAGTTTTCTTTCTCTTAGACAAGTACCACTTTATATATTATAGACAACATTAGATACAATAAAAAAATGCAAATCATTTCTCAATAGAATATCACAAAGGCAAGACACCTATTTTATCTTCTCCAATATTTTATATAATAATTATATTAATTTAATGCTTCAAAATGTGTCCAATATAAATGAGGAAGGCTTTTCCATTAGGGACTTCTCTAAAAAAAAAAAAAAAAAATTACTTTTGAGAGAGGTCCTTTGGAGGAAATTTTTTAATTCATTTTTTCCATTAATTCTTAACTATATTATATATATATATATATATATATATATATATATATATAGTGTGGATTGTCACTGTTTCAGCTTTACTGGAATGGTGTGCCAAATGCAGTATAATTGGTAGAGAGCTCAATATAAAATAGAGATGTTATATAATAAAATAAATATATAAAGGTTTTACATATCTATTTATTTGGTGACAAAGGAAAATTCATGACCATGAAACCAAAATGGTTGTGGATGTTACTTTGTCACCAAATAAATAGATATGTAAAACCTTTATATATTTATTTTATTATATATTATATATATATATATATATATATAATATATAATAAAATAAATATATAAAGGTTTTACATATCTATATATATATATATATATATATATTAGTAAAGACAAAAAGCTTAAAAATCAGTTTTTAAGTGATTATGGTCCATTTCCACTTATGGGTATCTGAAAACCCTCTGAGTTTCATCAGATCACATTCTTTATTGAAAATCTTTACTAATTAATTTGCTCTGTTTATAAAAAGTAAACATTGAGCTCTCAAATCGAACCTGAACTTTTCAACATTGTACTGTTGGAAAAAAGGACCAGCTTAGAATCATCCAAATACCAAATAACTTGGTACCCCACCAAAGAATATATATATATATATATATAAGATTTTGTGGTTGTTGAAAGAGTTTGGCATATTTATGTTATAAAAAATAAAATAAAAATACTGCTTTTTTATTATTTTAAGCATGAATGGATGGTGAATGTCAGTGTTAAAGATAGATTATACCTTAATCGGGTAATAAAAATAATCAATATATACGTCTCCACAGGTCAGTATCACTTACACTATTAATTTGGACACAATTGGTAAATCTACAGGATTTCTTTTAAAATTATAAGTATTTTAACGCAAACTTTCAGCATCCATTCATGCTAGTATTTTTTATTTTATTTTTTAACAATGAGATCAATTCCAGAATCGGTAAATCAAGCACTGTATTCAGCAATGTGAAACATCAATTATGGAAAAGATGTATCTCTTAAAAGAAAAATTAACATCTACAGAGCAGTTGTGCTTTCTACTCTACTGTATGGTACTGAAACTTGGACACTTTACCGCAAGCACATAAACCAACTTGACGCCTTTCACATGCATTGTCTTCGTGCCATTTGCGGTATAAAATGGGATGATAGAGTAAAAAATAGCACAATATTAAAAAAATGTAACATTGTTGGCATTGAAACCTTACTAGCAAAGGTTCAGCTTAGGTGGGCTGGTCACGTTATCAGAATGAATGAGAACAGGCTTCAAAGAAGATATTATAGGACAATTACCAAATGCTAAGCGTTCTATTGGACATCCACTCTTACACTTTAAAAAAAAATTGAAGGACAATTTGAAACGTCTCAATATTAACCCGAGTGCTTGGGAAAATCTAGCATCAAATCGGAAAGAATGGCATAAGGACATGTTTCGCTAAATTAAAGAACTTTGAAGAAAATAGACTGAAACAATGAGAGCAGTTCCATCTAACTTTAAAACAAAAACATCTGATCCCACTTTAGGAAATTCCATCTGCCAGTGTGGTGTCATAGCTTGCAGTAAGGCTGGGCTGCTATCACTCTCAAGGAAACATAAAATGTCTTCTTGATAGCATGCACAAACAAATCACTCACTGCTGACCCTCATCTATTCTTCACGATAGGAGAGTTCACCATATATATATATATATATTTGTGAGATTATGTGCTTAATTGAAGTTATACCTAATTTGAAAATTAATTAGTTATAATCAAATGAAATAGGCGTGCATATCGGTTTAATTCATTTAATTATAACTAATTAATTTTCAAATTAGGTATGACTTCAATTAAGCACATAATCTCCCAAAATTTGTCGGCTATCACCATCTCAAACAGATTGTTTGTCCACTTCATTATATATATATATATATATATATATATATATCCGATCTTGTAATCTGGTTTGGCTGAGGAGGCACTACATTGTAGTGTGTCTAAGGCAGGAATAGCCCATTCCTCTTCTGTATACAATTTCTTTTTTTAATTCAGATTTTTCCTTCTCCTACACAGGTTTCCATACAAAGGTTAAAGAGTCTAGTCAACCTTACTATTTACCCATAGCTGGAGGGAGAATAGTTGGATGCATACCTTTTTCAGAGGTGTTAGCACTATGGCAAAGGCAACCAGCTTCGTTCAGAATTTGAACAAAGTAAAATTTCTAGTTGAAATAAATCTGTAAAAACCTTGATTTTTTTTTTTTGCTGTTAATTTTAAAAGAATAAACATTGTTTTTGTTGTATGTCATACTTATTTTATCTATCCCAAACAAATGTGACATTTTACATGCAACGTCTCGAGACGTTTATTCTTAAAGTTGAAAGGTTATTCAAAATGTCAGGTGCATTAAACAGGAACATTTTTCAAAGACTTTACTTTTATTCATTCTTCAATGAATCTGACATTACAGAGTTAAATGCAAGTAAATCTATAAATTGTTTTTTTCTTTTTCTTTTGAGAGTCGATGTTTTTATGTTGATATGAGGATAATCCCAAAAGTAAGGTCTCCAAAGTACTGGGGACACATGTAACTGCCGCTAAACCGACCAGTTAATCATATCTTATTTTTATAGACTTATTTTTGTTTATAAAAATTAACTACAACTGTTGTATACTCTCTTTACTTCTATTATTCTTCTGCTCATCTTTGGTATCTTACGTTCTTCTTCTAGTGTCTGGACCTTCGTCTTGGGGACTTCGTGTCTGGTCTTCCATTGGGGATTTCTCTTTATCAGAAGCCCTGTGTCATTGGTAGTTTTTAGATAATAACCCAAGACTTCGATTTGCTTTAGATCATATCTTATTCCGAAATCCCCACCAGACTACCTGCGGAGATTGAGTCGGCAGTGCGCTTAACGCGACTTACCACCTTCGTGGTTTGGCTGATACTGAACTAAAAAAACTCTAATCTAAACCGGAAGAGGGTCTTCTCCACCAATTCTCACGGTATCCCCCAGAAGAAGGATCAGACTGAAGTCAAGCTGAGTCACTCAATCCTTCAAGGCCACCGGCTGCAAATTATAACAGCCATTTGGTTTCTACACTAATGGTACATAAGTGTTAGGAATTTAATAATTATGTAACATAACTACAGTATCCAATTTAGAGTAATTTAATGGGCTTATTAATACCATTTTGTGCCAACCACAAGTTTCTGTGGTCTATGAACCCTAACCGGAAAAGGGTAAGGGGAAGTTACTTACAAGCCTTTTGAGAGTTTACGCCACTGGTCAGGGACAGGCGACACGGTAAGCGCTTTTCTATTTCTTTGAGGATTTCCTATTTTTTTAAAAAGTATTTGCTGTTATCCATTTATTAAATGTTATTTGTTTTTCCTTGTACAGTTTCATGGTGTTTATTAAATAAACTTAATGAATCAGCAAAAGAAGCGTCAGTGTCCCTTTCTTCGAAGACCAGTAGACAGTAAAAACACATATGGCTATTGACAACACTATTGGGTTAGTTGTGCATTTACCTGCACACACCTTAATGCCCTATTTAGTCTTGGCTTGGCAGTTGTTTCTGATGAAGCTTTTGACTGATGCTACTGCCAAATGTGAACTTTGTGCAGTTATACGGTTTTAGAACACAAAAGACATTAAACCAATTGAAATTCCTCACCAATTAATGGAAGTGTAAGGTGAACCATGCATGGATGCCAAAAACGACCATGAAGGGAGATTTCAATAGTGACATGGTTCAATGTTTCCACAATGACATGGCTGCACATAAACTGCCATAGCACATACAAAAATGCATTGACTAAAATGGCGATTAGGTTGAAAAATAGATACATGTTCAAATTTTAAATTATGTAAACATCATTAACAATAATATTTACTCCCCCAGCTACGGGCAAATGGCAAGTATTTACAAACCCTCCACACAAGCAGGATGTCACACAAGCATGATTTTTTAAGTGGAGTTTAAGAGATTTGAATTCAGAGTTTTCTAAGGTTAAAGAGCTCAGTCTACCCTACTATTTACCCATAGCTGGAGGGAGAATAGTTGGATGTATACCTTTCCCAAGGATATGAGCGCCATGTGAAATGCAAACAGCTTTATCCAGGATTTGATCTCTGGTCACCATCCATTTCCTATGACGATAACCATTACACCACGAGCACTTCTACGTGTAAATAGTAGAGCAGACTGTGTTCTTTAGCCTTGCTTAGGCTACCAATGTAGGAGAAGGAAAACTCTGAATTCAAACTAGCTGTACTCTTTGGTTTGGTTTGTTTTACAGCATAGTGTGTCATTTAATGCCGACAAGGTTTGAAATAAATTTATTCTTAATGGATGCTCATTTTTGTTATAAATTCATGTTTTTCTATTTAACCCATAGATGGGTCCCTAACAGGTACTACCACTCCGGGTCAGAGTGGACCAGGGAGCAATGGTGATGAAGGGGTGCTCCACATTCCCCAAACCTCCAGTACTGGAAGCTCACCATCAGATAGTTTAATGTCATTCCCAGGACATGAAGACCCTCATCCACCACCTTCTAGCACCCATATAATAAAGAGTGCTGGGGTTTGCCATAAGAGCAATAGGGTTGGGGCAATCATATAGGTACTAGGGCTGGACATGACAAGCCAATTGATCAGAGGAGGCTTCTCTGACTGCTCGTCTACCCTAAGTAATGGCCTAAGTGAAGTGTTGCATGTCATGGACAGCTCATCCACACGGATTCCATCCTCAAGCATCACAGGCTGCCACCCATGGCCAACAGGTGGCCCCATTGGGGGAGTCTTAACCCTCTGCAGAGGTGCAGTCGGTGCATTCTAACGCCCCAGCTGACAGGGCGGTGGAGGCATTGAGTAAATACATACATTGGTATTTCGCAACAGGGAGCTCATATCATCCTCTAGAAAAATGTCAGGGGTTATTAGTGTTTTTTCACATGGGTGGGGTGGGGGGACATTTAGATCAAATTTGAAGAATCTTATATCATCAGTTTATAATCTATTAATAATGGAGATTCGCTTCCGGTTTTTGTCTGTAACAAAAATTACATCACTGCTTACGTCACATTACCCAAAGTTGTCATAACATAGAATAAATACACTCAAAATTTGAACATGCAACATTAGACAGTCCTCATTGTTTTTTAAAATCAAGTTTTAATAAATACATGACTGGTATTATATATCTATATATAGTTTGTTTTATTTTAATACATATTTAAAGTTTACATTTCAAATTGTTTATTTTTTTAACCCTTTAATGAATTTGATGATTTTACTTGCTTAGGGTAAAATTGCTGACATTAAATTTTTTACTCCCACCCCTCAGGCATTTTTTTAAAAAAAATATTTTTTCCATTGCCCAGAGGGCGTTTTGTTTTATTTTAATACATATTTAAAGTTTACATTTCAAATTGTTTTATTTTAAATCTATTTTTACATTGCCCGGAGTGCGTTTTTTATTTTGTACTAGTAATAATAATAATAATAATAAACCTCTCTCTCATTTGCCAAGTTCCATACTAGTTCTCACCAACTCAGTGAATGAATAGCACAGCTTGGGTAATCTGATATGTGCAGTAAAGCAAGTGGGAGCTGACAGTGTGTGTAGCATTCCACCTCAGCAAAATCAACCCCCTGATCAAGCAGTAGCAAAGTAGCACCAATGTGTTTACCCTGGAGTGATTTTCAAATAGGTCTTGGACCCTATTGTTTTTTTCTTCAAGTTTTTGCTTGTTTGGTTTTATGGCTTGTCAACCGCAACAACGGTTGACATGATTACATTGATGTGTCCAGTCAATATTTTCTTCAAAAAGGAACCATTAATTCAATTAGATAAAACTCTTTTTGAGTTAACTGGTCAAATCAGAAGATCTGAACGATTTACATTATCTAAGTTGGAAAGACAAGATGACATTCAAAATCTACTGAGACGAACAAGTTTGTGTAAGCATTGGACAAAAATAAGGAATCATACTTAATTGAAAAAGTAATTCCTGGAATGATTCCATCTTGTACAAGATTTATTCTTTTGTATATATATATTTACCAACCCCTCCGCACGAGCAGGATGTGACACAAGGTCAATTTCTTAAGCAGAGTTTAACAGGTTTGAATTCAGAGTTTTCCTCCTCCTAGACTGCTAACCTAGTCATGGTTAAAGAGCCGAGTCTGCCTGCTATTTACCCATAGCTGGAGGGAGAATTGGATTTATACCTTTCCCAAGGGTATTAGCACCGTGTGAAATGCAAACAGCTTCATCCAGGAATTGAACATGGGTCGACGAGTCCATTTCCTACGACTCTAACCATTTGACCATGCACCTCCATAAATTATTGTTTTTGTATATGATCTCTCTGATAAAGTAAAGTAGGTTGGTTGTTGGGGTTTCAAACCCATTGGGTCATTTTATGCCGAAGACATTTTTTTTATTCATTCTTCCTGAATACTTGATTTTTTTTTAAACACTTTTTTTCAAACTCATTTTTTTCTCATTTAACCCATAGATGGAATCCTAACACGTACTACTACTCCAGGTCAGAGTGGACCTGGGAGCACTGGAGATGAAGGAGTGCTCCATATTCCCCAGACGTCCAGAACTGGAACCACACCATCAGATAGAATGTAACGTCATTCCCAGGACATGCCTTCTAGCACATATATGATAAAAAGGGTTGGAGATTGCCATAAGGACAATAGAGTTGGGACAATAAGGCTTGACGTGACCATTGGCCAACGGGTTTGGGTAAAAGAGGCGTCTCATTATAGTGCAATGTTTAGCTAGCTAGTCTCACAGATCCATTACTACTGAATAGTGAGTTCAATCCATGAAGGACGCCCCTATACTTGCAGCCTTGTGTTACATCCTACCAGTGGCAATGGGGTTGGGTAAATATATATTGCTACATCACATTCACATCATTAATCAGAGTATATAACTTATGATGGCACTACCTAACCCAAAGATTGAACACATGACCACCAGGTAACTAGATATGTTTTAACTAACACTTATAACCACTACACCATTTTTTCTATAAGATGAATCAACATAAGTGAACAGATACTCTCCTGTAGGGTTACTCAGTCATCTGTAAGATACCATTGAATGTAGACATTGAATAAGATACAAGGTTATTTTCAGAAGAAAACAATGCCCACCAAAATATGCAAATGTGACAAGATGGGATGAACCTGATGTTTAAAAAATATCTGTATATATATTTATATATTATTTATATAAGATATAGACAAGAGATTTTTTTGAAGACTTAGTTTTCTTTTCTTGTAAATTAAAAAAGATAAAAGACAAAAATGCAAAAACACAAAAAAATATTAAGAAACTAAGAAAAAGATACAAAAAAGAAAAAAAGAAATGGAAAAAGATAAATGGAAAAAGAAAAAGGAAAAACAAAACAAAAACAAAAAACAAAAAATTAAAATTAAAAAACTAAGAAAAAGATATAAGAAAAGTAGAAATGGGAAAAAACAAAAAACAAATAAAAATAACAAAAAAGGAGAAAAACCAAAACTAAAAAAGAAAAAAACTAAGAAAATGAGATCAGAAGAAGAAAAAAAACAAAAAAAAAAACAAAACAAACAAACAAACAAAACAAAAAAACTCCAGATAAAACCAAAGTGGTAGTGGTGATTAGTGGTGTTTGGGGGTGGAATAAGATAGGAGATGACAACAATATCTAAAAGAGAAGAGATAATCAAGAACTAAAATCAAATAGGAGTATGAAATTTTTAAATAAACGCAAAATGGGGGTAAAAAACTAAGTGGTGGGGAGACAAAAATAAACAAAAATAAAAACCAAAACAGAGAAAAATATAACAGCAACAAAAGAGAAAAAAAAAGAAAAAAAAAACAACAGGAAAAATAAAATAAAACAAAAAACAGAAAAGAAGTAAAAGAAAAACATAGGAAAAAATAAGTAAGTAAAGTTGTCGGGGCAGCCTAAAGTCGGTATCAGCCAGTAGCGAGGGAGTCTATCCCCTTTTCAATAGCGCTAGACCAAGGAGGTTGCATTTGAGGTGTTGCACCACGCCTACCATCAGCTCCTTACTTTACCGCACAGATCCCTGTGCTACTCATATGCTGAGTTGGCGAGGACCGGTATCGAACTAGGAACCTTGTGGTTTCTAGCCGAACGCTCTACTGACTGAGCTAACCCGACAAAAAAAATCAAACAAAAGTAATAAAAAAAATTTTAAAAATCAAAAAAAAAAAATCACTCCTAACTGAATTTTATACACCTGAAATATGGTATCAGCCAGTCAGCGAGGGAGTCTATCCCCTTTTCAATAGTGCTAGACCAAGGAGGTTGTTTTAGCATTTGAGGTGTTGCACCACGCCTACCATCAGCTCCTTACTCTACTGCACAGATCCCTGTGCTACTCATACGCTGAGTTGGCGAGGACCGGTATCGAACTAGGAACCTTGTGGTTTCTAGCTGAACGCTCTACTGACTGAGCTAACCCGACAAAACAAAGTAATAAAAAAAAAAAATTAGAAAAAAAAAAAAAAAAATCACTCCTAACTGAATTTTATACACCTGAAAATATGGTATCAGCCAGTCAGCGAGGGAGTCTATCCCCTTTTCAATAGCGCTAGACCAAGGAGGTTGTTTTAGCATCTGAGGTGGTGCGCCACACCTACCATCAGCTCCTTACTTTACCGCACAGATCCCTGTGCTACTCATACGCTGAGTTGGCGAGGACCGGTATCGAACTAGGAACCTTGTGGTTTCTAGCTGAACGCTCTACTGACTGAGCTAACCCGACAAAACAAAAGTAATAAAAAAAAAAATTTAAAAAAAAAAAAAAAAAAAAAAAAAAAAATCACTCCTAACTGAATTTTATACACTTGAAAATATGGTATCAGCCAGTCAGCGAGGGAGTCTATCCCCTTTTCAATAGTGCTAGACCAAGGAGGTTGTTTTAGCATTTGAGGTGTTGCACCACGCCTACCATCAGCTCCTTACTCTACTGCACAGATCCCTGTGCTACTCATATGCTGAGTTGGCGAGGACCGGTATCGAACTAGGAACCTTGTGGTTTCTAGCTGAACGCTCTACTGACTGAGCTAACCCGACAAAACAAAAGTAATAAAAAAAAAAAAAAAAAAAAAAAAAATCAAACTGAATTTTAACCTGAAAATATGGTAAATAAAAAATAAAAAAAATCAACAAAAGTAATAAAAAATCAAAAAAAAAAAAAAAAAATCACTCCTAACTGAATTTTATACACCTGAAAATATGGTAATTGATAAAAAAAAAATCACAAACAAAAGTGAATTTTATATGAAAATATGGTAATTGATAAAAAAAAAATCAATAAAAAAAAAACAAAAGTAATAAAAAAATCAAAAAAAAAAAAAAAAAAAAAAAAAAAAAAATCACTCCTAACTGAATTTTATACACCTGAAAATAAATTGATAAAAAAAAATCAAATAAAAAGTAATAAAAAAATCAAAAAAAAAAAAAAAAAAAAAAATCACTCCTAACTGAATTTTATACACCTGAAAATATGGTAATTGATAAAAAATCAAAAAAAATCAAACAAAAGTAATAAAAAAATCAAAAAAAAAAAAAAAAAAAAACAAGAATTTTATACAAAAATATGTAATTGGTGAACACCTGAAAATACAAATAAAAAAAATCAAACAAAACAAAAAAACAAAAACATTGAAAACAAAAATCCAAAAGTTGATAAACTAAAAGAAAATCCCAAATTAAAAAATCATAGAGAAACAGACAAATACACAATGATGGTTTGTTGAAAGGAAAGTTATTTACTATTTTTTTTTTCTTTCTTTTTAGAGAAGAATAAAAACTAACCAAGTGAGAGAACATGAATACTAAACAAGAAGGACCACATAAAAAAACATACCTACCCATGAATTGTTTTGATCTTTAATAAGTAAGTAAAAAAGGATTTTTTTTTTATCCACAAGGATGGCCACTATTTCAATCGTTCTTTGTCTGTCAGATGCTTTGTTTTATTTGAGAACATCCAGGACTGCTAACCATCTTCTATACTTCATCCTTTCCCTAATCCACCTCCCACATCCACTTTTACCCCCAGCTTCCTCTCCCCCCCCTTTTATTTTCCCTTCACCCCTCATCAATCACCTCATACATGATAATTAACCTCACACTACATGATTTCTTTTTCTTTCTTTTTTTCACTAATCCTTTGTCTTTCCTTTTCTCTTTTTCCTCATTCTTTTTCTCCTCCTCCACATTCCTGTTCTTTCTCCTCTTCTTTTTCTCCTCCTCCTCTACATTCCTGTTCTTTCTCCTCTTTTTTTCTCCTCCTCTTCCCACATTCCTGTTCTTTCTCCTCTTTTTTTCTCTCTCCTCCTCCTTCCACATTCCTGTTCTTTCTCCTCTTTTTTTTCTCTCCTCCTCCTCCTTCCTGTTCTTCTCCTCTTCCTTTCACCCCCTCCTCCTTCCTTTTCTTCCTCTTTTTTTTCTCCTCCTCCACATTCCTGTTCTTTCTCCTCTTCTTTTTCTCCTCCTCCTCCTCCCACATTCCTGTTCTTTCTCCTCTTCTTTTTCTCCTCCTCCTCCTTCCACATTCCTGTTCTTTCTCTTCTTTTTCTCCTCTTTCCACATTCTTTTTTTCGTTCTTACTGTTCATTACACAATTTTTTTTAATTTAATTTTCTTTAATATTTTTCCTTCTTTTTTCTCTTCAAATTATTTTATCCTTTTTTCTTACAACTTTTCTTTCTTTCTGTTCATTTTTTCTTTTCATTCATCTTTTGTCCTTCCTTTTCTCTTTATCCTAATTATTTTTCTCCTGCTCCCACATCCCTGTTCTATCTTTCTTTCTCTTCATTACTCTATTTTTAAAAAAGATTTATTCAATTTCATTTTCACTCTTTCTCATTCTTTTTCTCCTAATTTCACACCCTTCTTTTTTTCTTTCTACTTTTCTTTCTCTTCCTTATTCTATATTTCTTTTTTCTTTTCTTTATTTCATTTTCACTAATCTTGTCCTTTTTCTCTTTCTTTCTATCCTCTTTCCACATTCTTGTTCTTTTTTCTTTCTAGTTTTCTTTCTTTCTGTTCATTACATAACTTTTTTTAAAATTTTATTTATTTCATTTTCTCTAATATTTTTCCCTTCTTTTTCTTTCTTTCAACCCTTTCTCCTCTTTAAATTATTTTTCTTCTCTTCCCACATCCTTGTTTTTTTATTTTATTATTAATTTTCTTTCTTTCTGTTCATTTATGTGTTTTTAATTTTATCAATTTATTTTTCACTAATATTTTGTTCTTTCTCTTCTTCAAATCTTTTTTTTATTCTATCCTCTTTCTTTCTCTTCTCATTTTCTTTTTTTCTTACTCTCTTTTCATTACTATATATTATTTGTTTTTTTTTATTTCTCTTTTCATTCATTTTTTGTTCTTCCTTTTGTTCTTTCTTGTTTTCTCATTCTTTCTATTCTTTTTCACCTTTTTCCAAAATACTTAGTTTTCTTTCTTTTAACTTTTATTTCTCTTTTCATTACTCTATATTATTTGTATACAGGGCCGGTTTAGCTCAGTTGGTAGAGCGTTCGGCTAGGAATAACAAGGTTCCTGGTTCGATACCGGCCCTCGCCAACTCAGCATATGAGTAGCACAGGGATCTCTGAGGTAAAGTAAGGAGCTGATGGTAGGTGTGGCGCTTCACCTCGGGCACTAAAATAATCTCCTTGGTCTAGTGCTAGTAAAAGGGGGATAGACTCCCTCACTGTCTGGCTGATACCGATATTAGGCCGTCCCGACAACGACTATATTATTTGTTCTTTTATTAATTCTTCTCCCTTTTTTTTTTTTTTTTTTTTTTTTTTTTTTTTACTAAACCTTTGGTTCTTCCTTTCTTTCTCTTTTTTTTTCTTCTTCCCACAGCCTTGTTCTTTTTTCTTTCTATTTTCTCTCTGTTCTATTATTCTATAATTATTCTATATTATTTGTTCTTTTTAATATTTTCCATTTTTTTTCACTAAACTTTAATTCTTCCTTTCTATTTCTCTCTCTTATTATTATTCTTTAATTCTTTTTCTCTTCTTCCTTGTTCTTTTTTTCTTTCTACTTTATTTTCTCTCTGTTCATTACTCTACACTATTTTCCTCTTCTCTTCCCAACAAAAAAGTAAAAAAAAACAAACACACATTCAAAAAAGAAAAAGAAAAAAAAAAAAAAAAGAAAAACTTCCCTCTAAGTTCCTACACTACTTATAACCTTTTTTTTTTTTTTTTTTCTGTTTTAAATTTTTGTCCACAGGATGTGGCTAAAGTGGTTTTATTCCTAGGAGATTGTTGTCCAGATGTTTATAGACTTGGGCAGTGCTTCTCCAACTATTTGATGTGGCGTATCGGCAGGATATTTTTTTTCCAATGTGCCACGGACCAATACTCAGCCAATAACAATCAAGTTTGTACATAGCTTTCATTTCTGATAAAGTTCCAAGTATTTTTATCTGTTGGGTTATATCGCAGCATGTGAAAAGAAATAATATTAAACATTACAAAGATTTTTATGCATTTTCATTTTTACATTACACGTTATATATATTAGGGCACCCCGTTGTGGGGATATGGTTAGCAAGCTAGTCTTTCAACAAAATTCTTCCAAGTTGTAATATATACATATATATTTACCATTTACCCTATGTGTACAGGTTAGGCACAAGACCCTATTAACGTGGACCACCCACGAGCTGAGACTCATGAGTGACGGGTGCAAGAAATGCGTTGATCCCGTTAGCATTCCCCTCAAGAGGGGTGCCTCAGGCTCTGGGTATTAAAACCAGACCTGCTCCTTTAAATCAAGGGAGCAGGTGTTGCCTGGGGGGATGGCCCTCTGGGATCAATGATGTTAGCTTGTAAGGTCCAGGGCTGAAGTTGTAACATTGGTATATATATATATATATATATATATACCAAACACTGCTGCACAAGCAGGATGCGACACAAGGTCAATTTCTTAAGCGGAGCATAACAGGTTTGAATTCAGAGTTTCCTTTCTCCTCGATCGGTTGCCTAACCAAGGTTAAAGGGCCCAGTCTGCCCTACTATTTATCCTTAGCTGGAGGAGAATAATTGGATTCATACCTTTTCCAAGGGTATTAGCACTATGTGAAATACAAACAACCTTTTTATTTTAATCCCCACAAAACCAAACCAAACCAGACATATGGTTCCAGGAGGAGGCATATGGCACCCAGTTGAGAAGCTATCTGTTAAATATCACCACTACAGTTCTACAAAGATTGCTCTGGGATTAATTAATACATGGAGGTTGATATGCCATTAAATCAAAGAAACCAAACCTGATAAATTACATATGTAGAGGGAGGTCTTCTAAGAAACAAAAATTAGTTATGGAAAGAATGTTTTTGTTTTTGTTTCAGTCAGTCAGTCAGTCAGTCTACTATTGGTTTGAACAACAGCAACTAGCCAAGCACAACTGAACCAGTGTCAAGACAACTGGTACTTATGGGAATTCAGAATAGTCCACTCATGCATTTGGGTGATTCCATTCCCTGAGTCCTGATTGGCTGCTTGGTTTCTATCTTCTGAGGCTTCATAAATAACCTGCCATTTTTCAGTAGTCTTGCAGCAAACCAGATTCGTATTGAGTTACGATTGCTTGCTGCCTTGTCTTACCAATTCGACGGTAATTGGAACTAGCACAACCATTCTACAGTTTTTTTTCTTTCTTTTATGCAGGACCCATCTATTTTAGATGTACCAAAAGATTTTTAAAAAATCATTATCTGCTGAAGCGAACTAATAATAGCATCTTTATTATATAGTCCCACAGGTCCATAACTGCTGAATAGTGAGTTCAAACCTCGCTGGATGTCCCACTCTTGCAACCTTGTATCATATCCTACATGTAAAAATTCCAGTCTGCCCTACTATTTACCCATAGTTGGGGGCTAGAAGATAGGATGTCAGGTCTTTTCCAATTGCATTAGTCCAAAAATAGAATGCAAACAGTCTTGTGATATATTTGAGTTCACCCGTATCTAAGACAATAGATATTACGCATCCAGCAATATCACAAAGCATTCCTTGACAAATTCAACATGAAAATGTTTTAAAAAGTTTAAAAGGTCTTAATTTCTTTTAAGGAGTATAAAATTGCTCAGTCTAAACTATGTTATAAACAGATTGCGAGTAAAAAAAAAAGAAAAAATCGCCTGGTCTTCTATTCTCACACAAATGTTGTTGATAAAACCGCCACAGACAACTGGTTCTCCCAACTAAGTGTAGCATAATTATTATGGTCTATTGGGAATTCAGAGATTGAAAAGAAAATGGTAATCGGATTTCTGGAGGAAGAGGAGAAAAAAAAAAAAATAAACAGGTCAAAGTTTGGAAGGGTAAACACTCAACAGGTGCCAGCCATTGACCGATCAATGACCCCGGAACTAGAGTTAAAGATAAAAACAGAAGTTCCAGGTTTTGAGTGGAAACAAATCTGACCTTCCCCCACCCCAGGGACCACTAAAGTGTAAAGAAAATTCGGCCTCGTTTTTGCCTGACCCAGGGAAGGGTTGGACACGTTTGTTGGGGCTCCGTCATGACATATCTAGAGTAGCAACAAACAGCGCACAGTGCATGAATGTGATTTACAATAGAACAGCTTCACTTTTCTCTCTCTCTCTCTCTCTCTCTCTCTCTCTCTCTCTCTCTCTCTCTCTCTCTCTCTCTCTGAAAAAGAATCCATGAGCCTAGAAAGAAATAAACAACCCCTTTTTGACTATGCGACTTTTGTGTATTGTTCCTTCGAGCTAACAACGACTACTACTACAATTCGACTTTGGCCCCTATGCAACATAAGAACAGTAATATGCCCCCCAAGAGAAACTGCCTCAGTTTTATGCTTCCTCACTGATCGAACCACTCAAACCAACAGGGGTGACAGGATGACAACAAAAGTCACCACTCACAACCTTATATTCTTTATTTTATATGAAGTCAACTCTTTCTTCCTCTATAGTACATGAACTTTTAAAAAAGCATATTCTGTTGGACTTTGAACACAACATATTGTCTTCTCTTATTACTGTATCTTTAATGTTTCAAATTCAAGGCTTATTGATTCCTTCTGTGAATTATTTGTTTTCCATTTATTCTTTCTATAACATTATAGTGGGTTTGTTGTAAATTACTAATATATATTATATATATATATATATATACATATAATCCAAAAATCTGGAGAACAAATTTTCCTTACGACATAGGAGTTTTTAAAAAAATGTGTGACAGTTTGCAGAGCTCAATGTGTGCTCTTATTCTTAGAGTCACAGAGCAAATTTATAAGTAAAAATATAACAAAAGACTCAGATTTTTTGCTTTATAGTCTATTTCAGGAAGATTTTGGGATATTAGACAGTGTGTCTAAGCTTCCTGAAATAGACTATAACGCAAAAAATCTGAGTCTTTTATTATATTTTTACATTATATTATATGTATATGTATATAACTTCACCCAAAACAATGACCATAAATTGACGACAACTAAACAGGTTACCCGACAAACCACTATAATTCCATGCCTTGGCAACTCTGAGCGTGAAAAAATGTTTCCAAAAGTCATGTGAGCTATGCTATCAAATATTTCCAAGAATTTATTAACATAAAAAAAAACTTGCATTATTACCCTTTTATAACAGCATGAAATACATTAGTTTGGACTATCGATATAATTAACTTTCAGTCATCCTGTCCCAAATATGAGATTTTTCTTCTCTTTTCTTATGTTAAAAACCACAACAAAAATCAATGACTAAGAAAAAACACGGTCAATTTAAAGAGTGGGTATATGGGATGGTTGGACAGAGGACAATCTGCAAAATAGATTATAAATATTATAAGAGAGAGACAGTGACAAGAAAACCGAAGATATGTCCAATGACAGCAGACAGAAAGAAAAGTCCAGTGGAAATAGTAGCAGAACAGCAGCAGTGGTAGTGCTGGTAGGTGGATAGGTAGTAGGGAGGGAATTAAGCATCCCCTAAATGTCCTCTTTCCCCCAAGTCTCCTTATCCCACCCACCCAAATTTAAGGACAAAATACAAAAGGAAGGCAAGGAAGAAAGAAAGAATAAAGACGTCAATATCCTTTTGTTGTGTGTCACATATCTGACATATTTAAAGGACAAAAGAGAGTACACAGCACACAACATGTAAATTTTATAAAGACGGCAATACCTGAAGGTTTTTGAAATTTGGAGAATTCGTTTTACTATTATCATGTAGATTTGTTATAGAGTGATTTTTTTTTTTTAAAATTTTTTTATAGACGTATCCTTTATTGTGTCCCATACTGAATGTATTAATAATGGGATGATCTGTGAACCTATTTGGGTCCTGTTGTACAGTATCGCCAATAAAAATAAGTGACCTATCAATTTTTTTATATATAAATCTTTATGGACCTCCAATTTAATGTGTCAAATTAACCCTCCTCCTATATTTAACACAATGAAATTGCATAAAGGTTAATATTATCTTGAAAATTTTTGGACTATATTATGACATTTTTTTTAGCAGAATTCAGTAGTCATGGTACTTTTACTAAAAAAAAAATTTTTAAATCCCATATAGAAACTTATAAAAATCTGATATAATTATTCAGACTTATCTTTATAGAAAAAAAATTAAAAATCGTTTTTTATCAGTTCATTTTTGCATATTTCCTAAAGTAAGATAAGGTATGTGTGAGGGGGGTGGGGGGGGGGGGAGAGACCTCGTAAAAAATATATCCCCCCACCCAATATATTTAGGAAAAACTTACTTTAAACATAATTTCATCAACAGGTCAATAATTACCAACATTTTCGTGAAAATTTGATTGTTAGTTGATTTTTCATAGAATTTTTTAAAAAGCTGGTTGTCATAACTTGTTTTTAGTTATGTTAAATTTCAATTGATTCAATGGTGCAAAAATGTAAACATTGTTTATGTTCATGATTTTCATTATTTCCATAAGCTGAAAATTAAAAAAAAAAAAAAAAATCAGTAGATTTTCAATGTTTCTTCTGTTGAATAAAAAAAAAAAAGAAAGAAAAAAGAAAGATAATATTAACCTTTATTCAAATTTCATTGTGTTATTCACGGCGGGGGGGGGTAAATTTGACACGGCAGATTGGAGTCTCTAAAGTACAGCCTTTTTTTTTTTCACAATAATTTTCATTTTCTTGGTTCTTTATGGCATTTTCAGATTGTTTAATGCTGAATCAAGTCATTTGATATCAGATTGGTTACAGTACCTGCTATTGCTTAAATGGTCCCCCATTTAAATATTGAACAGGTTCATTGTTGCTTAACTTTGGTGATCTAGTGGGAATGAGTTCTTTCAGTGTGACTTGACCATAATCTATTAATAATGGAAATTCAGTCTATTTGTCTGTAACCGAACTTATGTCATTGCTAACGTCACAATCACCAAAATCGTCAATACATAGAATAAAGAACAATTAATATTGATAAAATAAATAAAACCTCTTCCTTATAATTCAACATTTGAATTCTTTTTATAAATTGTAATAATGACAATTTAAATAAAACTATATAAACTATGAAATTAATTAAAAAATTGTATTATTACTTTAAACAGAAAAATTATTTGCAAAATTTGTTATCATTTTTTAAAATTATTTTTTATTCTTGCCCTTTTTTCAGTGATGTATAAGTAGAGTGATATCCCCCTGTGTATTGTCTAAATGGACTGGTCTGCCCTTGGAAGAATGGGCATAAATAAAGAGCCAAGAGGTGGCTATTTGGAATCGGTTGACCAACGTTTGAACTACTTACAAAGTCTTACGTACTTTATAAGTGACAAGAAGTTAACTAAAAAGTTTGAGAGGGACAGAACTAAGTTTCCATTTTAAATCATTTTATTTTTTACTCCTTTAATAAATTTGATAATTTTACTTATGATACAAACCCTATGACATTAAATATTAACTCACCCCAGGCAATATCTTTCAAAAATAAATTTTACGCTGCCTGGAGGGTTTTTTGTTGTTGCTAGTTTATATAATAGAGATAACTATGCTTTTTTGTGAGGTGCTGCTTCCAAAATTTGTTCAGGAAAGCACACATCATCCTTGCATAGTTCCCATCTAACTTTCTCTCCAATCATCCAATTCGTACAACCATAAAGTAGTGTAGCGTAATTATTGTGGTCTATGGGGATTGAAAGGAGAAAGAGAAGAAAAAGAAATAAGAACAAACAAAGGTTAGAATTTGAAATAGTAAACACTAAGCAGGGTGTCAGTAATTTGACCAAAGAATGACCCCGGAAATAGATTTAAAAATAAAAACGGAATTTCCGGGTTTTGACCGAAAACAGATATGACGCCAGAACAAGAAACGGGAGAGGAGAAAATCTGTCTCTTTACCCTTGGCTCTAGTGGTGGTCAGACATTGGTCCCAGTCCCTTGTATGGGTGTGGGACAGCAGTACAGAACAGGATACTATGTAAGAAGATAGATTAATTTGAAGATTCTCTCTCTCTCTCTTTCTGTCTTTCCTTCTCTCTGAAAAAGAACCCATGAGCTTAGAAATAAATACGCACCCCCTTGGGACTATACTACTTGCGTGTATGTTTTACGGCATTTCAACCTCAGTGGGTCATTTAATGCCGATAAAGTTTTGAAATAAAGTCATTTTTAAATGGATACTCAATTCTTTTTCTATTTAACCCATAGGTGGGACCATAGCAGGTACTAACTCCGGGTCAGAGTGGAACAGGGAACAATGGTGATGAATGGGTGCTCCACATTCCCCAAAACTCCAGAACTGGAAACTCACCATCTGATAGAGTTTAACGTCATACCCAGGACACGAAGACCTTCAGCCACCGCCTTCTAGCACCTATATGATAAAAAGGGCTTGAGATTGGCAATAGGGTTGGGGCAATCATATTGGTGCTAGGGCTTATGTTGTTTCTGAACTAACGACTATTACTACTATTAATGGTGACTACTACTACAACTTGAGTTGGCCTATGCGACAAACACGTTCTTGTACCATGACCATCATTATGCTACAGTAGCAGTGAAATGGCTATAGCTTGGAAGAATTCTTGCATTATCTTATGAGAGAGATCAGATTTTCATATGATTGATAATCTGTATTATTTGGATTATTCGGACTATTGTCTTCATCTTCATTGGTATCTGTACAGCATCTCGGCCTATATGCTCTCCGGCCTTCTTCAGGTATTTCTTGTCAGACTCAGGAACTTTCATGAACTTGGGAACCTTCATGTCGTAATCAGGAGCCATCACGGAACTTTGAACCCAACCCTTTATTCAGTCCACGGGGGTATCCTGTTCTCATTCCGCTAACCATAGCTGGGGTACAGGTGTTAAGCTGTGTTAATTATTACTCTATGTTACTGCTGTCCTGACCAGGATCAAACCTGCAGTATAGAGATATTTGTCACTTAGGACTATCTAAACCTAACTCCTTTATCCACTAGGCTATGTGTCCAATTAAAGATGAGGACAATAATCCAAATAATACTAATTATCAAATCTCATCACAAAAATTCTGAGAAATAACAGCCATGCCAGTCTTATGCATATGTAGATATTGCTTTTGTCTACTAATGTAGGTAAGATATAAGTGTGTCCTTGCTTCTCTAGCAGTGTCCAGTGTGTCTTGTTGGTCTTATTTTGATAGTTTGTGTGTTAGGAGGGAAGTAGTTATACAGCTTTACTCTTACAAAATTGACCTTGTGTAACATCCTGTTGACCCACAAAATCCTGTCTCTCTTATAGTATGTGGCCTACCATAAAAAAATATTATAAGGTTATAATAATAACTGGTAACCCTAACCCCTATTTTAGAATTAAATAGATCTCTGATTAATGTAAATTATGGATAAATTCTTTTTTAATCATTCTTAATTACTATAAACAGCTTATGACTGAATTGCATTTCTTGAAATTGAATACGTGTGAAAAATAAATAGTTTCAATAAATTGCCTATTACTTATATCTATAAATATACTCTTACTGAGGTAGGACACATTCAAACCGGGTAGGCCGCATACGATAATAGAATCAAAAAAGGTAGGCCGCATACGATAACAGAATCAAAAAAGGTAGGCTGCATACGATAACAGAATCAAAAAAGGTAGGCCACATACTATAACGGCACCATCTTGTCTTTGGTGGAGGGATTGGATAAACAAATAATGCCCATTAGTTGACAATTCAGAAAAATTCCAGCCAAATTCGTGTGTGCAGTTAAACAACGCATTCAAGTCAAAAATAGATGCAGGAATCACAATACACAGTTGGTAAATTGCAGTAAAAAAAAACAACAAAAACCAAACAAACAAACTGTGCAATACTTAGTGAACAACAAGAGTGTGGAATGCACGTCAAAAGATGAAAGGAACTGGTTCCTTTATGGGTCGGAAACAGTTGCTAGGGACCACAACATGAAATCCCGACAACATAACATAACAAAGACTGTGACTCAGTAAGTAATGCCCTATGCACACATCTCTCGTCTCCATCCGACCCTTGACAATATTGATCAGAATTATACTTGTCTCTTTACCATGTACAGAGTTGTAAATAAAAGCTGTATTTTGGATAATAGACTCTCTGCTTTTTATATAACTGGGATGGAGTTATTTTTGCATCAAACAGGAAGGATCATGGTTATTAAAAGATTTGCCAAGCTGCCCTTCAGGCAATGAACAGGATTTTCAGGTTCTTCAACATCTATATGGGTCACCAATTAGATTTCTTGTTTTTTTTTGCTGATACAGTAAATACAGATAGTCGTTATAACTTATGACCTATACAACTTATGATGATGGGCACCTTCAGTGGTGTAATGGATTAGCAAACCATTGTTAATTAGTTTGATTCTCATTGGATGCTCCATACTTGTGGCCTTGTGCCAACGACTTACAACAATTAAGTGTTCTGAGTATGATGTTAAATTACATCCAATGAGGTTCCAATTTTAGAACTATGGGGGGGTGTAGTACCCCTTCATGGCCATTACCCCCAAGTTCACTCTGACCCAGAGTGGTAGTACCTGTTAGGTCCCATCTATGGGGCAAATAGAAAAAAAATTGAGTTAAAAAAAAAAAAAAAAAAAAAAAGTCCAAGCTCTTATATGATAGTCACAATCCTATTGCTTTTATGGAAAATCCCCAACCCTTTTTATTATATATGTGCTAGAAGGCACTGGTTGAGGGTCACAAATATGATGTTAAACTGCATCTAATGTTGAAGTTTCAATTCTGGAGCTCTGGGAGTTTGGAGAACCCCTTCATCTATATTATTCCCAGGTCCATTCTGACCTGGAATGGTAGTACCTGTTAGAGTACCATGTATGGGTTAAATAGAAAAAAAATGAGTTAAAAAAAAATTTGAAAAATTTAAAAAAAAAAAAAAAAGAAAAGAATTTAAATACCATCAATAATGAATAAAACAAAACATCTTCGGCATAAAATAACCCAACAAGGGTTGACATGCTGTAAAATCCAACCAACCAACCAAGAAATACATTTGTCCAATTGGACACATAGCCTAGTGGATAAAGGACTTAGATTAATAGTTCTGAATGACAGTTATATCTAGACTGCAGGTTCAATCCTTGTCAGGGGCATCAGTAACATAGAATAATAATTAACACAGCTTAACACCTATACCCCAGCTATGGTTAGCAGAATGAGAACAGGTTACCCCCATGGACTGAATAAAGTGTTAGGTTCAAAGTTCCATGATGGTTCCCAATTCCAACTAGAAGGTACCCAATTCCGACAAGAAATACCTGAAGAAGGCTGAAGGGCACATTGACCGAAATGTTGTACAGATAACAATGAAGATGAGGACAATAGGCCGAATAATCCAAATAATACTAATTATCAAGCCTCATCTGAAAAATTCAGAAAAAAAGAACTTTAATTTTTTCTGATATGAGCAAATGTTATTGATTTTCCATAGAAAACAAAACCTTAAGTTTTTCCAGTATTCAGTTTAATGCTCTAACATTCTTGATCTCATCTGGATAGATTAGGATTGTAAATTTATTTTAGTGCAAAATTTGAAAGTCTTACAGCAAATAGATTGTGTTCCAAGTTAGCGAGGTTCATTATCACAGATGGTGAACAAGATTCAGATGTTTGCCAAAAATATTACAAAACAATGGCTGATTCAAAATTTACTAGGCAACTTAAAGTTGAATTAGGTTTTGTTATCAGAAAAGAATTACTTTTGGCATCCTAAAAATAATTTACAAATGCCTTTCTTTAAATCAACAAATGAGACTTTTTTTTTTATAAGGAAAAAAAAAAAAAAAAAAAAAAAAAATAATATATATATATATATATATATATATATATATATATTATATACACTTTGGTGTGGTACCAAGTTTCTTGGTACAAGGTGATTCTAGGCTGGTCCTATTCTCTACCAGTAGTTTGTTGTAGAGTTCAGCTTCCGTATGAGAGCTAAATGTTTAATTATTGTAAACAGAACAAAGTTGTTTGTGAATAAAAAGGCCTTAAATACCATGAGTATCATGGTTATGGACAATTTCCACTCAAGGGTATCTAGATACCCACGAGTGGAAATGGTCCATAACCACAATACTCATGGCATTTAAGGCCTTTTTATTCACAAATATATATATATATATAATGAAGACTCAAAACATAAATACCAATCTGGTTTGGTTTGGTTTGGTTTGTTGGATTTTACACCATGTCAACCGTTGTTGGGTTATTTTATGCCAAAGATGTTTTGTTCTATTAATGCTTGTTGGGTGGGTATTCAAAAATATTTTTTAAACTCAATTTTTTCAAAACTCATTTTTTCTATTTAACCCATAGATTGGACCCTAAAAGGTACTACCACTCCTGGTCAGAGTGGACCTGAGAGTACTGGTGTTGAAGGGGTACTCCACACTCCCCAAAGCTCCAAAATTAGAACTTCACTCTTAGATATAGATTAACGTCATACCTAGTATGTAATAATAAATAATAATTAAATTTATTGTGTACAGTGCTCAGGAGAACCACAACTCATCAAAGTCTCATGTCTAGTACATAGAATAATGTATTAGTGTCAGGAACATGAATAGCATACAGTAATAATATACATGTATGTGTGCCCGTATGTGAATATGTGTGTGGAGGGGAGTATCAGGTATAGTGTTGGTGGATTACATATGTGTGTGTGTGTATGTGTGTGTGTGTGTGTGTGTGTGACACAAGCTCACACAAAGTAGGTTGGTTGGTTGAATTTTACGGAATGTCAACCCTTGTTGGGTTATGTTAAGCGAAAGATGATTTTGTTTTATTCATTCATTTTTGTTGGGTATTCAGAATTTTTTTGAACTCATTTTTAAAAAATTAATGAAGTCAGTAAGTCTACTGTTGGTTTGAATAACAGCAACTAACTAAGTACAACTTAAGCAGTGTCCAAGACAGTTTGTATATATAGAAATCAAGAATGACCCATTCATTAATTTGGGTGATTTGGGTCATTCCATTCCTTGAGGGCTGCTTGACTGCTTGATTTGAATGACATTGTGGAGTCTTATAAATACCCTGTCATTTTGCAGTAGACTTTGTGACTATTTGGGTTTGTATTAAGTTACAACCATTTGTTGCCTTGTCTTCCCAGTTTGATGGTAATTGGAACTTTAATTATTCTTCAAAAATGACATTTTTTAATCTTTTTAACCCATAGATAGGAGGGCTCTAACAGATACTCCTACTCCAGGTCCGATTGGACCTTGGAGTAATGGCAATGAAGGAGCACTACACACTCCCCGGAATTGAAACCTCACCTCTAGATGTAGTTTAGCATCATACCCAGGACACACACACACACACAAAGTAGGATTGATTTTAAGACAGGAAAAATACTATGTTATTGCCTTGGACCTGAAAGTAAGCACATCTTCTGAACTCTGTGCCAAAGGCAGGAACTGTGTTTAGCACATTGCAATAGCTATCTCTATTGCTTTAAACTATTTGTGCATCAAAGGCAATAAACAATATGCTACAAGATATACATATAAGTTACAAGGCTGTTAAGATGCCCACAGCTATTTTAAACCTTTACTGGCTTTATCAGGGCAGCCCTCAGGTATTGGCCACATGGGTAAATGCCCAGGGCACTAAAAGCAGAAAGGAACCTGTCATGTGTATATACTCATACTAACACATAGAATTATCTCTTCAAGAACTTTTTACATACAACTTCATTTGTATGCCTATTATAAATTTTAAATGTATAGGTATTGCCTATAAATAAGTAGACCCCTAACAATTAAAAATTTTTTTTTTTTTTTTTTTTTTTTTTTTACATAAATCTCCATTTTGTATGCCTATTATAAATTTTGTACAGTATTGCCTATGAACCAAGTAACCAATAAGCACCTCAGCTTGGAGTTGTTTTGAAAGGAACTTTTAAAAATAAAAAAATAGTTATTTCATGTTGTTTATTCAATAGGAATTTTTTTTAAAGTTTTAAAAACTTTAATATTAAAGACACATTTTATATTAAAATAGTTTTTATTTAATCAGAAGAGAAATACAGATATGTTTATTTAAATCAAAATAGTTTTTATTAACAAAATATTTTTTATGTTTATTTAAGTAAAAGGATGTTGGGACAAAGTGAACAATAAATAACTATTTTTTTTATTATTAAAATCGAAAACTATTTTAGTATAAAAACGTGCCTTTGGGTTGTAAATATACATGAACAAACTTAAAAAAAAAATAAAAATCTTACAGTGAAATTCTAATGCAAAACAACCGGGAGTTAACGGTGAAAAGCAAAAGGTGTTCCTTTCAAAACAGCTCCCAGCTGGGGTGTTTATTGGTTACTCGGTCCTCACCTATAAATAAGTAGACCCCTAACAATTATTTTTTACATACATCTCCATTTTGTATGCCTATTATAAATTTTGTACAGTATCACCTATAAATAAGTAGACCCCTAACAACTTTTTTTACATAAATCTTTACTCTGTATGTCTATTATGAATTTAAATGTCCAGTATTAAAATAAGTAGACCTCAGAGACACCCTCTGATAAATTGAACCGTCCCATCAAGTCGTAGCACCTATATGATTATTCTTACCATATTGCTCTGATGGCAAACAACCAACCTTTTTTATCATATGTGCTAGAAGGCAGTAGCTGAGCGGCTTAGTGTTCTGGGTATTATGTTAAACTGCATCTAACTGTGAAGTTCCAATTTTGGAGCTCTAGGGAGTGCAGAATCCCAGGTTTTCTCTGACCCAGGTGGTCCCATCTATGGGTTAAATAGATTAAAAAATTTGAATGCCCAACAAGAATGAATAAAACAAAACATCTTTGGCATAAAATAACCCATCAAGGGTTGACATGCCATAAAATCCAACAAACCTAAAAACATGAATATATAGCAATCAAAAATAAGTTTTTGGTTAGTTGGATTTTATGGCATGGCAACTCTTGATGGGTTATTTTATGCCGAAAATGTTTTGTTTTTATTCCTTCTTGTTTCCATAGATGGGACCCTAAAAGGTACTACCATTCCAGGTCAGAGTGGACCTGGGAGTAATAGTAATAGTGATGAAGGGGTATTCCACTCTATTCAGAGCTATAGAATTGAAATTTCACCATTAGATGCAGTTTAACATCATACCCAGAACACTAAGACCCTCGTCTACTGCCTTCTAGCACATATGATAAAAAAGGTTGGTGGTTTGCCATAAGAGCAATATGGTCGGGATAATCATATAGGTGCTAAGACTTGATGGGACTGGTCAAATGATCAGAGGGGGCCTCTGACGTCTACTTATTTTAATACTGGACATTCAAAATTTATAATAGGCATACAAAGTGAAGATTTATGCTAAAAAATTGTTAGGGTTTCAACTTATAGGTATTCATAGTTTTAGTAAGAGGAGTTTCAATGCTGTAGTGATTATAAACTTATTTGTGTGTAATTTAAAAGAGAATAGAAAAGATTTGCATGAAGATGGAGAGATGAGAAAATAGAGTTTGCTAATAAGACATGACAGGAAGAATTACAATTAAGATTGTCATTGAAGGAATTGGAAAAGACATTTATCATGTAGAGGAATCAGAATTGGGAAAAAAAAGAAGTCTTTATCAGATAATTACTTTGGTACCAGGTAGGGTTAAAGACTAATGTATCATTAGCACAAAGAAGAAGAGAAATAAGAAAAGGGGCAGTTGAAAATCAGTGGTTAAATGATGATGATGATGAAGAGTGGTAACAAAAAGAGTAGCTGAAAACCAGTGGTTAAATACTGATGATGAATGGTAAAGAAAGGGCAAGGTTGAAAATCAATGACTGGATGGTGATAATGATAAGGAGTGGTAAGAAAAGGGGCAGTTGAAAATCAATGGTTAAATGATGATGATGAAGAGTGGTAACAAAAAGAGTAGCTGAAAACCAGTGGTTAAATACTGATGATGAATGGTAAAGAAAGGGCAAGGTTGAAAATCAATGACTGGATGGTGATAATGATAAGGAGTGGTAAGAAAAGGGGCAGTTGAAAATCAATGGTTAAATGATGATGATGAAGAGTGGTAACAAAAAGAGTAGCTGAAAACCAGTGGTTAAATACTGATGATGAATGGTAAAGAAAGGGCAAGGTTGAAATCAATGACTGAATGGTGATAATGATAAGGAGTGGTAAGAAAGGGGCAGTTGAAAATCAATGGTTAAATGATGATGATGAAGAGTGGTAACAAAAAGAATAGCTGAAAACCAGTGGTTAAATACTGGTGATGAATGGTAAAGAAAGGGCAAGGTTGAAAATCAATGACAAGGAGTGGTAAGAAAAGGGGCAGTTGAAAATCAATGGTTAAATGATGATGATGAAGAGTGGTAACAAAAAGAGTAGCTGAAAACCAGTGGTTAAATACTGATGATGAATGGTAAAGAAAGGCCAAGGTTGAAAATCAATGACTGGATGGTGATAATGATAAGGAGTGGTAAGAAAAGGGGCAGTTGAAAATCAATGGTTAAATGATGATGATGAAGAGTGGTAACAAAAAGAGTAGCTGAAAACCAGTGGTTAAATACTGATGATGAATGGTAAAGAAAGGGCAAGGTTGAAAATCAATGACTGGATGGTGATAATGATAAGGAGTGGTAAGAAAAGGGGCAGTTGAAAATCAATGGTTAAATGATGATGATGACGAGTGGTAACAAAAAGAGTAGCTGAAAACCAGTGGTTAAATACTGATGATGAATGGTAAAGGTTGAAAATCAATGACTGGATGGTGATAATGATAAGGAGTGGTAAGAAAAGGGGCAGTTGAAAATCAATGGTTAAATGATGATGATGAAGAGTGGTAACAAAAAGAGTAGCTGAAAACCAGTGGTTAAATACTGATGATGAATGGTAAAGAAAGGGCAAGGTTGAAAATCAATGACTGAATGGTGATAATGATAAGGAGTGGTAAGAAAGGGGCAGTTGAAAATCAATGGTTAAATGATGATGATGAAGAGTGGTAACAAAAAGAGTAGCTGAAAACCAGTGGTTAAATACTGATGATGAATGGTAAAGAAAGGGCAAGGTTGAAAATCAATGACTGGATGGTGATAATGATAAGGAGTGGTAAGAAAAGAGGCAGTTGAAAATCAATGGTTAAATGATGATGATGAAGAGTGGTAACAAAAAGAGTAGCTGAAAACCAGTGGTTAAATACTGATGATGAATGGTAAAGAAAGGGCAAGGTTGAAAATCAATGACTGGATGGTGATAATGATAAGGAGTGGTAAGAAAAGGGGCAGTTGAAAATCAATGGTTAAATGATGATGATGACGAGTGGTAACAAAAAGAGTAGCTGAAAACCAGTGGTTAAATATTGATGATAAATGGTAACGAAAGGGCAAGGTTGAAAATCAATGACTGGATGGTGATAATGATAAGGAGTGGTAAGAAAAGGGGCAGTTGAAAATCAATGGTTAAATGATGATGATGAAGAGTGGTAAGAAAAGTAGTAGTGATTAAAATCAGGATTATGAAAAAGAGTTGTAAACATCATGGGTTGCTCCTCACAGCCAACAGGAGGCCCCATTATGGGGGGCTGTTTACCCCTCTGTAGAGGTGCAGTCAGAGTATTTTCTAGCCCCAGCTGACAGGGCAATCTGAACTTGTAAACAGTTACTACACTACACTCTTGTCATACACCAAATATAATTAGTAAATTAATTTAGTAGCCTTTTTTTGTTGTTTTTTAGTGATTGTAAAATCTTTTGAAAATCCTAAAAATGGTTAAAAGTCGTCGGGGCGGCCTAAAGTCAGTATCAGCCAATCAGCAAAAGAGTCTATCCCCTTTTCACTAGCACTAGGCCAAGGAGATTGTTTTTGCATCTGAGGTGGGGTGCCACACCTACCATCAGCTCCTTATTTTAACTGCACAGATCCCTGTGCTATTCATATGCTGAGTTGGCGAGGGCCGGTTTCGAACTAGGAACCTTGTGGTTTCTAGCCGAACGCTCTACCGACTCAGCTGAACCAGCCCTAAAAAATG
This sequence comes from Doryteuthis pealeii, assembly GCA_023376005.1. Taxonomy (NCBI): domain Eukaryota; kingdom Metazoa; phylum Mollusca; class Cephalopoda; order Myopsida; family Loliginidae; genus Doryteuthis; species Doryteuthis pealeii. The sequence goes on along the minus strand of CM042166.1, from coordinate 8,196,171 downwards.
TAAAGATATTAATTATTTGTCTTTAATGTAAAAGAAGATGAAAAAAAAAAAAAGACTTGGGTGATGGGCAGGGGGTGAGATAAAGGAAGTAGAGTTTGCTAATAAGACATGTCAGAAACTAACACAATTAAGATTGTTATTAAAGGAATTAAGAGAAAACCTTGATCCAGCTGTGAACTTAGAATGGATGATGATGATGATGCTGCTGCTGATAAATGTAAATGGACACCTCATTATAATAATAACGAATCTGTTATATTCATTAAATAATGACCTGAAACCCTGATGTGTTGGAACTGTTTTCTTATATCTAATTATTGTTGACTGGTGGGATTTTACGGCATGTCAATCCTTGTTGGGTTATTTTATGCCAAAAACATTTTGTTTTCAGTTGTTTGGGCACCTCGCATGGTGTAATAGCAAACTAGTTTCGCAGACCATTATTAGTGAGTTCGATCCTCATTGGGCACCCCTTTACTTCTTTGTGTCATATCTAAGCTAAGCTTAGTAAATGTCAATCCTTGTTGGGTTATTTTATGCCGAAAACATTTCGTTTTATTCATTCTTGATGGTATTCAAATTCTTTTTTTTTTTCAAACTCATTTTTCTATTTAACCCATAGATAAGACCCTAACAGGTACTACCACTCTGGGTCTGAGTGGACCTGGGAGTAATGGCAATAAAGAGGTACTCTGGCCTTCTTGAGGTATTTTTTGTCATGGAGTTAATACAGTTTGTAAGTAATAGTTATCTCTAGGCTGCAGATTCAATCTTGATCAAAGGCAATAGTAACATAGAATAATTAATACAGCTTAACACTTGTATTCAGTCATGGTTAATGGAATGAGAACAGTCTAACCCGGTGGATTGAATAAAGGGCTAGGTTCGAAGTTCTATGAAGGCTCCTGATTACAAAATGAAGGCTCCCAAGTTCGAAGAGAAGTTCAAGAAGTTCGAGAAGGTTCCCAAGTCCGACAAGAAAAACCTCAAGAACTTCAGGGGTACATCGGCTGAAATGTTGTGCTGATAAACAATAAAGATGAGGACAATAGCCCAAATAATACAAATTAACAAAAGAAAAGACAAAAGAAAAATACAAACAAAAAGATTAATAAGAATAAACAACTTAAAAACAGGAACATAAAAAGAATAGAAGATAAAACAAATATATATATAGAGAGAATTTTTATCAATCTATATATAGAAGGTAGTAAAAAGTAAGTAAAGTCGTCAGGGCGGCCTAAAGTCTGTATCAGCCAGACAGCGAGGGAGTCTATCCCCTTTTTCAGTAGCACTAGACCAAGGAGATTATTTCAACATCTGAGGTGGAGCGCCACGCCTACCATCAGCTCCTCACTTTACTGCACAGATCCCTGTGCTACTCATACGCTGAGTTGGCGAGGGCCGGTATCGAACCAAGAACCTTGTGGTTTCTAGCCAAGCGCTCTACAGACTGTGCTAACTCTTTACTTTTTAAGTCCCAGGCAATGCTGGGTAGCTCTGCTAGTCTGTTATATACATCAAACGAAGCACTGATGCTGTGTATCGAATTGTTTTCATTTTCCTGATTATTGTAATAAGATTTTTATTCCTTTCTCGGTGAAAAAAACAAATAGATAAATAAGATAATACAATTTTTGAAAGGGTGCCAATGTTCAGCTTCCCCAGGTTCCCCAGGGTGCTAGGAACCCCTAGAGTCAGCTCAAGTTATTACACTTAGTCTCATAAGACATTGAAAGTAATCTTGGTAATTATCTTATTAACAGGAAAAGTAACCCTGGTCCAATGCAGAGATGTTGATAGGTACACATCCTGCATCCTTGACGCACAAAAATCTAAAAGGACAGTAAAATCATATCCATTCGTCCCAATGTTTTCTTTTTTTCTTCCTTCACCATTTCAAGTTAACTGTAAATACATTTCCATAGTTTCTTAGAAACGAACTACACAGGATAGGTTACAAGGTAGGAGTTAGACTATTTTAGTTAGAAATATTTAAAAAAAGTAAAGTCGTCGGGGTGGCTTAAAATCAGTACCAGCCAGTCCAAGGAGATTGTTTTTGCATCTGAGGTTGAGCCCTACACCTACTATCAGCTCCTTACTTTACCACACAGATCTCTGTGCTACTCATACGCTGAGCTGGTGAGGGCCAGTATCAAACCAGGAATGTTGTGGATCCCAGGCATACGCCCTACTGACTAAGCTAAACTAACCCTTGATGTAAATAGTTGGCTCTATAAACCCCCAGAATGGATAATACCTTCAGCCAAGGTTTTATAATATCTTTAAAAAGCTCATAATATCTGCCAGGCAGCTTATATGTTCCTGAGGAAAGCTAGGGGAGTAAACCCCTAAAACAAATCCGGGGCCGGAGTCCCTAAGATAGATTAATGCTGAACTTCAGCATTACACAGCAACTCCTGCAACACTGCTGTTGCCACACTGCATTGGTTTCTTACCTTTCCTTTGGACAACAGCAGCAGTGTGGGGAGGGGGGGCACCTGCTGCTTGGGCAACAGCCCATCCTCCATATCAAACTGCCCAGGCTATGTAGTTTAAAAAAAAAAAAAAAAAAAATGGACACTACTCCATCGTCTTTTGCAGCCAGTTGGATTCAGCATGTTTTTAATACCTTTTCGATTGTGAGCATTAAAGTTTCAGTCGTCTACTAGCAATAATCAATAGTTGATAGAATTAATTCACATTTTGTCACAAGACATGGACGAAATCCAATTCTGACGAGAGAGAGTCAGCACGTCCACACTGTCATGAGATTTTGTTCATAGTACTTCTTAAAGGGGCCTCGAAAACTCAATCAATATGACTGGAAAAATGGAGCGAAGATGGGAAAAGCCAAGTTAGGACCAGCATTATTGATTGGAACATGTCAAGGTTAACAACAGAGGTAACAGAAATTTACTGCTATTGGCTGGGCAGTTAAGACTGTAATGGTGGAGTGGTTTGGCCACTTGCTCAACTTATCTACTCCTGATCGGACTGTCAAGGTTGACTATGGTGGTAACAGAATTTTGCTTCTACCAGCTGGGCAGTTAAGATTGTAATGGTGGACTGTTTTATGGCATGTCAACCCTTGTTGGGTTATTTTATGCCAAACATTGTTTTATTCATTCTTGTTGGGTATTCAATTTTTTAAATTTTTTTTTAGATGGGACCTTAATAGTTACTACTACTCCAAGTCAAGGTGGACCTAGGAGTAATGGTGATAAAGGGGTACTCCATATTTCCCCCGAGTTCCACAACTGGAACTTCACCACTAGAGAATGTATAATGAATGTGATTACCTAACCTCTATGAATAAAATAACCCTAGATTGGTTGACATGCCATTAAAATCAATCAAACTACACTGGATTAAAAGTGTTCTTGACAATTTAGTCTTCAAGAATTTCATATAAAAAATAAAAATTCCTACATCTCATTATTTTCTTATGCTCACTGGTGAAATACCTTCAAAATGTCCAGGGTAATAGCATCTCTGAATGCAGAAATGTGGGGGGTTTCTATTTAATCCTTTAACAGGATGCAAAACAGTTTCTAAGAGGAGTACAGCTGGTATGAAATCAGAATTTCCTTCTCAATGACTGGTTAATATATGTATTTACCAACCCCTCCACACGAGCATGACGTGACACATGATCAATTTCTTAAGCAGAGTTTACCAGGTTTGAATCAGATTTCCTTCCACTAAACCAGTTGCCATACAAAGATTAATGAGCCTGTTGCATCCTACTCATTACCCATAGCTGGAGGGAGGATAGCTGGATGCATACATTTCCAAAATGTTGCTATAGTAAGAGCAAAGAGCCCAGCTTATTCTATTTTACTCCTAGCTGGATGCATACCTTTCCCAAGAGTTGCTATAGTGAGGGTAAAGAGCCCAGTCTACTCTATTTTACCCATAGATGGAGGGAGGATAGTTGGATGCATACCTTTCCCAAGAGTTGCTATAGTGAGGTTAAATTCCCCAGCCTACTCTATTTTATCCATAGCTGGAGGGAGGATAGCTAGATGCATACCTTTCCTAAAAGTTGCTATAGCTAGGGTAAAGAGCCAAGCCTGCTCTACTATTTACCCATAGCTGTGGGGAGAAGAGATGCATTCATACCTTTCCCAAGGGTATTAGCATGAAGTGAAACACAAACAGGTTCTTCCAGGATTTGAACTTGGACCACCAAGACCATTTCCTACAAGGATGCATGTCTTTAAGATTCCTTGTTGTAAACTGCCTGTGGCTGAGGGGGTTGGTAAATAAATATGAGGAATCTTAAAGATTTATAAAATTACAGAAAATAAAGTGAGATTGCCTTTTTTATTACTTTTTCCTTCTTCTACAACAAGAAAAACAAAAAGCTCCCATTTTTCTTTAGACTATTTACAAACATTTTCACGGAGATT
>CM042166.1:8160035-8191656 GCA_023376005.1 Doryteuthis pealeii | reverse complement strand
GAAGTGTGACCGGGCCCTGTTGTCAAAGGCAGGCTTGGTCAATCACATGAAATCACATGAGAGCTACCCGACTGCAATTGTTGTCTCTACCATGCCACATTTAAGACCCAGCATGGTCCCCAACATGAGGACAATGATGAGTATACAACACCTGTCGACTCAGTCAACACTGATCGTTATGTGTGCCAGATATGTTCTAGGATATTCAGGACTTTTCAGAGAGCGGAAAAGCTGAGGAATAGCAGTAAAAATTTACTGATGTAACAGATTCTAGTGGGAGGGGGCGAGCAGAAAATAATGGGATCCTCATTATCACAATGAATCAATAAACCACAATTCTGGGGCTTGTTGAATAGATGACCAGTCTGGAAGTCACAGACTTCTTCAGACAGCTTGTCACCAGAGTTTATTTGATCTATTTGTCAGATGAACTGGTGACCTTAAATGACATGTGGAATAAATGTAAAACTGGTGGAATTAAAAGATTTCTCTGGAACAAATATTAGAAATTTTGTATATTGAAAGAAGTCAGTTGGGCTGAGGATTTTTGCCAGGGTTAGTCGAGGCGAGCGATGTACGAATCGGGGAAAAATATCTGAAAAGTTATGAAAAGGCCTGCTTAATATTTTACAATGAACGAAGTTAAAAACATACCTATTAATGAAGCCTCCCTTCTCTCTCTCTCTCAAGAACAATAAGTTGAATTAATCAAATAAATTTATGAAAAGAAGCTTCTTGTTCTCATTTTCATTTACTACACGCACGGCAAAAAATACAAGATATTTTATGAATGAAAGCCCTAACCAAACAAAGTGAACAGATACTCGACTGCCCTAAGGAGAGTGATACTTGTAAACACAAGTCAAATTGACTGTAACTAAAAACCGCTGGCTTGTAAGGTGATAGCCCCTTGACTGACAGTTATCCGTTGACCACAGAAAAAAGAGTGAAAGATTTCTTTTTGTGGTCAACTGACGACTGCTACTAGAGTCTGTGTACGTAAACAAAGCACAAAAAAATGAACGAGTGCGTTGTTGACTCTTATACAACTTGTATAAGTATTTAGTGCTGTGACAGGACCCCCACCACGTTAAACTGAGTAAAACTCAAAAAAGACCTCAGTGATATTGCAGAAACAAAACAAAATAGAATAAAGTAGAAATTTCTCTATCAGTTTTTGAAGAAAAGCTGAAATATCAAAGAATTGTTGCTAATCTTGCTATACTTACCAAGATATCTTTTTTATCTGTCCATCATTGTATAAATCAAAGAAAATTGTGTATACAGTCTTAGTCGCTATTATTGGCACCATTTCATATTTGCTTTATCTTCAGAAACTAACAAAAATAACCAAATTTATACAAATTTGTTATTTTATCCTTTTTTTGTTTGTTTCTTTAATGGTATATCAACCTTTATGGGTTATTTAATGACAAAGCCATCTTTGTAGAATTGGGGGTGATGGGGGTTATACCTTTCCCAAAGGTATTAGTTGGTCGGCTGATTATTTTCTTTTATGGCATATCAACCCTTCTTGGGTTATTTAATGCCAAATTAAATCCTTTTGATATCAGGTTGCTTGCAGTACCTGCTGTTGCTTAAATGGTCACCCATCAAAAAGGTTTTAATCCAAAAGTGAATGAAATGCTATACTAACACAATAATTGGTGTCCCCAACGTGATTTGAACACGCAACCTTCTCAAACATGAGTTGTCAATAAATTTGTTTTTTTTTAAATTTTTTATTTTTTTTACGCCATGTCAACCATTGTTGGGTATTTTATACTAAAGATATTTGTTCTGTTCATTTTTTGATGTGTATTGAAAATTCTTTTTTTGGACATAATTTGTTAACTTATTTTCTTCTATTTAACTCCCACTATCACTCCGGGTCAAGGTAGACCTGGGAGTAATGGTGATGAAGGGGTACTCCACACTCCCCAAAGTTCCAGAATTGGAACTGCTATTAAATGCAGTTTAATGTCATAACCAAGACACTTTTTTTTTTTCAGATATTCTACATTATTAGTATTATTTGGACTATTGTCCTCATCTCCATTGTGATCTGTACAACGTTTCGGCTGATGTGCCCTCCTGCCTTCTTTATGAAGAACGTTGTACAGATAACAATGAAGATGAGGACAATAGTCCGAATAATACAAATAATACTAGTTATCAAGCCTCATCTCAAAAACTCTGAGAAATAGTGTAGAAAACAATAAAGATGAGGACAATAGTCTGAATAATCCAAATAAATATAATTATCAAGCCTCATCTCAAAAACTCTGAGAAATAGTGTAGAAAACAATAAAGATGAGGACAATAGTCTGAATAATCCAAATAAATACAATTATCAAGCCTTATTTAAAAAATTTTGAGAAATAGTATTCTACATTATGTACTAAAATTTCATGGCTGCCAATAATTGTGACCAAGACGTATAATCTTATTATATTTTTCTAAATTTCTTTTTGTCTGTCATTGTATTAATAACTTTTAGAGAAACATTACTTACCTTGGAGAAAGATCTCCTGTGGATGAGTTAATTGTGGTGGAATTGTCCATATTGTCTGTGGAATTTGCTGGACCAATCATTGTGAAGCTTATGTGGTACCAACTAAATTGGCAGCCACCCGTACAACCCAATGGGAACATTCGTTGGTACCACATAAGCTTCACAATGATTGGTCCAGCAAATTCCACAGACAATATGGACAATTCCACCACAATTAACTCATCCACAGGAGATCTTCTCCAAGGTAAGTAATGTTTCTCTAAAGTTATTAATACAATGACAGACAAAAAAGAAATTTAGAAAAATATAATAAGATTATACCGTCTTGGTCACAATTATTGGCAGCCATGAAATTTTAGTACATAATGTAGAATACTATTTCTCAAAATTTTTTAAATAAGGCTTGATAATTGTATTTATTTGGATTATTCAGACTATTGTCCTCATCTTTATTGTTTTCTACACTATTTCTCAGAGTTTTTGAGATGAGGCTTGATAATTATATTTATTTGGATTATTCAGACTATTGTCCTCATCTTTATTGTTTTCTACACTATTTCTCAGAGTTTTTGAGATGAGGCTTGATAACTAGTATTATTTGTATTATTCGGACTATTGTCCTCATCTTCATTGTTATCTGTACAACGTTCTTCATAAAGAAGGCAGGAGGGCACATCAGCCGAAACGTTGTACAGATCACAATGGAGATGAGGACAATAGTCCAAATAATACTAATAATGTAGAATATCTGAAAAAAAAAAAGTGTCTTGGTTATGACATTAAACTGCATTTAATAGCAGTTCCAATTCTGGAACTTTGGGGAGTGTGGAGTACCCCTTCATCACCATTACTCCCAGGTCTACCTTGACCCGGAGTGATAGTGGGAGTTAAATAGAAGAAAATAAGTTAACAAAATTATGTCCAAAAAAAGAATTTTCAATACACATCAAAAATGAACAGAACAAAATATCTTTAGTATAAAATAACCCAACAATGGTTGACATGGCGTAAAATAAAATAAAAAAATTTAAAAAAAAACAAATTTATTGACAACTCATGTTTGAGAAGGTTGCGTGTTCAAATCACGTTGGGGACACCAATTATTTGTGTTAGTATAGCATTTCATTCACTTTTGGATTAAAACCTTTTTGATGGGTGACCATTTAAGCAACAGCAGGTACTGCAAGCAACCTGATATCAAAAGGATTTAATTTGGCATTAAATAACCCAAGAAGGGTTGATATGCCATAAAAGAAAATAATCAGCCGACCAACTAATACCTTTGGGAAAGGTATAACCCCCATCACCCCCCAATTCTACAAAGATGGCTTTGTCATTAAATAACCCATAAAGGTTGATATACCATTAAAGAAACAAAACAAAAAAAGGATAAAATAACAAATTTGTATAAATTTGGTTATTTTTGTTAGTTTCTGAAGATAAAGCAAATATGAAATGGTGCCAATAATAGCGACTAAGACTGTATACACAATTTTCTTTGATTTATACAATGATGGACAGATAAAAAAGATATCTTGGTAAGTATAGCAAGATTAGCAACAATTCTTTGATATTTCAGCTTTCTTCAAAAACTGATAGAGAAATTCTACTTTATTCTATTTTGTTTTGTTTCTGCAATATCACTGAGGTCTTTTTTGAGTTTTACTCAGTTTAACGTGGTGGGGGTCTGTCACAGCACTAAATACTTATACAAGTTGTATAAGAGTCAACAACGCACTCGTTCATTTTTTTGTGCTTTGTTTACGTACACAGACTCTAGTAGCAGTCGTCAGTTGACCACAAAAAGAAATCTTTCACTCTTTTTTCTGTGGTCAACGGATAACTGTCAGTCAAGGGGCTATCACCTTACAAGCCAGCGGTTTTTAGTTACAGTCAATTTGACTTGTGTTTACAAGTATCACTCTCCTTAGGGCAGTCGAGTATCTGTTCACTTTGTTTGGTTAGGGCTTTCATTCATAAAATATCTTGTATTTTTGCCGTGCGTGTAGTAAATGAAAATGAGAACAAGAAGCTTCTTTTCATAAATTTATTTGATTAATTCAACTTATTGTTCTTGAGAGAGAGAGAGAAGGGAGGCTTCATTAATAGGTATGTTTTTAACTTCGTTCATTGTAAAATATTAAGCAGGCCTTTTCATAACTTTTCAGATATTTTTCCCCGATTCGTACATCGCTCGCCTCGACTAACCCTGGCAAAAATCCTCAGCCCAACTGACTTCTTTCAATATACAAAATTTCTAATATTGTTCCAGAGAAATCTTTTAATTCCACCAGTTTTACATTTATTCCACATGTCATTTAAGGTCACCAGTTCATCTGACAAATAGATCAAATAAACTCTGGTGACAAGCTGTCTGAAGAAGTCTGTGACTTCCAGACTGGTCATCTATTCAACAAGCCCCAGAATTGTGGTTTATTGATTCATTGTGATAATGAGGATCCCATTATTTTCTGCTCGCCCCCTCCCCACTAGAATCTGTTACATCAGTAAATTTTTACTGCTATTCCTCAGCTTTTCCGCTCTCTGAAAAGTCCTGAATATCCTAGAACATATCTGGCACACATAACGATCAGTGTTGACTGAGTCGACAGGTGTTGTATACTCATCATTGTCCTCATGTTGGGGACCATGCTGGGTCTTAAATGGCATGGTAGAGACAACAATTGCAGTCGGGTAGCTCTCATGTGATTTCATGTGATTGACCAAGCCTGCCTTTGACAACAGGGCCCGGTCACCACTTCTCATCATTGATCCACACGTCACCAGATTTGGCCGTCAGTGTTTCACGTTTTCGGCACGCTCTCCGAGTTTTGCTCAGTCCACCCTTGCAGCTTCAAACAGTCTGCATCCCTGTATATTGCAGCCCCTCCATGCCACATTAGATGTCAGCGAACTCACAATTTTATCAACAGAATACCAAAGCACACTAGACACTCATTCACACTATCATGAAACCGGTTTTTTGGCTTGTGTTTGCTGGTCTTTTGCCAAAAAGGAAGCATGTTTACTAATATTAGAAAAAAAATTAATAGGGCCAGTTTAGCTCAGTCGGTAGAGTGTTCAGCTGGGAACCTTCAAGGTTCCTGTTTGCATACCGCCCTTGCCAATTCAGTGTCATGAGTAGCACAGATTTGTGTGTAAAATGAGGAGCTAAAAGGTAAGTGTCGCGCTCCACCTCAGATGCTAAAAAAAAATCTCTTTAGTCTAGTTGCTTTTTGAAAAGGATAGACTTCCCTCGCTGTCTGGTGATACTGACTTTACTTAATACAGGCAAAGCCTTCTCTAAATAGAAGATTGCACGAAGCTCACTTAGTAAATATCAAATTTGCTTATTTAAAAATGACCTTTAATGGCTCTGGGGACTAGGAAAATAAAAATTCAAACAAACTTTATTACAATATATATTTTAAAAACAACAGTTAAGAACTTTTTTCTTCGGGCTGGCCACGTCAAGCCCTAGCACCTTATGATTACCCAACCCTATTTGCCCTTGATTGGCAACCCCAATCTTCCGTATCATAAGGTGCTAGAAGGCAGTTGGTGAGGCGTCTACATGTCGCTGGGGGAATGCGTTAAAACTCTATCTGATGGTTGAGGATTCCAGTTTTGGAGCGTTTGGCGAATGTGTAACACCCTTTCATCACGCATTGCTCCCTGGTCCACTCTAACCCCGGAGTGTGGTTTAGTACCTTGTTTAGGGTTCCCATCTATTGAGGTTTGGAATTAGAAAAACATGAGGTTTTATTTAAAACAAAATTGTTTATATGCATTAGAATAATTTATCATCAACTTGTTCAAGCGATTGTAACAAGATATGGAAAAAACGAGAGGAACGAATCTCTATATTATTAATAACACACCTTTCGGCAGTTTAGTAGGTGTAGCCGAGCTTTTGAACTCGCGAGAATTAAATCCAAAACCTGAGAAAGAACAACTTCCTAATATAGACATTTCTAATTAATATCTCACAATAGCATTTATATTCAATAAATTTATATCCCATATGCTTTTTTACCTTATCTACTAATAAGCTGATACTAAAAATGTCCAAACCTCTACGATTACTTATTTTTCACTTAGGGAAAAATTTAAGATTTATATCTTACAAATTAAATTATGAAATCCAATACAATTATAAAACAGATTAAAAATTCTGTGTAAATCAAGAATACTGGTCTAGTTTTTCTTTCGGTGTGTGGTTGTCTCAAAGAAGTAGTTACTGGTAATGTTGGAACTACTGATGGGCAAGGAAAAAAATAAGTAAGGTGATCATTCATTGGAAAGCCATAATCTCTTTAGGATTTATGCCTAATAGCAAAAGGTCTCAATCAAATATTGCTTAATTAGTAGAACAAATGAAGGATTCGAACAGGTAGGGTGGTTAATCAAGTCTCTTAAGTGTACTGTGACATTATCTCACATAAACGGAAAAACTAATAAGAATTGTTTTTATCAAATTTATTCTCTATTAACGGTGAAGTCGGTTTATATATTAATACTATGATGATGGTGTGGATGTAAATGGATGTAATATGGCTGTATTGGAGATAATAGGTGAGTATACGAGTCATCTAGAGGATAATAATGTGACGTATTAAAGTGATATATATATATATATATTATTATACACACATAGATATATGGTTTATATATGCATTGACGAATTAAAGTTTTCTATATAGTATATATTAATCTACCGATATGAATATAATGAATGAGTGATGCGAAGGTGTAATTATTTAAGGGTTACAGAGGATTTCCATGGAAGTGTGAAATCATTTGTTATTGATACATGTATGACATTATGGTTAGTCGGGCTTAATTAAATGTTATATACATAAATAAACTTCGTAATTCATATTCACATGGTGGAATATATGTATTTCTGAACTATAGAAAATTTTTATGGTAGAAATAAATTGTCACTCAAAAAGATGATGAGATAGTAAGAAAATGCAATTAGAAATAAAAAAATAATAAATTATATAAAGATATTTTAATATATGAGTGATTAGTGGATGATAGAGATAGATTATTTACTCGCGAAGAATTAAAAATATTATGTAGGTAGTGTTGTGTGCGCAGTAGATTGGATTATAAAATATGCGCTTGGTAATTTGAATGGAAATAAATTATATATCTAAATGAATTATTATTTATCGAGGGCTTTATTATTACGTAGATTATTGGTGACCTAGTGAGTAAATAATGTTATTATATTTATTAGAGATTGGTGGTCTCCGCATTCATCGGAAGTTATCTCAATCTAAATTTTAGGATAATTTAAACTCTGGCATTTAGACTCCCACATTAGGCAAAGGAATGAAGTTGAAGCAAGCAGTATCCCCTAAATTTAGGACTCTATTCTCGTCTCTCAACTAGCGCCCCTTAACCTAAGCAGATTATACACACACAACACGACACTACTAACAAACACCAGATATGGTAAAAGCTATGCATGGATCAGGTGGCGTGTGCTGATTATATATGTGAAAGTGAATGGTGATAAGTTGGAATACAAAGTCAAAATCGAATTAGGCAATGAGGATCGAGACCAAAAAAGGAAGTGGAAAGATGGTCCTGAAATGAGAACTGACATAGAACCCAAAATCACTTAAAATTATCATACTTATAATACTCTAATGTTTACTAGGTAAGCTCCTTATATCACTATGTTATACCACACAACAATTATTTCTTAAAAACTATTACTATTTAGGTGTTTGTCTAAAGTCTCCTAGTTCAGGTACCAAGCCCATCTTTAGGGTTTGGGTACCCAACTAAACGCATAGCGGTAACCCGCTCAATCTACAACGTTCAAGCCACGTTGTGTGACTGGGTGATCTCAGATCGATATGACTGGTACATTGTAGAGGAAGTGGTCTCAAGTACACAGGAGTCTCATCTTCCCGAGAGTCAGATTAGTTATCCATGGTTCCGACTTTCATCACTTTATCGACGAGAGATTTTAACATTATCTGGTGTTACCCCTAAGGAAACACTTATTCTGAAAGGAGACTTCCCACTTAAGCATTACCGTCAGTACCATGGCTGGTAGGTCTTGTGGTCTAAAACCAGCACGTATATGGAAGATTTTAATGATAGCAGGAGTCGTTGGCGTGTTCTGTGTGACCCTCCGACCTCAGCGTAATCGGCACATTATAAATAAATTCTTTGCAAAACAAATCTATGTGACTAATAAACTGACATTTGAACTATTTTATTATTTTAAGACATTATTAATCAATTATATCTATATTTATTTATAATTAAAATATGTAACTTCTCGGTCTCTTTCGTTAATGAGTGCGTACAATCACGTAATACAAACTCTCAACATTAGTGTATATAAAATAGATTATTATGGTTTTGAATGGCAATTTATAACAGAGATTTGCAATTGATTTGTGCTTTAGAATAATGTAGTGAAAAGTTTGGATTTTACTTTTTGGTGTTTGGTTTAACCCATTGTTTTCTCGGCTAGCTTTTTTGGCACAATCATTACGACATAAAGAGAAAAAGCAATTTTGGATCACTGGACCACAATAGGAAATGCCCGACATATATAACGACCACAATCAGATCGGAACCGATATACAATAGAACATCTCCTACGAAAATTTTTTGAATTTCAGAGTATTTTTACACCTCTCGTCTTCTCCATACAGGACTAGTTCGTTTATATAAACATGCCACCAAGTTTAAACAGATGGATCCTGATTTCAATATTTGCCGCCGCTACTTATGGTGTGTTAACCTTTAAAAGTATTAATTATAATAATATAATTAAATAAAATAAACAACTCATTTAATGAGTTACTTTATATACTTTTTGCAAATAATAATTCACACCTTCCCTGCGTCTTAGGGCAAATTGTGAAAAAGGTTTTGATTACTATAACCTAGTCATAGATAAATATTTATAAGTAAAGGCTAAATGAATACTGAATAAGGTATGCTAGCATTAGTGAGTTTTGGAACAGAAAGTCCAGGATATGATTATAAAAAAATAGGAATCATAACTTATTAATATAACATATAGTACTTCTTTACCTATTTATCAGACTCTTTCACAAACAGTTTTTTAGTTCTTTAAAATTAGGAATAAATGGAATGATATAATTTAGTATACACATATTCCATATCCACCTATTATGTGATGCGTGTCAAATATTGATACTTCTTATATTTAAGAATAATCAAACCACAACAGAATCTTTTGATCTATATTTTCTTAAATTATTATGATAAATAATATACTCATAAAACAAAACTTAATTGAAAAATCAATGAATATCAATGCATTAATTATACTTTTTTATTATAATACAAAAATTAGTAAATGTATATTTAATTACCACACAGATACTAATTATTCTTTCCCGTGTTTACACCTGTAACGCTATCGATATTTTTGCCTAACTATTAATATAAATACTAACACTATATGCTACTGCAGTAAGCTGTATATGGTAAATCTGGGGCCCGAGCAATGGCTCCATGGAGAGGTTTACTCGACGTCGCATGTTCAGACCTGCTGATTACTTATCATAATTGTTGAATATATGTGCAACGGTTCTCGACATCCTCCAGAGGGGGATTTCTCTACACAATTAAACGTGCTCCACAATGCGTATTGCACCACCCACATGCGACTCTAAACAGACCGAGCGCGCACGACCTTCGGAGTCATATCTACAACTTAGCGACACACCTAAGTACGCTATATGAGGGATAAATAGGACCCGAATAATGAGGTATCCTATACTCAGTCAAGATAAGATTGTCTATGTACTGTCACATATACCATCGACTATGAGCTATCGTGAGCTGATCATGATCGACCCGAGGGTTAATATAGCATAGAGGTCCTATTAGGCTCCAGGCCCATTAACAAGTGGTGAGTTATTGAAAGCAATACCGGTGTAGATAATTGGTCAATCTAAGTATATCTATTAAGAATAGTGATGAGTAATAATAAACAATTTAATCTAATATATAAATGTAAGATTATTAATTTAAAAATATAATATAGATAATCAGGATAATAATATGTAGTGCAATCTCTACTCCCGGAAGAATATAGCCGCGCATTGTTTGCCTGTTCTTAATTAAGGTTAATTCAATATAATATACTATAGTCTCTCTAAGTAAATGCTGGTTGCTCTCATATCTCAACAATATAACTCCCAACGTTATCAAAAGAAAGAGCATGCGGTACATGGCACACGATGACGCCAACCCAATCAAACAACGTACACTATCATCCACTCTACATTAGTTATTTAATTATTATAAATAAAGCTATATATATTCATACTCACAGGAGGATCATATAATAATAATATTATATATATAATATATATAATATTATAATAAAATATAGTCCAAATATACTATAGTATAGTTAAGATGATCTCATATATAAGTTAGATTACTTAATAATGACCACTTAGTGATCAATCATAATATTATGTGAATTCGCAGTATATTGTTAATTATATATACAAGCGGACATCTATAAATCACTAGAAGGTAAGAAGTACTTCTCATAGTTAGATAAGGAATAATACCTGTGGTGTTAGATATGATAGTCAGGGTGTGTAATTATATCAATAAAGGAAGAAGAACTCAAATACAGGATCCCATATAGTTGTGAATGTGTGATCTGGATAGCTAGAGTGAAATATAAGGTCACGATGGCTTGGTGGCCATACAGTCATAAGTTGATAGATGGCAAAGACCTCATAATAACTTAGAACAGTAAGGACCTAGTCGGTGAGATGACTCCATTTTGACTTATATTCAACTATAGTGTCTTAACATAAGGTCAACCCTCCCACACATCTGATATTCAGCACTTCGCAACACACCAAACCACAACACACATCATCATCACCACACAGGATTATATAATCAGATATGATATCATTCATCTATACCTCATTTTATGATACATACATAATACGAGCTACAGCACACACACATACACAACTATTATAATAATGAGCATGTATCTAAATCACCGCTCCGCCTCTCCTGTAGACCGTATCTCTCGTACTATCACATCTACTAACTCAATCCTTGTTTTACTTGTATGTTGAGTACGTGATTGATATTAAACATCTGGGCTTCAGCAATACTATCTCACATGCCAAAATCTTGGTATTATAATAGATAAAGAATTGTATTATCAGGTAAAAATATTGATCTATGTGTGTCTGGTGCTGGTCGTGACTCTCCGTTACTGAGATGTGATCTCTCCTAGTAAAGTGCTATCTTAATCAATGCCAGTAAATGTGGAAGGTTATATGGACATAGTAGGTAACTCAAGCCTCGATGATGGCGATAATGAAGATGTCAGTGTGAGATGTGTGCCGCCAAGGTCGGCCATAGTGAGAATGTTGTTCAGTGTGTGTGTGAGTGTGTGTGACTCGAGTGCCTATGCTCAGTATAAGATAAGTGGCAAATCAACTCGTCTCAGAACATTAAAATTCAGTCTCAATGGACACAAGTGTAAAGATAATAAAAAACTGCAAGAAGAATCTCTATCCAACTCGATAGAGAAAGCTTAATGCCATCATATATATCCTAGAGCCATAATCTGCATATGTAACTCACTATGGAGTATGTCTCCTCAAATTGCTACTTATTGAGTATCCAACTATCTAGCACACATCCATCGAGCGAGCACCACTTAAATACAACAACAACACTCACAGACACGCTATATATATATCAAATATTAATAATCTATAGATATAGTAAGATGAAGTCAGACGCATCACATATTAACTGAGGAGAACTAATATAGAGAGGAGAGGAATTATATATGACGTAGTATATATAGATGGAAGGAGCATAGATGTGAGAGTAACTATAGAGGAGGAGATAGATATATATATATAATTAATTAGTCTCTATATATGAATCAACGTATGGAGTGAATAGAATTACTGAGCTTATTATATATATATTACTAGTGTGATATGTTTATATAACTAGAGAGAAGTGAGGAGAGAAAACTAGAGAGAGAGGAGATATGTTGTTATAGTGTGATAACTATATTTTGTCTCTCGTGCGTGCTCTAGTTCCTCCTAGATATATATAACTTAGAGAGAGACGTTAGGAAAAAGAGATGTAATGCAATGATACGTGTACTTGGCGAAGAGGTAGGTTTAAAAGGGCAGTTAATGAATAAATGCTGGGAAACGATAAATTTATAGTGCAAGCGAAACACAACACGAGCACGCACAGAGAACAGAATCCTTATAAAATATGATGGAAAGAGAAGAAAGAGGAATGATAGACAGAAAAAATAATAAGTTATAATAAGAGAAGAACGATACTGACATAATATATAAGAAAAACAAAGCAACAAAAATCACAGACAGAGAGTGGAAGAGAATGAGAGCTTGATGAATCAGACAAGAGTAACTAGTGAAATGGATATGGTGGAATGAGCTAAAATAGATATAAGCTATATTATTGTAAAACGACTAGTAAAGTTAAATATGAAAGCCCTCTATCACACTTATAATCGTCAATCATTAATAAATGGAAGTGAAGGGTGAGGCTATAAAATATATATTTACATATACTGGAGTGGCCCAAAAAGACTCTGTAGAATGTAGGCTAGTCAAGGTGGAGGTATAAACATCTATCCTCTAAATAATACGTATCAGATATAAAACCACATACCTTGAAAACGTACTGATATCACATTGAACCTATCTATCTGCACCATACCTACAGGCACTTATGTAGATACAATATTCACATATGAGCAGGTGTATGGATATATGATCTGTGTGTAGTGCACCGGTCAGAGTGGGCTCGTAAGGCAGTGTGGTGGAGGTGGTCTGGGGATGAGTATGTGTCTGTGCGAATAGGAGGCCGGGGTTGGTATACTCCAACTGTGTGAATCGTGTATAATTAGAATAGGGGACTCAAATCGATAGTCCAAGCATTGTAGAGACAGCAATAGTGGTCAAGAAATATAGATCATGAGCTCACGTCTTGACATAACAAACACAAATATCACAAAAATTGAGCTCTCTATATAAAAAGGATAAAATAATAGCGATAATGCAGCGAAAGAAGTAAAATACGCACCATACATTGACTACTTATTATGTGATTGAATAAGACTAGAAAATAATCTCAGTGTGCGAAAGTATGTAATTTCAGTTAATCATGTGTAATCCACATATAAATCATCTTATGCTTCTCTACATATTTGTAATAATCACTCACATCACGCTTATCTATATACACTCACTCTCTCTCTCCTACTCCAATCCATCACTATATCTCTCTAAACGGTTTGTGTGCTTTATTAGTAATAGATTATTCTTTTATAAAGCAAATATATCATAACTGCCTGGTTTGTCTTCAGTAGTGTTTCTAAGATAGGATGAAACGATAATATACTCTCGTACATTGTAGGACAAATATAAAAGTAAGCCTTCAATAATGATCAATAATAAATATTAAACAATATATTACTATATTTCAATTATGCTTCTAATAAATCAATTACACACTCAAAAATATATTGTTTTCGTAATAAGCTAAAAAATTTACCATCCTCTGATTATATATAGTTATTTAATATATTATATATTATGTTCATCGGAATTAGCGTATCTTATCCTGTCGTCCTCTGTCTCATATATCTATCATTTTGCACTCATAAATACCTCCACTCTCTTGTACTTGGTCTATTTTAATCCATTACTGTTTCATTTGTTATTATACTATTATCTCTTAAATTCTAAATTCACATATCTATAGATAAATCATATATTCTATATATAATGAAAATCTTATTTTTTCTTTCTCTATCATATATAGTTAAATTCTCCAATGAGTTATTCTAACGATGGTAATTCTATTATAATACCTCAAAGTAAATAGATAGATATGAGGAATTAGTAAGATAAGAGGCAGAGTAAGATACAAGGGGGGTATTCACAAGTGTATGAAACTGGAAACGTATTTACCAAATCAGAAATGAACAATAAATGAAATATTTTCTTCAAAAAGGGTTGGTTCAAAAATTATCAAGACTGAAACTGTATGTACTGATAGAAATAAACTGTTGTTGCCTGGTTAGGGGCCAGAATAAAGACACAAGAGAAGAAATGAGTTAAAGAAAATATATTAAGAAAGAACAAGCATTATACAAATGAGAAGGTGACAATCTTATCAACTGTTCGCTGAAAATTGACTTTCCCTTAAGTGCAGAACCTGCTGCTATTTATAGTTGAAAGAGTTCATGTGTGCATGGTAAATCTTATTATAATGGAGATTCTTGCTTTTCGTCTGTAACCCGAAACTAAATCACTACTCAAGTTCACAAATTCCCTTTGTTATTGACGTCACATTGACCATGAATATATTTTATTTAAACCTCAATTATTGATAAAATTGTTTACCTTATTAAACCATATCTACATACTAACAACATACAATTATATTTATATATACAACAAAATAGCGGTTTACAGTGTGAAGGGGAAGGCTAATTTGCATATTGATATAAAAAAATCGGATTGATAAATATGTGCTTAGTATTATTGATTTCTAACTGTTGGTTTATGATAATGAATATAAGGCAAACATTCTTCAATGAATCTTAAAAATCCGTTAACAAGAAAAAAATAACTGTCATTTTATTCTTCACTTCCTCTTTTAACTAAATACTTTAATTAGAAAAAATAACAATGAAAGACGAGAGTGATGGAAGAGTAAGTTTCAGTTGTTCTATTTTTCGATTATACCACCCTCTGTTTCAAATCTTTTTATCTGCATTCTTATTTAGTTTCATTAGCGTTTCTAATTTAATATAATATATTATTACATTAAAACTTAAATACTTGCACCCGGAGGGTGCATGTATTTGCTAGTTACCATAACATAAACAATGAATGAAATGTTTTTTTGTTTGTTTTTTTCAAAATAGTCCCCTTTGTATTCAACACACTTATTCCAGTGAATTTTTGATTGGACAAGAAGTCAATGGACAGTTTCTCACCTATGTGATTCTCAAACCAAGTTGCAAAATCGTATAGGTGAGAAACTGACCATAACCATGTGCTGTTGACTTTATATCCCCACTATCCTAACTTAGATATATTGAACACTATTTACTTATAATTACTATATTTACTGAGGTAAAAAGTAGGGATATATTCTGCGTTATTCAGACTATTGTCCATTAGGTTATAAGTTCCTAAAATTCAAACTGAATTGTCTAATTGGACACATGGTGATAGGTAGTTAGGTTAAGACAGTTCTAAGTGACAGTTATCTCTGGATTCCGGGTTCAATCCTAAGTAGAGTCAGTAACATAGAAAAATAATTAACACAACTCCTACCCCCAGCTATGGTTGCGGAATGAGAACAGGATACCCCATTGGACTAAATAAAGGGTTAGGTTCAAGTTCCGTGATGGCTCCCAATTACAACAAGAAAGTTCCTGGAGTCCGAAAAGAAGGTTCTTGAGTCCGACAAGAAATACCTGAAGAAGCCCGGAGTGCATATCGGCCGAAACATTGTACAGATAACAATTAGGTTTATAAGTTCCTAAAAATTCACACTGGATTGTCCAATTGGACACATGGCCTAGTGATAAAGGAGTTAGGTTAAGGCAGTTCTAAGTGACAGTTATCTCTGGACTGCAGGTTCAATCCTGGTCAAGGGCATCAGTAACATAGAATAATAATTAACACAGCTTAATGCCTCTACTCCAGCTATGGTTAGCGGAATGAGAACAGGACCCCCCCCCCGTGACTGAATAAAGGGTTAGGTTCAAAGTTCCATGATGGCTCCTGATTACCACAAGAAGGTTCCCGAGTCCGATAAGAAATACCTGAAGAATGCTGGGGGCATATCGACCGAAACGTTGTACAGATAACAATGAAGATGAGGACAATAGTCTGAATAACGCAGATAATACTAATCATCAAGCCTCATCTCAAACATTCAGAGAAATAGGGGATATATTCAATTTTATTTCTAGTTATAATATCCTATTCGTTTCATCTTAGTAAAATAAATTTCTGTTTTAGATATGTCTGATTGGTTGGATTTTATGGCATGTCAACCGTTAGGGGTTATTTTATTTGAGATGTTTTGATTTATTCATTCTTATTGGGTATTGAAAATTTTTTCTAAACTTGTTTTTTTAAACACGTTTTTTAAAAGTCATTCTTTAATCTATTTAACCCATAGATGGGACCCTAACTGGTACTAACACTCTGGGTCAGAGTGGACCTGGGAGTAATGTTAATGAATGGGTACTCAACATTCTCCAGAGTTCCACAATTGGAACTTCACCACTAGATGCAATTTGAATTTCTGGGTCAGAGTGAAGTGTATTAGTGGTATGTGAAATGCAAACAGCCTCATCAAGAATTTGTACTTTGGCTGCTTTATCCATTTCCTACTGTTGGGTCAGTAAAATGGTAATTCCAGATGGACATAAGTCCAGAATAGTTATCTTCCCTTGCTGCCAGGTTTTCGCCAGTTGAGAGCTAGAGTATTTAAGTTGTAGCCAGGAAATTCTAATTCTCTTTCTCTCGGGCCAGCAATGACTTCACATGGTTTAGGCACTTGGCGTGTCTGCCTCTTAAGTAGGTGGCTTTACCCCCAAACCAACTATCAGTAAGTGACATTCCTTTAGAAACTCTGTATCACTTTTTTAGGACACAGTCCAACATTCTTATAATGTGTTTATGTATCTCTTCAGTATATCTATCTTGTACCTTGTAATAAGTATATGTACATCTGTCTTGTATGTATTTTCTCTATGTGCTGACGAATTAAAGTCTATGTTTGTTATTATATATAGCTTCTTTGTTGGAGTAATTTATTTACACATATGTACCCACATTGGAAGGTTACTATGAGCTTTCCAACTTATTATAAGAACTTAACATTTTATTCTACGATGATAACGATTATGTCATGCACTTAAAAATTCTGAAAACCTGGATGTGTTATTCATAGAAACTAACAAAGAAATCCAAGATTTATTGCTTTTTTTAAAAAATTTACCAAACATGTACAATGAGATATCAATGATAAATGGCAAAGTGTTATACCTCTTCCTCGTTCGTCTAAAAAACGTGAAAACAATATTTAAATGTCTCGTCATTATTTGTAAGTTTTTCTGAAAACTTTCTCGATTCCACGGAGAAATGCAGCTGAAGTTCATTTATCGCTCAGAGTCGTCAAGACTTTCTACTTGAATGCAGCAAAAATCTTTGAATCAAAAATGGTGTGACATTTAATCCGTGTTGGAGACAGCAGAAAAATTCCTTTCAGTAACCTTTTCTTGAAAGGAGGCATGGCTGCATTTGGAATTTCAAGAAATATCACTTTGCCCTTCGAGACCAGTTTAAAGACACTTTACAGACGAAAGACATTTGATGCGATTTGATGTGTTTTCTTTTTAGAATTACACAGAGTCAGTTTAGCTAAGTCAGTAGAGCATCTGACTAGAAACTACAAGGTTCTGGGTTTGATACCGGCCCTCGCCAACTCAGTGTATGAGTAGCACAGGATCTGTGGCTCTCCATCTCAGATGTCAAAACAAATTCCTTGGTCTACCACTAGTCAGTAGGGCATCCAACTTGGAACCTCAAGATTCCAGGTTCAATACCAGCCCAGTTTAAAGACACTTTACAGATGAAAGTCATTAGATGTTTAAATATGGTATCTTTTTATAATTACACAGGGCTGGTTTAGCTCAGTCGGCAGAGCATCTCCCTAGGAATCACAAGGTTTCAGGTTTGATACCGACCCTCGCCAACTCAGTGTATGAGTAGCACAGGGATCTGTATGGTAAAGTGAGGAGCTGATGGTAGGTGTAGTGCTCCACCTCAGATGCTAAAATAATCTCCTTGGTCAAGTGCTAGTGAAAAGGAGATAGACTCCCTTGCTGTCTGGCTGATAACCAACTATAGGCCACCCCGATGACTTTACTTTTTTTTTCTTTACTTATACCTAAGTGATTTTACTGACAGTTTCTCACCAATGCAATTTTCAAACTTGAGTTTAAAAGAGAAATTTTCGATATGAATCAACAATGAATAAAACAAAATCACTTCAGGATAAAATAACCCAACAAGAGTAGACATGCCATAAAATCCAACTGTATTGTGATCAACTATTCCTTCACCTTTAGTACAACAAATATTTTGATTGCTTCTATTGTGTTATAGCTCAGTTCGAATAAAGTAATCTTCATACAATGACTGCTTTTTACACAGTAGCATTGCAACCAACAAAGCCTGCATCAGATCATGACTCTGAGTTCAGGCATGGTTTCGGGGCTGAAGTATCATTACCACTAACCCAGAGCGCCCCAGCAGTATCTCACAATACCACCAGACTTTGTTGGTTTGATATCAAATTGTAGGATTGCCATATCCACGCTGATGGATCTTTTTGATGTATTTCTTCTTGTCTGGTGAAGAAAGTCCAAGTTTAGTAAAAAATGCCAAGTTTGAGTTGGTAATAAATCCCTGGCATCTGACTTTGATAGAAAATACATCTGTTATCCATCCATTTCTGATGCCTTGTTCTTGTAGATCTTCATATTTTTCCAACTTACGCTGATGTGCCCAGTCAAGATTTTCCTCGAAAGGAACTGTTAATTCAATGATGAAAACTTTTTTTTGATTAACAGACCAGATGACAATATCAGGACACTGAGGTTCTTAACGTTATCTCAGTTGGAAATATGAAAAAGCATAAGTTCCCAAATTTGAACTCGGGTCACTGTGTTCACCAGATTTCTATTGTTAATAGAAAATAATTTGTTACTAATTCTTTATTTTGTTATTTTTATGAAATAAAATCTTATTCTTAGTTTTTATGGTCAAGTCACGTTGAAAGCACCGGTTCCCGCTAGATCACCGAACTTAAGCAGCAATGAGGCTGTTAAATACTTAGCTGGGTGACCATTTGAGCATCAGTATGTATTGTAAGAAACTAAATATCAAAATTACTTGATTCAGAATTAAATGACCCAAAAAGGGTTGATATGCCATAAAACAGAACAAAGCAACCAACCGGTTGATTTATCTGCTTTCATCTGCAATATACCACTCCTTTTTTTTTTTTTTTTTTTTTTTTTTTTTGAGGCCCGTAGCGTAATGGCTACTGACATAGAAAATGGGCATGGCGAAATGAGTTTAAATCTTGGATGATGCTGTTTGCTTTTCACATAGTGCTAATACCCTTGAGAAAAAGTATAAATCTACTTATTATCCAGCTATGTTGATTTGTTGCAACATTCAAATCACACATGGAGTAAACAATGCACAATAGGTCTGTGCACCAACTCCCATGATACTACCAACCACAGCGCATATATTCCACACCTTGAACTGCTTCAGTCACGTGATATAAGCACCACAAACTAGCACATACCAAAATATTGCACAACTTTCCTCTAGTATTATAACCTGTATTATAAATAGTATTATAAATGCAGCCATATTATAGGTGGCTGTGACCTTAACACTTCATGGTGTCTGCCATATGCAGTTAAATGAGGTGTGTTCCAGTGGTAGCTCATCTATAGGCCCTGCAGAACTGACCAGGAAGAAGCAACAATAATAGCTATTTAATAGACTTAATTGAATTTATTTATATATATATATATATATATATACATACATGCACACACACTATATTTATCATATATAAAATATATATATATAAAATAGTGTACATATATATATATATAAATACAGCGTGCAATATATATATATATTATATATATATATATATATATAATCAATGGTAATATTATGGGTTTACACTCATAACTTGAAGTTTCATGGTAATCCAATCATCAGATGAGTTCAATGGTTGAGATCTTAAAAACCAGTTGTGAAATGGTTGAGATTTAAAAACCAGTAATTTTTTTATTATTATTATAAACCTGCTCTGCTTTATTAGCATTGAGCACCTTTTCATGCCAACACTTTTCTCATTTTTTCATTCTCTATTCATTATATATTAGCAGCAGCACAGATATCCATGACAATCTCTTGCCAACCATCCCAATCGCTCATCGCTCTTGGAAGGTCCTCCACATAGCATTCGGTATCCGCACAGAGTTAATCAATGTTGGTTTTTACTGGACAGCTGGCCCAGGCATGCGCATGTGCTGGTTTCCACCAGAAGACATCACTTATGAGTTCATCCTCGCTTCTCCAACAGTGTCCAGCATGTCTTGTCTGACTCACTCGAATAGTTTATGTAATAGGTGGCAGGTGGCCGTACAGCTGCTTTCTTGTAGGGTGTAGTTTCCACGATTTGTCTAAGATCGCATATATATATATATATATATATATATATATATGATATTTCTATAGATTTGCTGTCATTCAGTATTTTTGGCTGTTATCAACGTCTATGGTGCAACCATACAGTAATACTGACACATTGTGTGGTGGAACCAGAAATTTCCGAACCCCTCCGCACAGTCTATAATTTCTCTTAATTTCTCATTCCTATTGAAAAAAGGGAAAAATTTTTTTTTTTTTTTTTTAAAAAAAAAAAAAAAAATTTACCTTTTTTTTCAACAATTCCAACCAACGTATAACCATCTATCAATGAATTTCTCTGATGAGAATTGACCGAAAAAAAGAATTATTTATTTTAGATTATACATCTAATTATAAGGGTACCCTAATTTTCTTTTTAGAAATTTTTTCCTTCTCTTTCATGATGAATACGCTTCTATGTGTCCTCATATATATATATATATATATATATATATACAACACACACACACACAGTATCTATCTGTCTATCTATATGTATGAATACAATATGTATATATATATATATATATATATATATATGCGTGTGTGGGTGTGTGTGTGTTGTGTGTGTGTGTGTACACACTTATTATATAATATTTCCATTGATTGCTGTCATTCAGTATTTTTGGCTGTTATCAACATCTATGGTGCAACCATACAGTAATACTGACACAGCTACATCTTGGGAGAATTCCCATTTTATTTTATCCGACCAATCAGATTTCCATATAGTTGTTGATCTGTCAGTAAGAGTTTATATTCACAAAGATATTGCTGATAATAAATCTATATCACAGATATTTCAAATATCATTCGGTTATTTTGGTTGACATGGCAATTTTGTCATTATTTTCACAAATCAAATCACACTGTAATTTATATTCAATTTCTGTCACATTCAGATCTCAAACAAACTTAATGTTTCTTTCATAAATTTGTTGGATTTTTTAGTATTTGTATTTTTTTTTTTGGGGGGGGGGCTTAGCTAGAGTTAGATGTGTCCATTGGGGTAGGTTGATTTTTCACTTTTTTAAAATATCAAATTATTCATCAATGCGAAAGTTGTGTATTAGTATAGTGAATATTGATGCCAAAAATTAGATCTTTTATTTACTGAAGAATAATTAAAGTTCCAATTACCGTCGAACTGGGAAGACAAGGCAACAAACGGTTGTAACTGAAATACAAACCCGAATGTCACAAAGTCTACTGCAGAATGACAGGATATATATAAGACTCCACAATGTCATTCAAATCAAGCAGTCCTCAAGGAATGGAATCACCCAAATCACCTAAATTCATGAATGGGTCATTCTTGATTTCTATATATACCAATTGTCTTGGACACTGCTTAAGTTGTACTTAGTTAGCTGCTGTTATTCAAACCAACAGTAGACTTACTGACTTCAATATTTACACCATTATTTGAGGAAATAGTATCAAAGATCGTTGGCTAAAATTCACAAAAAATCCTTGTTTTTACAACATTTGGCCTAGAAATTGGTTTAAATATTTACCGTTTTCAGTATTTAAATCAGAAATGTTATTTTATTTTATTAAAATGAAACAAATAAAATATTATAAATAGAATTCAAATTGAAAATGTGTACCCCCCCCCCATCGCCACTGACACCTAATATGCTGATTTTTACCTCATTAATTAAACTGTAACAGACGATCTCTAATTCAAATTTTTAGCTACAGGTATGTTCACAATTTATGTTTGCTCATAAATTGTAACACATGCCCTAATGATGATTTATTATATCTGTATGAACCCATTATTGTCAACAGAACAAAATTGATATTGACTTACAGAAATGTCACACTAAAATCACCAGTGTTCTTATAGATTACCGAATATAAGCAATGCCTTTACTTTCTTGATTTTTTACTTACTTCTTATTTTGTTGAACACCAGCTTGGAGAAAAAAGTTAGGATAATGAGGCACCTGAAATATTTTATGCATAGAAGTCTAATTGAAGAAAAAAAAAGAATAGTACAGCATTTTTCTTTTTCCATGGAAAAAGTATTCATATCTACACTGAGAAAAATATCGAAGGTTTTCTGGAGAAAAAAAAAAATCTCTAAATTTCTCTAAATTCATTTGGAGAAAAATCTAAAAATTTTTCTTCAGTTTCGAATGATTGTAGATTTCTTTTTTCCTTTTTCATTAAAACAAAATATTTTACAAGTATTTCTTTTTTTTTTTTCAAAAAAGAAAATTTTCCAGAAGAGGATGAGTACGAATTAAGGGACAATCAAATTCACTCCCCCCCACCCCGATTCCCCAGTGTCAATGGTTTTTATGTATTTGCCTTTTTCTGTGTTGTGTAAAAATCAATTTATAAAATCAGATTAACACAATAAAAATTGTTTTGTTTTTTTAAATTTGTTTTCTTATTATTTGTTTTTTTGTTATCTGACAAACAGAGAAAAAAATCTCTTTTTTTGTCAATGATTTTTTTTCATTCCTTTAAGTAACTTTTCTTGAAAGGCCTCTTAGATCACTAAATCACCTGATTTCAAAATGACTTGATTTAGCACTAAATGACTCAAAAAACAGTTTATATGCCATAAAACAAAAATAACCAACCATCACAGGTACTTCAATATATATATTATATATATATATATATATACATATATATAATAAAGATAATCTAATGAGTCAGACGAACCTACTATTAGTTTCGCATAAAGCTCTTCAGGGCTAAAATCTGACTCTGAGTCAGATTTTAGCCCTGAAGAGCTTTATGCGAAACAAATAGTAGGTTCGTCTGACTCATTAGATT
Organism: Doryteuthis pealeii; assembly: GCA_023376005.1. Taxonomy (NCBI): domain Eukaryota; kingdom Metazoa; phylum Mollusca; class Cephalopoda; order Myopsida; family Loliginidae; genus Doryteuthis; species Doryteuthis pealeii. The sequence continues at coordinate 8,167,974 of CM042166.1, read as the reverse complement.
ATCTTTATTATTTGGCTCTACTTAGGTATCGAGCACTTTTTTACATATTAGCTTTCTCCTAGCGGTTATATGAATATATATATATATCTTATATACATATATATACATATAAATGTTTTTTCTTTAGGCCAAATACTGTACCAATAGATATTTTTGTTGGTACGAATATCTTGTCCTTCTTTTTTTTCAAAAATTTTTTTCTTCCTGGTTGATGTTTGGTAGTATATTTTTACAATCAAACTTTCTGCTGGGTTTTTTTTCTCTCCGCAAGGATCTACCAACACGCTTGGTATATAAATTATATATATATATATATATATATATATATATATATATATAATGGACTCTCTCGTCAATTTTCGACACATGAGGGTTCATACACACAATGAACACCCACACAGGGATTTGTTTATAGTGGTGAAGGCTTGTGTTGGACCATCCACACTTTTTGGCACAGTCGATAGGAAAGAATTGGTGCATCAAGGGTTGCCACAAACCCAATCAATGACTGACCTCAGCAATTTTGAATTCAGAGTTATCCCTCTCCTAGACTGGTTACCTACCCAAGGCTGAAGGGCCCAGTCTGCCCTACTATTTAGCCCATAGCTGGAGGGAGAATATATGGATTCATACCTTTCCTAAGGGTATTAGCGCTATGTGAAATGCCAACAGCTTCGTCTAGGAATTGAACTCGAATCGACGAGCCCATTTTCCACGACTCTAACCACTAGCCCACGCGCTTCATATATATATATATATATATGAGTATGAAAAGGTGGAATGAAAACATCACACAATGCTGTTAAAAAGAAAACAATTTATAATATAATCATAGCTGATATTGATCAATATTTCGATTTTACAAAAATCATCATCAGAGCTCATTTACTCCGTGGTGTTTGGGTCGGAGATAAATATATATATATATATATATAGGAGAGAGAGGGGGAGAGAGAGAATTAGATAGATCTCTTAATTTATAAGGATTTATCACAGGTCGTATTTAAAGTCAAGTCTCACTGAAATCACCAGTTCCACTAGATCACTAATGTTAAGCAGGTTTAGATTAGAGAGAGTTTCTAGTCAGATCGGCCAAAACCACGACGGTGGTAAGTCGTGTTATGCACGCAGCTGACTCAATCTGCACAGGTAGTCTGGTGGGGATTTCAGAATAAATATGATCTAAGTTAAATCGAAGTCTTGTGTTATTATCTAAAAACTACCAATGACACAGGGCTTCTGATAAAGAGAAATCCCCAATGGAAGACCAGACACAAAGTCCCCAAGACAAAGTCCAGATGCTAGAAGAGACACTAGAAGAGACGCTAGAAGAATAGAAGTAAGAAAGTAAGGAAAGAGAGTATACAACACTTCCGCATGGATGAGATCAACCTCACAGCAGCACATCTGCTCTGCTTCAATCCCCGGTTGCATCTAATTCTCCACATTAACTAATCACACGGGATTTGTGCTTCTAGGGGTCAGAGTTACCAACAGTCCTGGTATTTTTCCACAGGCCCCCTTGAATTCTCGCTACAGGGTCTGTCAACAATTTATGCTACCACATAAATTGTAACACATCCAAGTGTAGTTCTCATCTAGTCTTCTTCAAGCATTTTGTTAAAGTCATGGTGTAGCCATACAATAGTACTGACATGGCTACAACTTGGAAGAATTCTTGTTTTATTTTATGAGGGAGATCAGAATTCCCTATGATCATTAACATGTTAATAGCAGTCTATACTTTATCTATATGTACGTTGACATTGCTTTTGGTTGATTCGATATTGCTGGTTGACCAGCACTGGTATGTCCATGTGTAGTAGTCCATAGAAGAACATCACTCATGAGTTTGTCCTTTCATATCCAGTAGTGCCCAGCATGTCTTAGTTGGCATTATCCATTCTGGGAGTTTATAGAGCCAACTATTTACATCAAGGGTTAGTTTAGCTTAGTCAGTAGGGCGTCTGCCTGGGAACCACAACATTCCTGGTTTGATACTGGCCCTCGCCAACTCAGTGTATGAGTAGCACAGGGATCTGTGTGGTAAAGTAAGGAGTTGATGGTAGGTGTGGCGCTTAACCTCAGATGCAAAAACAATCTCCTTGGACTGGCTGGTACTGATTTTAAGCCACCCCGATGACTTTACTTTTTAAAAATATTTCCATCAAAACTTTATAAATTTAAAATTTTAATTTCAAAATTGAAAAAAAGAAATTGATACTTCATCAAATTTATGTTACTCATTTTACGTCTTCAATTGCAATTAACTTTCACAGTTAATAAGGTTTTAATTTTCAGCTATCATCATTTCTAATTAACCAGTTTGTCATACTGACCTATGATTGATGTTTTCATGAGAAGGGGGGAGGGGTAGTAGTAGTAGTAGTGTGGTATGTGGTGTTAGTAGTAGTGGTGGTAGTGGGTTGGTGTAGTAGTGGTGGTGGTGGTATAGTAGTAGTAGTAGTAGTGGTGGTGGGTTGTGGTTAGTAGTGGTGGTGGTAGTGGTGTAGTAGTGTGGTAGTAGTGGTGGTGTGTGGTAGTGGTAGTAGAGTGGTGTGTAGGTGTGTAGTGGTAGTAGTGGTGTAGTAGTAGTAGTAGTAGAGTGGTGGTGTAGTAGTAGTAGTATATAAAAATGAGGGGCGTCGTGTAATCATTAGAGTCATAGGAAATTAACTCAAAGCTGTTTGCATTTCATATAGCATTAATACCGTTGCAAATAGATATTTTAAAATAATATACTACATCAAAATAGTTGATACATTTGCACATAAATTTCATACACTAAATGTAACAACCATTATGGGACAGAAACAGTATTCTACTGCCTCTGTCCCAAAATAATTGTAACATCTGCATATGCCTTCAACTACTCTCCCTTCAGCTATGGGTAGATAGTAGGGCGGACTGAGCTCTCAAACCTTAGTTAGGCAACCAGTCTAAGAGAAGGAAAACTCTGATTTCAGACAAGCTAAACTCTAAAAATCTCTTAAAAATTGTAAGGCAGCCAGGGTTCTTTAACCTTGGCTAGGTAACCAACCTAGAAGAAGGAAAACTCTGTTAAACTCCACTTAAGAAATGTTGTATTTTGTTGTATATAAGGTGTGTGCCTGTTCCCTGCTTATACTTATAGACTGGCCAAGGTCATGTGATTGACTCTTCTAACCAATCACTGGCAGTACTAGTGGTCTGATAAGATACTTAAACCACCCATGTTGGTAACACATCAAATACACACTCTTAGACGACGCACATAGGATTTCCGGGATCTTTACCAATACTCACAAAGGACTTATACGATTACCAGTAACTCAGGACACTTTAGTAACCAAAGGATTCACATAGTCGACTGACTCTTTATCAAGGATTCCACCAGATAAGCGCTTCTGCTATAAGGCCAAATAATGGCCCTTAAAAACTTAACACACATCCTGCTCGTGCAGAGGGTTTGGTAGATATATATTTGATAAAATGATTGCTGTTTGGAGATAGTTGCTAATTGATTGAATGGGGCCTCTCCAATCACCCAATCTAACTCAAGCAAGGGCCAAAGTGGAGTGTTGCATGTCACGAGACTATTTAGTACTGCTCAGCCACCACAATCCTGCTCTTCAGGCATTACGGGTTGGCACCCATTGCCAACAGGTGGCCCCATGGAGTTGCAAGGGCACATGCTAGGTTTAACCCTCTGCAGAGGTGCAGTCAGCATATTCTACAATAATGGTTCTCAACTTTTTTGTTTGTATCCATTCAATTCCTATTTTAATCTAGTAGACCACCCCTATATTAGTTGAATAGAGTTATCTGCCCCTGTGTTTAGTCTGAACAAAGTTATCTGCCCCTGTGTTTAGTCTGAACAGTGTGATCTGCCTTGGAGAGAAAAATAAACAAGACAGAAGCGGCCATTAACAATTTGGATCTAGATGTTTGAACTGCTGACTACGTCTTCCATACTTATTAACCCCCTCCATAGCCATTCGATGTTGAAAAATTCAATTGTATTTTTATAATTAAATACGTTTTAGTTGACTGGACCCAAAAACATGTTATATAATCTAATGGTCTATATGATACTCGGTTGAAAACCATTGTTTTACAACCTCAGCTGACAGGGTGGCCTTTTTTCTTTTTTTTTTTTTTTTTTTTTTTGATGGTGGAGAAATTTTAGCCTCTCTAAAGGATACGGTTCAGAATATTCTAAGCCCTAACAATACGACTTTATACAAATTGTATTTCTAGAATTATTAAACAATAGAGAAAACATTTTCATATTCTGACAAATATTAAAGCTATTTAGAACAATATGGTTGCTAGGGTTTGATATGACTAGCCAATTGATCAGAATGGGGCCTCTCTGATACCCATCTACCCCAAGCAAGGGCCAAAGTGGACTGTTGCATGCCATGAAAACTACTTAGTACCTGGGTTACAAAGCACTCAGCCACCACAATCCTGTCCTTAAGGCATTATGGGTTGCCACCCATGGCCAACAGGTGAACCCGGTAGTGGTAGTGGGGTTACCCTTCTGCAGAGGTACAGTCAGCATATTCTACATCAATGGTTCTCAACCTATGTACCCCTTTGATTCCTATTCTACTTTGGTGGACCCCCTAAAAATGTCATTGTATTTTTTATAATTAAATACTTTTTACTTGACTGGTCAAAAAAAAATGGTTATATGGTCCAGGGTGGGGGCTATATGACACTTTCGTTGAGAACCACTGTTCTATAGACCAGGATGGACTTTTTTAATGGTGGAGAGGTACTCTCTGTAGGAGATACCATCAGCCTATCTGCAGCTCCTGCTGACAGGGTGACCTCTTTTTTCTTTTGGTGGTGAAGAGATCTGACGCTCTGCAGGGGATACAGTCAGCCACATTCTACAGCCCCAGCTGACAGAGGTGGCCTTTTTTTCTTTTGGTGGTGAAGAGATTCTGACCTCTGCAGGGGATACAGTCAGCACATTCTACAGCCCCAGCTGACAGGGTGGCCTTTTTTCTTTGGTGGTGAAGAGATCTGACCCTCTGCAGGGAATACAGTCAGCACATTCTACAAGCCCCAGCTGACAGCGGTGGCCTTTTTTTCTTTGGAGGAAGAGATCTGACCCTCTGCAGGGGATACAGTCAGCACATTCTACAGCCCCAGCTGACAGGGTGGCCCTTTTTTTCTTTTGGTGGTTAAGAGAATCTGACCCTCTGCAGGGGATACAGTCGGCACATTCTAACAGCCCCAGCTGACAGGGTGCCTTTTTTCTTTGGTGGTGAAGAGATCTGACCCTCTGCAGGGATACAGTCAGCACATTCTACAGCCCCAGCTGACAGGGTGGCCTTTTTTCTTTGGTGGTTAAGAATCTGACCCTCTGCAGGGATACAGTCAGGCACATCTACAGCCCAGCTGACAGGTGCCTTTTTTTCTTTTGGTGTGTGTAAGAGATCTGACCTCTGCAGGGGATACAGTCAGCACATTCTACTGCCCCAGCTGACAGGGTGGCCTTTTTTCTTTGGTGGTGAAGGAGATCGACCCTCTGCAGGGATACAGTCAGCACATTCTACTGCCCCAGCTGACAGGGTGGCCTTTTCTTTTCTTTTGATGTTTGAGAGATCTTACCCTCTCTAGGGGATATGGTCAGCATATTCTGAGCCCTAACAATAGAACTTTATACAAATTGGTATCCCTAGAATTATCAGCACATGGAGAAGACAAGTTCATCTTTGCCAAATATTAAAGCTGACGCAAACAGAGTAACTACATAGACTCAGTTCTTCCAATGATTTATTATTCTCTGAAGAATTTATCCAAATGCTAGACATAATGCAGAATATTTGTTCTGTTTCTGTTACCGAAATACAGCCTTGATATTACCTGCAATGTTCACAGAAACCTGGTTGGGTGGGGGTGGGGGTGCAATGAATGTCAAAAGAAAAAAGGCACGTTGATCAAGTGTGAAAGCTGGAGGAAAAAAATGAAATTTGTTGTGGGAATATCAAAGCGAGATGAAAGAAGAAGTAGATATGAAAAGAATGAGAGAATCAATAGATTCAAAAGCTGGGACAAACAGACAGACAGGTAGAATGGATAATAGAAGTGGAGGGGGGAAAAGAGGTAGAAAGGATAATAGAAGGGAGGGAGAGAGAGGGGGAAAAGAGAGGTAGAAAGAATAATAGAAGTGGGAGGGGTGAGGAGAAAAAGAAAATTGTTGTGGAATTGGGAAAGAGAAAAAAGATATGAAGTGTCTAAAAAAACAGACTGAGATAGATTGATAGGATATTATATAGATGTAATATTAGATAGATAGAAAGATAGATAAAAATATTTAGAAGATGTATTATTAGATAGATAGAAAGATAGATAAAATATTAGAAGATGTAATATTAGATAGATAGAAAGATAGATAAAATATTAGATAGATAGAAAGATAGATAAAATATTAGATAGATGTAATATTAGATAGATAGAAAGATATATAAAATATTATATAGATGTAATATTAGATAGATATGGTATTATATATTTATATAGATAGATACATAGATAGATATGATATTAGACAGATAGATATAAAATCATATAGATAGATAGGTAGATAGATATAATATTAGATTGATAAATACAATAATATTATATGAATAGATAAGAAGAGACTGAAATGCATATATATGCATTCATACATATATTTACATTATGTATATATCAAGAGAAATAACTATGAACAGCATAGATAGATAATATAGAGATAAATAGACAGATAAGTAGAAAATCACAATGTTTATATGATATCTACAATTAAAGAAAAACTTTTCCCCTAAATAAACAAGATATATATATATATAAAATATGCATTCATACGTATATACCTATATATATATATATATATATACATTTATAGATGGATATATAACTTTATAAGTTATGTAATTATTTATATCAAGAAAGATAAGTATGAACAACATAGATAGTTGATAGATAGATAGGTAATCACAATGTTTATATAATATATATAATCATAAGAAAACCTTTTTAATATAATGTATTTATACATAGCTATTTATACATACATTATAGAGGATTATATCAAGAGACATAACTATGAAACAGCATAAATTTGATAATATAGGAGATGAATAGACAGACAGACAGATAATTACATGTTTATTTATATTATTTATAATTAATTATAGGAAAAAGCTTTTTTTCCTAAATAACTATGAAATAATAAACATCAATAATGTATAGATAAAAATAATACATATATACTAAATATAATGTATGTTAATGTATGTTCATATAGTTCATTACATAGATTATTACATACTGATTTATCATAGATGGATATATCAAGTGAGATAACATACGAACATCTAAGTAAAATTAGATAAGATAATATACAATGTATTTTTATCTAAATCATACACTAATTAAGGGAAAAACTTATTTTTCCTATAAAATAAACAAATTGTCAGATATTATATAATATATAGTAAATATATAAATTGTATACAATGCAGTCTTTCACATACATAGGATAGGGATGATATATAAATAGATCATGAAGCATATTATCATTACATGTTTATTATATATAATATAATATTTTAATATATATATAAAGCAGGAAATACTTTTTTTTCCTAAATAAACACGTAATTTACGATACATACATATATAATTAGTATTATTATATGTAGATCTCTATATTTCATACATTATAGATAATCATCATATATAATTTAATAGATTGGAGTATTAATCAAGAGAGAATAAGGTCTATGAACAGGCCATTAGATAGAGTAAATTAGACAAACAGATACAAGATAGATAAACACCAATTTGGGTTTATATATGCAATATTATATTAAATATTATAAAGAAAACTTTTTCCAAATAACAGAATTATGTATAAATAATATAGTACAAAATTATAAGACTATTAATACATATA
>CM042166.1:8117561-8159935 GCA_023376005.1 Doryteuthis pealeii | reverse complement strand
ATGACTGGAAATTTGAAACTCACTACTATGTTTTGCAAATCCAGCATTCGTTAGCTATGCTTAGGACTCCTCCTAAAAACCAATGAATTAACTTATTTCTTAGTTTATTTACAGAAAATACATAATAATTCATATTACGGATGTTTCATTGGTGGTGTAATGGTTGGCAAGCTAGTTTTTGCAGATCTATTACTATTGTATAGTGAGTTTGATCCTCACTGGATGCCCTATATTGTACCTTATGTCACATCCCACCAAGTGACAAAATTGGGCTAAATTAACTACATAATAACTTATATTATATAAGATGTATCAAAAACAAACTCTGACATTTTCCAATGTCAAAGGCCAGTTTAGCACCCATTGGTAAAGCATTCACTAAGAATTGCAAAGGTTTTGGTTTTATACTGGTCCTCACCACTCAGCACATTGTGCAGCTTGGATAATCTGATTGTGCCACTTAATAAAGCATTTGGAACTAACAGTAGGTGTTGGTGTTCCATTCAGCAAAAACAATCTCCTAGTCTTGTGCAAGCAAAAAAGAGGACAGACTCCTCACTGTCAGCTGACACTGACAATAGACCACTCCACATGACTTTTTTACTATGATATGGGGCTGATAAACAACTCTGGACTGTGGGACTGTCACAAGGTTTACAAAATTCTTGAACCATTGGTCACTGTACTGTAATCAACTGGCACCTTCACTTGAGATTTGTACTATTTTGTTTATATACATATATGGTATATATAATATAATAATGATGCAGTCAAAAGTTTTACAATATTTGGCAACGGAGGCACAATTCAACAGCTCTGGATGCTTTTGATAGTTCAGGAAAGTGATGAAACACATTGGACTGTGAGATGGCTGATCTTTCTTGAGACTCTCCCAAGTTCTCCATGCCGGATTTTCTTTATTCATTGGTTTAAGCTTACCTGATTCTTGTCTAATTTTCGAGTTCTTTCAATTTGAGCAAAATTTCTTGAACCCATCTGGTTACTGTACTTGATCAACTGCTACCTTCGCCTTTCACACAATAAATGTTTTTAGGTTTGCTTTGCATGGCATTATGGCCCAGTTCAAACTTGTAAAGCATTGTTTATATTGCACTCTCATCTGTTTGGTTTGAAAACAACACACACATCAAGCAATGCCATAACACTCAAGCTGCACCAACAACCAAGATACTGCCAACCACAGCAGATACTGCCACTACTTGAATTGCTTTCGTCATGAGATTTATGAGCACAAATATGCAAAACTTTTAATCACCCTAGTACATACAACAGTAAATTGCCTCTATAACTTAAGCACTGCCTTAGAATCCATGGTTTTTGGTCTACACTGACCTGCCTAATTGGTTGAGGTTCTTGCAAACACAAGCAAAAAGTTTTTGAACCTCCTGTTACATACTGGGATAAACGCCAACTTTACACTATGAATTTTGAAAAAAAAAAAAAAAAAAAAAAAAAAGAATTTAAATACATCAATAATGAATAAAACAAAACATCTTTGGCATAAAATAACCCAACAAGGGTTGACATGCTGTAAAATCCAACCAACCAACCAAGAAATACATTTGTCCAATTGGACACATAGCCTAGTGGATAAAGGACTTAGATTAATAGTTCTGAATGACAGTTATATCTAGACTGCAGGTTCAATCCTGGTCAGGGGCATCAGTAACATAGAATAATAATTAACACAGCTTAACACCTATACCCCAGCTATGGTTAGCAGAATGAGAACAGGTTACCCCCATGGACTGAATAAAGTGTTAGGTTCAAAGTTCCATGATGCTTCCCAATTCCAACTAGAAGGTACCCAATTACGACTAGAAGGTTCCCGAGCTCGACAAGAAATACCTGAAGAAGGCTGAAGGGCACATTGACCGAAATGTTGTACAGATAACAATGAAGATGAGGACAATAGGCCGAATAATCCAAATAATACTAATTATCAAGCCTCATCTGAAAAATTCAGAAAAAAAGTACTTTAACTTTTTCTGATATGAGCAAATGTTATTGATTTTCCATAGAAAACAAAACCTTAAGTTTTTCCAGTATTCAGTTTAATGCTCTAACATTTAAAGAAACATTCTTGATCTCATCTGGATAGATTAGGATTGTAAATTTATTTTAGTGCAAATTTGAAAGTCTTACAGCAAATAGATTGTGTTCCAAGTTAGCGAGGTTCATTATCACAGATGGTGAACAAGATTCAGATGTTTGCCAAAAATATTACAAAACAATGGCTGGTTCAAAATTTACTAGGCAATTTAAAGTTGAATTAGGTTTTGTTATCAGAAAAGAATTACTTTTGGCATCCTAAAAATAATTTACAAATGCCTTTCTTTAAATCAACAAATGAGACTTTTTTTTATAAGGAAAAAAAATAAATAAATAAAAAATAAATAAATATATACTTTGGTGTGGTACCAAGTTTCTTGGTACAAGGTGATTCTAGGCTGGTCCTATTCTCTACCAGTAGTTTGTTGAAGAGTTCAGGTTCCGTTTGAGAGCTCAATGTTTAATTATTGTAAACAGAGCAAAGTTATTTGTGAATAAAAAGGCCTTAAATACCATGGGTATCATGGTTATGGACCATTTCCACTCGTGGGTATCTAGATACCCACGAGTGGAAATGGTCCATAATCACAATACCCCTGGTATTTAAGGCCTTTTTATTCACAAATATATATATATATACATATATATATAATATATAATATATATATATATATATATATATATATAATGAAGACTCAAAACATAAATACCAATCTGGTTTGGTTTGGTTTAGTGGATTTTACACCATGTCAACCGTTGTTGGGTTATTTTATGCCAAAGATGTTTTGTTCTATTAATGCTTGTTGGGTTGGTATTCAAAAATATTTTTTAAACTCAATTTTTTCAAAACTCATTTTTTCCATTTAACCCATAAGGGTACTACCACTCCTGGTCAGACTGGACCTGAGAGTACCAGTGATGAAGGGGTACTCCAAAGCTCCAAAATTAGAACTTCACTCTTAGATACAGTTTAACGTCATACCTAGTATGTAATAATAAATAATAATTAAATCTATTGTGTACAGTGCTCAGGTGAACCACAACTCATCAAAGTCTCATGTCTAGTACATAGAATAATGTATTAGTGTCAGGAACATGAATAGCATACAGTAATAATATACATGTATGTGTGCACGTATGTGAATATGTGTGTGGAGGGAAGTATCAGGTATAGTGTTGGTGGATTACATGTGTGTGTGTGTGTGTGTGTGTGTGACACAAGCTCACACAAAGTAGGTTGGTTGGTTGGATTTTACGGAATGACAAACCTTGTTGGGTTATGTTAAGCCAAAGATGATTTTGTTTTATTCATTCATTTTTGTTGGGTATTCAGAATTTTTTTGAACTCATTTTTAAAAAATTAATGAAGTCATTAAGTCTACTGTTGGTTTGAATAACAGCAGCTAACTAAGTACAACTTAAGCAGTGTCCAAGACAGTTTGTATATATAGAAATCAAGAATGACCCATTCATTAATTTGGGTGATTTGGGTCATTCCATTCCTTGAGGACTGCTTGACTGCTTGATTTGAATGACATTGTGGAGTCTTATAAATACCCTGTCATTTTGCAGTAGACTTTGTGACTATTTGGGTTTGTATTAAGTTACAACCGTTTGTTGCCTTGTCTTCCCAGTTTGATGGTAATTGGAACTTTAATTATTCTTCAAAAATGACATTTTTTAATCTTTTTAACCCATAGATAGGAGGGCCCTAACAGGTACTCCTACTCCAGGTCTGATTTGACCTTGGTGTAATGGCAATGAAGGGGCACTACACACTCCCCGGAATTGAAACCTCACCTCTAGATGCAGTTTAGCATCATACCCAGGACAGACACACACAAAGTAGGATTGATTTTAAGACAGGAAAAATACTATGTTATTGCCTTGGACCTGAAAGTAAGCACATCCTCTGAACTCTGTGCCAAAGGCAGGAACTGTGTTTAGCACATTGCAATAGCTATCTCTATTACTTTAAACTATTTGTGCATCAAAGGCAATAAACAATATGCTACAAGATATACATATAAGTTACAAGGCTGTTAAGATGCCCACAGCTATTTTAAACCTTTACTGGCTTTATCAGGGCAGCCCTCAGGTATTGGCCACATGGGTAAATGCCCAGGGCACTAAAAGCAGAGAGGAACCTGTCATGTGTATATACTCATACTAACGCATAGAATTATCTCTTCAAGAACTTTTTACATACAACTTCATTTGTATGCCTATTATAAATTTTAAATGTACAGGTATCGCCTATAAATAAGAAGACCCCTAACAATTTAAAACATTTTTTTTTTTTACATAAATCTTCATTTTGTATGCCTATTATAAATTTTGTACAGTATTGCCTATGAACCAAGTAACCAATAAGCACCCCAGCTTGGAGTTGTTTTGAAAGGAAGTTTTAAAAATAAAAAAAAATAGTTATTTCATGTTGTTAATTCAATAGACACATTTTTATATTAAAATAGTTTTTATTTTATCAGAAGAGAAATTTACAAAATATTTTTTATGTTTATTTAAGTAAAAGGATGTTGGGACAAAGTGAACAATAAATAACTATTTTTTTTTTATTAAAATCGAAAACTATTTTGGTATAAAAACGTGTCTTTAGGTTGTAAATATACATGAACAAACTTTAAAATAAAAAAAAATCTTACAGTGAAATTCTAATGCAAAACAACCGGGAGTTTACAGTGAAAAGCAAAAGGTGTTCCTTTCAAAACAGCTCCCAGCTGGGGTGTTTATTGGTTACTTGGTCCTCACCTATAAATAAGTAGACCCCTTACAATTATTTTTTACATACATCTCCATTTTGTATGCCTATTATAAATTTTGTACAGTATCACCTATAAATAAGTAGACCCCTAACAACTTTTTTTACATAAATCTTTACTTTGTATGTCTTATGAATTTAAATGTCCAGTATTAAAATAAGTAGACCTCAGAGACCCCCTCTGATAAATTGAACCGTCCCATCAAGTCGTAGCACCTATATGATTATTCTTACCATATTGCTCTGATGGCAAACAACCAACCTTTTTTATCATATGTGCTAGAAGGCAGTGGTCGAGCGGCTTAGTGTTCTGGATATGATGTTAAACTGTATCTAACTGTGAAGTTCCAATTTTGGAGCTATAGGGAGTGCGGAATCCCAGGTCTACTCTGACCCAGGTGGTCCCATCTATGGGTTAAATAGATTAAAAAATTTGAACGCCCAACATGAATGAATAAAACAACCTCTTTGGCATAAAATAACCCATCAAGGGTTGACATGCCATAAAATCCAACTAACCAAACTAAAAACATGAATATATAGCAATCAAAAATAAGTTTTTGGTTAGTTGGATTTTATGGCATGTCAACTCTAGACGGGTTATTTTATGCCAAAAATGTTTTGTTTTATTCCTTCTTGTTTCCATAGATGGGACCCTAAAAGGTACTACCATTCCAGGTCAGAGTGGACCTGGGAGTAATAGTGATGAAGGGGTATTCCACTCTATTCAGAGCTACGGAATTGAAATTTCACCATTAGATGCAGTTTAACGTCATACCCAGAACACTAAGACCCTCGACTACTGCCTTCTAGCACATATGATAAAAAAGGTTGGTTGTTTGCCATAAGAACAATATGGTCGGGATAATCATATAGGTGCTAAGACTTGATGGGACTGGTCAAATGATCAGAGGGGGCCTCTGAGGTCTACTTATTCTAATACTGGACATTCAAAATTTATAATAGGCATACAAAGTGAAGATTTATGCTAAAAAATTGTTAGGGTCTCAACTTATAGGTATTCATAGTTTTAGTAAGAGAGTTTCAATGCTGTAGTGATTATAAACTTATTTGTGTGTAATTTAAAAGAGAATAGAAAAGATTTGTATGAAGATGGAGAGATGAGAAAATAGAGTTTGCTAATAAGACATGACAGGAAGAATTACAATTAAGATTGTCATTGAAGGAATTGGAAAAGACATTTATCATGTAGAGGAATCAGAATTGGGAAAAAAAAAGAAGTCTTTATCAGATAATTACTTTGGTACCAGGTAGGGTTAAAGACTAATGTATCATTAGCACAAAGAAGAAGAGAAATAAGAAAAGGGGTAGTTGAAAATCAGTGGTTAAATGATGATGATGAAGAGTGGTAACAAAAAGAGTAGCTGAAAACCAGTGGTTAAATACTGATGATGAATGGTAAAGAAAGGGCAAGGTTGAAAATCAATGACTGGATGGTGATAATGATAAGGAGTGGTAAGAAAAGGGGCAGTTGAAAATCAATGGTTAAATGATGATGATGAAGAGTGGTAAGAAAAGTAGTAGTGATTAAAATCAGGATTACGAGAAAGAGTTGTAAACATCACGGGTTGCCCCTCACAGCCAACAGGAGGCCCCATTATGGGGGGCAGTTTACCCCTCTGTAGAGGTGCAGTCGGGGTATTTTCTAGCCCCAGCTGAGAGGGCAATCTCAACTTGTAAACAGTTACTACACTACACTCTTAGCAGATGTCCTTGTCATACACCAAATATAATCAGTAAATTAATTTAGTAGCCTTCTTTTGTTGTTTTTTAGTGATTGTAAAATCTTTTGAAAATCCTAAAAACGGTTAAAAGTCGTTGGGGCGGCCTAAAGTCAGTATCAGCCAATCAGCAAAAGAGTCTATCCCCTTTTCACTAGCACTAGGCCAAGGAGATTGTTTTTGCATCTGAGGTGGGGTGCCACACCTACCATCAGCTCCTTATTTTACTGCACGGATCCCTGTGCTATTCATACGCTGAGTTGGCGAGAGCTGGTATCGAACTAGGAACCTTGTGGTTTCTAGCCGAACGCTCTACCGACTCAGCTGAACCAGCCCTAAAAACTGTAAAGATATTAATTATTTGTCTGTAATGTAAAAGAAAATGAAAAATGAAAAAAAAAAAAAAAAAAAAAAAAAAAAGACTTTGGTGATGGGCAGGGGGTGAGATAAAGGAAGAAGAGTTTGCTAATAAGACATGTCAGAAACTAACACAATTAAGATTGTTATTAAAGGAATTAAGAGAAAACCTTGATCCAGCTGTGAACTTAGAATGGATGATGATGATGATGATGCTGCTGATGATAAATGTAAATGGACACCTCATTATAATAATAACGAATCTGTTATATTCATTAAATAATGACCTGAAACCCTGATGTGTTGGAACTGTTTTCTTATATCTAATTATTGTTGACTGGTGGGATTTTACGGCATGTCAATCCTTGTTGGGTTATTTTATGCCAAAAACATTTTGTTTTCAGTTGTTTGGGCACCTCGCATGGTGTAATAGCAAACTAGTTTCGCAGACCATTATTAGTGAGTTCGATCCTCATTGGGCACCCCTTTACTTCTTTGTGTCATATCTAAGCTAAGCTTAGTAAATGTCAATCCTTGTTGGGTTATTTTATGCCGAAAACATTTCGTTTTATTCATTCTTGATGGTATTCAAATTCTTTTTTTTTTCAAACTCATTTTTCTATTTAACCCATAGATAAGACCCTAACAGGTACTACCACTCTGGGTCTGAGTGGACCTGGGAGTAATGGCAATAAAGAGGTACTCTGGCCTTCTTGAGGTATTTTTTGTCATGGAGTTAATACAGTTTGTAAGTAATAGTTATCTCTAGGCTGCAGATTCAATCTTGATCAAAGGCAATAGTAACATAGAATAATTAATACAGCTTAACACTTGTATTCAGTCATGGTTAATGGAATGAGAACAGTCTAACCAGGTGGATTGAATAAAGGGCTTGGTTCGAAGTTCTATGAAGGCTCCTGATTACAAAATGAAGGCTCCCAAGTTCGAAGAGAAGTTCGAGAAGGTTCCCAAGTCCAACAAGAAAAACCTGAAGAACTTCAGGGGTACATCGGCTGAAATGTTGTGCTGATAAACAATAAAGATGAGGACAATAGCCCAAATAATACAAATTAACAAAAGAAAAGACAAAAGAAAAATACAAACAAAAAGATTAATAAGAATAAACAACTTAAAAACAGGAACATAAAAAGAATAGAAGATAAAACAAATATATATATATAGAGAGAATTTTTATCAATCTATATATAGAAGGTAGTAAAAAGTAAGTAAAGTCGTCAGGGTGGCCTAAAGTCTGTATCAGCCAGACAGCAAGGGAGTCTATCCCCTTTTTCAGTAGCACTAGACCAAGGAGATTATTTCAACATCTGAGGTGGAGCGCCACACCTACCATCAGCTCCTCACTTTACTGCACAGATCCCTGTGCTACTCATACGCTGAGTTGGCGAGGACTGGTATCGAACCAAGAATCTTGTGGTTTCTAGTCAAGTGCTTTACAGACTGTGCTAACTCTTTACTTTTTAAGTCCCAGGCAATGCTGGGTAGCTCTGCTAGTCTGTTATATACATCAAACGAAACACTGATGCTGTGTATCGAATTGTTTTCATTTTCCTGATTATTGTAATAAGATTTTTATTCCCTTCTCAGTGAAAAAAACAAATAGATAAATAAGATAATACAATTTTTGAAAGGGTGCCAATGTTCAGGTTCCCCAGGGTGCTAGGAACCCCTAGAGTCAGCTCAAGTTATTACACTTGGTCTCATAAGACATTGAAAGTAATCTTGGTAATTATCTTATTAACAGGAAAAGTAACCCTGGTCCAATGCAGAGATGTTGATAGGTACACATCCTGCATCCTTGACGCACAAAAATCTAAAAGGACAGTAAAATCATATCCATTCGTCCCAATGTTTTCTTTTTTTCTTCCTTCACCATTTCAAGTTAACTGTAAATACATTTCCATAGTTTCTTAGAAACGAACTACACAGGATAGGTTACAAGGTAGGAGTTAGACTATTTTAGTTAGAAATATTTTTAAAAAGTAAAGTCGTCGGGGTGGCTTAAAATCAGTACCAGCCAGTCCAAGGAGATTGTTTTTGCATCTGAGGTTGAGCACCTACCATCAGCTCCTTACTTTACCACACAGATCTCTGTGCTACTCATACGCTGAGCTGGTGAGGGCCAGTATCAAACCAGGAATGTTGTGGATCCCAGGCAGACGCCCTACTGTCTAAGCTAAACTAACCCTTGATGTAAATAGTTGGCTCTATAAACCCCTAGAATGGATAATGCCTTCAGCCAAGGTTTTATAATATCTTAAAAAAGCTCATAATATCTGCCAGGCAGCTTATATGTTCCTGAGGAAAGCTAGGGGAGTAAACCCCTAAAACAAATCCGGGGCCGGCGTCCCTAAGATAGATTAATGCTGAACTTCAGCATTACACAGCAACTCCTGCAACACTGCCATTGCCACACTGCATTGGTTTCTTACCTTTCCTTTGAACACAGCAGCAGTGTGGAGAGTGGGGGGGGCACCTGCTGCTTGGCAACAGCCCATCCTCCATATCAAACTGCCCAGGTTATGTAGTTTAAAAAAAAAAAAAAATTAAAAAAAAAAAAAATGGACACTACTCCATCGTCTTTTGCAGCCAGTTGGATTCAAGCATGTTTTTTAATACCTTTTCGATTGTGAGCATTAAAGTTTCAGTCGTCTACTAGCAATAATCAATAGTTGATAGAATTAATTCACATTTTGTCACAAGACATGGACGAAATCCAATTCTGACGAGAGAGAGTCAGCACGTCCACACTGTCATGAGATTTTGTTCATAGTACTTCTTAAAGGGGCCTCGAAAACTCAATCAATATGACTGGAAAAATGGAACGAAGATGGGAAAAGCCAAGTTAGGACCGGCATTATTGATTGGAACATGTCATGGTTAACAACGGGGGTAACAGAATTTTGCTGCTATTGGCTGGGCAGTTAAGACTGTAATGGTGGAGTGGTTTGCCCACTTGCTCAACTTATCTACTCCTGATCGGACTGTCAAGGTTGACTATGGTGGTAACAGAATTTTGCTTCTACCGGCTGGGCAGTTAAGATTGTAATGGTGGACTGTTTTATGGCATGTCAACCCTTGTTGGGTTATTTTATGCCAAACATTGTTTTATTCATTCTTGTTGGGTATTCAATTTTTTTTTTTTAGATGGGAACTTAACAGTTACTACTACTCCAAGTCAGGGTGGACCTAGGAGTAATGGCGATAAAGGGATACTCCATATTTCCCCGAGTTCCACAACTGGAACTTCACCACTAGAGAATGTATAATGAATGTGATTACCTAACCTCTATGAATAAAATAACCCTAGATTGGTTGACATGCCATTAAAATCAATCAAACTACACTGGATTAAAAGTGTTCTTGACAATTTAGTCTTCAAGAATTTCATATAAAAAATAAAAATTCCTACATCTCATTATTTTCTTCTGCACACTGGTGAAATACCTTCAAAACGTCCAGGGTAATAGCATCTCTGAATGCAGAAATGTGGGGGGTTTCTATTTAATCCTTTAACAGGATGCAAAACAGTTTCTAAGAGGAGTACAGCTGGTGTGAAATCAGAATTTCCTTCTCAATGACTGGTTAATATATGTATTTACCAACCCCTCCACACGAGCATGACGTGACACATGATCAATTTCTTAAGCAGAGTTTACCAGGTTTGAATCAGATTTCCTTCCACTAAACCAGTTGCCATACAAAGATTAATGAGCCTGTTGCATCCTACTTATTACCCATAGCTGGAGGGAGGATAGCTGGATGCATACCTTTCCAAAATGTTGCTATAGTAAGAGCAAAGAGCCCAGACTATTCTATTTTACTCCTAGCTGGATGCATACCTTTCCCAAGAGTTGCTATAGTGAGGGTAAAGAGCCCATAGATGGAGGATATGGATGCATACCTTTCCAAGAGTTGCTATAGCTAGGGTAAAGAGCCCAGCCTAAACCATTTTACCCATAGATGGAGGAGGATAGCTGGATGCATACCTTTCCAAGAGTTGCTATAGCTAGGGTAAAGAGCCCAGCCTAAACCATTTTACCCATAGATGGAGGGAGGATAGCTGGATGCATACCTTTCCCAAGAGTTGCTATAGCTAGGGTAAAGAGCCCAGCCTAAACCATTTTACCCATAGATGGAGGGAGGATAGCTGGATGCATACCTTTCCCAAGAGTTGCTATAGCTAGGGTAAAGAGCCCAGCCTAAACCATTTTACCCATAGATGGAGGGAGGATAGCTGGATGCCTTTCCCAAGAGTTGCTATAGCTAGGGTAAAGAGCCCAGCCTAAACCATTTTACCCATAGATGGGGGAGGATAGCTGGATGCATACCTTTCCTAAAAGTTGCTATAGTGAGGGTAAAGAGCTCAGCCTACTTTATTTACCCATAGCTGGAGGGAGGATAGTTGGATGCATACCTTTCCCAAGAGTTGCTATAGTGAGGTTAAATTCCCCAGCCTACTCTATTTTATCCATAGCTGGAGGGAGGATAGCTAGATGCATACCTTTCCTAAAAGTTGCTATAGCTAGGGTAAAGAGCCAAGCCTGCTCTACTATTTACCCATAGTTGTGGGGAGAAGAGATGCATTCATACCTTTCCCAAGGGTATTAGCATGAAGTGAAACACAAACAGGTTCTTCCAGGATTTGAACTTGGACCACTAAGACCATTTCCTACAAGGATGCATGTCTTTAAGATTCCTTGTTGTAAACTGCCTGTGGCTGAGGGGTTGGTAAATAAATATGAGGAATCTTAAAGATTTATAAAATTACAGAAAATAAAGTGAGATTGCCTTTTTTTATTACTTTTTCCTTCTTCTACAAACAAGAAAAACAAAAAGCTCCCATTTTTCTTTAGACTATTTACAAACATTTTCACGGAGATTGTTATGAATATTAAAATCAAAAACAAAGTATTGAACACACAAAACATAAGTAAAATACCTTAACTCTAAAAATAATGAAAATAACATCGATGAAATCTAATAAAAGTATATATATATATATATATATATAATCATATATGAAATGTTTTTTTCTTGTTTACTAATATAATAGATCTATCTTTTCATATTGAGCAATTTTGAATATTGCCATTAACAACAATCAAATATATATGTGATGAATGTTGGAAAAATTCTTTTGGTTGTTTTAGAAGCATGGAAAAATCAGAATAAAAATGAAAGTGATGAATATTGTGTTCTTAACCTGATTTATTTTTCTTATATTTCCAGGTACCTTCCACTTTGTTAAAGGTTTCTTTTAGACATTATATATATATATATATATATATATATATACACACACACACACACATGTAGAATTAAACAAAAGGCACATTCCTTGTTTAACAATTTTATTAAGAATCTTTTGGGGCTTTCTGGCGAACTTTTTTTTACATTTGGATGGAATCCGTGGATTAGTCCACCACAGTTTTTATCCCAAGTACTTTCGGCACTTTGAAGTGCCATCATTACTCTCACTACTACTAACTTGAAAAAAAAAAAAACTGAAACACAAACATATCACCCTTGATAATGGCACTTTGAAGTGCCGAAAGTACTTGGGATAAACACTTTGGTGGACTAATCCATGGATTCCATCCAAATATAAAAAAGTTGGCCAGAAAGCTTGAAAAGATTGTTAATAAAATTGTTAAACAGGAGATGTGCCTTTTATTTAATTCTACATGTATGAATGAAAGAATGCTGCTCAAATACACACACACACATATATATATATATATATATATATATATAAATTTTCTCAATGTAGAATATATCTATTATATTATATATAGATTCTACATTGAGAAAATTTTTCTGTTATGCAATTCAAATTATTGATGATTATCCATCTGATGAGACTTGATTTTGGGGAGCTTTGTTAAATCAACTTAGATTTATAAAGGCCCCAATTTTGGTTGAAATAAATTTATTATGGAATAACGATGTTGAGTTTTTCCTTCCTTTCAAAGATAAATATTGGTCTGTATATAATCTAAAAAGTGTATTATACATTGAGCTCTCTGTGGTGATTTAAAGATTCACTGTATTTATACTTACTGGATCATACAATAATAATACAGTGTGTCTTAGATATCACATATAGAATCATCCCTTACTACCAAGTTTTAGATACCTCACATATATGTATGTGCATGTAACAATACATACACACACTAATAAACAGATATATGAGCTTATGTACACTGATACGCAAATAAAAACTCCCCAACACAAATAATAAAAGATTGTGCACATGTGTATGTGATTTTATATATATATATATATTGTTACAAAGATGCATGTAAATGTGTATATGTATTTACCTACCCCTCCGTACGAGCAGGACGTGACACAAGGTTTGAATTCAGAGTTTTCCTTCTCCTAGACTTGTTGTCTAAACAAGATTAAAGAGCCCAGTCTGTCCTACTATTTTCCCCATAGCTGGAGGGAATATATTTGGATGCATACCTTTCCCAAGGGTATTAGTGCTATGCGAAATGCAAATAGCCTTGTCCAGGATTTGAACTTGTCTTGCCGTATCCATTTCCTACGACGATAACCTCTACACACACACACCCGCTTATTTAACAATACATACAAACACACAAGCTTATGCACACTAATATTCTATTTAACCTCCCAACAATTTTTTGTGGGGGGTATATTATTTGGATTATTAAAGAAAGTTTTCACTCTTCCTGATGAATGCTGAAAAGAAAGGCATGAAAATCAAGGGTTGCAGTACCACATCCAATCAATAAATATATGTACACATAAATATATGTGTAGTATATTTCGCTGGAGTCTTGAACTCAGCTTATATATGAGGTAAAATAAGGAATGAAAGAACAAAACTCAGACAAAAATGTGTAGTATATTTCGCTGGAGTCTTGAACTCAGCTTCTGTTTTTATTGAATTATTAGCTAATAATTCAATAAAAGCAGAAGAAGCTGAGTTCAAGACTCCAGCGAAATATACTACACATTTTTGTCTGAGTTTTGTTCTTTCATTCCTTATTTTACCTCATTCTGTCGGATTCATTCCAACCCCCTTTTCCTCATATATATATATATATATAAAGGGAATGACTGACCAGTAAAAAATATTGGGTTAATCTCAATATTTGGTTGATACAAGTATAAATCGGATAAGTCAGTGTGATAACAAATATAAAGTGCTCAATACGTTAATGCTCAATATATATATATATATATATATATATATATATATATAATATCCACAGACATATATATATATATATATATATATATATATAGTTAGCCACAGACACAGTGTTTTGACTTTATGTAGAATCAGTATGGCTATACTTAACAGCTACTTCTAGCTGGGAACTAAACCTGACTGAATTTTCATCAGTCCAACCCCTTACCTCTCGGCCGTTGGTAGCTGTCAGTAAGAGGCAAAAATTTAACTGATAAGTACATACATCCGTAGATATATGTTATGATCAGAGAACTCAAGTAATATATATATTACACCCTTGTGAAAGATATGAATCCAACTATTCTCCCTCCAGCTATGAGTAAATAGTAGGGCAAACTGGACACTAACCTTGGTTTGGCAACCAGACTAGGAGAAGGAAAACTGAATTAAAACCAATTAAACTCTCCTTAAGAAATTGACCTTGTGTCTCATCCTGCTCATGCGGAGGGGTTGACTATATATATATATATATATATATATATATATATATATGAGAGAGAGAGAGAGAGAAAGTCAATCTCTGTATGTACATTTCGGCCTATTATGCCTCATCAGCAGAAGACCAGCTAGTGTAACGGTTAGAATCCCCGCCTGTCAGCTAGGCATATAGGGTTCGAATCACACACAAAGCGGCTTCCAGTCTATAACTCTGCTGATGAGGTATAATAGGCTGAAATATATATATATATATATATATATATATATATGACAAAAACATTAAAAAAAAGCTAAGTACTGAAGTCTCAAAATAATATTAAAATAAATCCCCAAACCCTAAAAATAACAAAAATATTGTGAAATGTAATAAAAGAAAGACACGCAATTTTCATCAGAGTTTTAAAATAAGAAAAAAATTTATTTTTTTTGTATGACTATAAAACCTATTCATAGTGTCATAACAGATTTTGATTGCAAATTCTGACGGAACAACCGAAATAGAGTTATCCAATATAAAAGCAATTTTGATTGGAAAAGGGTATTGGGCATTTATATGCAGCTACCCATATCTAAATTTATTATTAGATAAGAATTTATTTGGCTTTCCTTTATAGATGGCAAAAACAGTTTTAATTCAAAAGTTACCAAATTTGGTATTGTACTCTTAGGGGAAGAAAAAGTTACCAAATTTGGTATTGTACTCTTAGGGAAGAAAAAGTTACCAAATTTGGTATTGTACTCTTAGGGCAAGAAAAAGTTACCAAATTTGGTATTGTACTCTTAGGGCAAGAAAAAGTTACCAAATTTGGTATTGTACTCTTAGGCAAGAAAAAGTTACCAAATTTGGTATTGTACTCTTAGGGCAAGAAAAGTTACCAAATTTGGTATTTTCTTAGGGCAAGAAAAAGTTACCAAAATTTGGTATTGTACTCTTATTGACTCTAGGGAAGAAATTATTCCTCATGGGAGAGAGAGAGAGACCAAAAGTGAACATAATAATGTGATGAATTCAAACTTGATTACTACGACATCACAGTCCAGCCTCTACGCTTTTGTATGCTCAGAGAATAGTTGGTTGGTTGGTTTATTGATTTTAACGACATATCAACCCGTCTGGGGTTATGTCATGCCTAACGGTTAGGAAGTAATATATGTTGTGTATTTATATTTATACATTTTAGTAATTGGTTTTAACAATGTGTTAGCACCATTGGGGATCATGTTGTATGGTATTGGTTAAGTTCATGTTTATATTCTATGGTATAATTCTATTTCCCTCAAAAAGGACAGAATGTCCTCCATGTTGACATATTAAAATATATCTTTCATATTGTTTGCATTAAAATAACGGTTTCTGATGTGAGCAAAAAACCTGCATTCCATGAATAAGTGTTTAACAGTCAAAGATGTTTGACATATTTCACACTGTGGTTGTTGTTCTTGTTTGAGTATATAGGAGTGCATTAGTCTTGTATGACCAATGCATAATCGGGACACAATGACTTGTTCCTTTCAAGACTTTTTTAAAGCTTGTCTCCAGTCTCCCAAAGTTGGTTTGATTAGGAAGAGTTTATTGTGGATGTTGTTATTCCAGCATTGTTGCCATTTTGTATGAAGGAATACAGAGAATAGTGAATAAGTGATACTGAAAATGAGAGGCTAATAAACACGTGTGTCAGGTACAAGGACTTTATTCTGTACTAAAGGTTTTGGGGTAACAGCAGCCAGAGCAGGACAAGTATAGTATCAACAGCAGCTGAGGTAGGTCTCAGTGGGCCCACCCTAGTGGTAGTGCAGCAGTGTCCTTGCTATGATGTATATAATATACGCCACGGGGAGCCCAAAGGGAGAGAGAAAAGGCTTTCATTTTCCAACTGCATCAGGAAAGGATAATTGAATTATTTTTCTTACAAAAATAATTATTCACATTTAATCAAACATTACTAATTTATAGGTAGTCCCTCCATCTGGGATATTGTTGTATCAGAGTTAACAGAGAAATAATAGGAAGAAATACAAGTACTAAAGTTAGGGGAAAAGGTTTACTAAGCAAAGATACAAGTGTTACAATTCATAGTGTTATAAATTGTTGACAGACCCTGTAGCTGAATATGGGGGCTGTTGGCTTCGAGATCAAGGAGTGGAAAACTACCAGGATGGTTATACCCCCCTGGTCTCTGGAGAATGCGTCATGAGAAACATGTGACTAGATTTAGATTTTAGTTTCGACCGGACATTGAGGCAAGACAGATGTGTCACTGCTGAGGTTGACTCATCTGCATGGCAAATAAAAATATGGGCTAGACTAAATAAAAGCTTGGTCAAGAAAAAAATGACTTGTGAATTTAATTAATCTCAATGACTAAAATCATCCCAGGAAAAGAAGCCCTTAGTTAAAAAGAAGAAGCAGTTAGCATGTAGAATAATCATACTAGTTCCAATTACTGTCAAATTGGTAAGACAAGGCAGCAAGCAATCGTAACTTAATACTAATCTGTCTTGCTGCAAAGACTACTGCAAAATGCCAGGTTATTTATGAAGCCTCCTAACATCATAGAAACCAAGCAGCCAATCAGGACTCAAGGAATGGAATCACTCAAATGCCTGAGTGGACTATTCTGGATTCCCATAAGTACCAATTATCTTGGCACTGGTTCAGTTGCGCTTAGCTTGTTGCTCAAACCAACATTACGCTAACTCACTTCAACAGAACATAGCAACTAAACGACAAGAAGACGGCCAGACAAATCAGAAGCAGCAACTAAGTAAGTCTCTAATCTCTGTCTGTCTGTCTCTCACCCGAGTTTCCTCTCTTGTTTATATACCTGATGTTGGGTATACAACATAAGAGTGATTAAGAATTGCTAAGTTGAATTAACAAGTCCTGTGAGATTTAATCATTTCTCTCCTCAGAGGTTTCATCGGGCAAGAAATTGTTCCTGAGAGAGAAAGAGAGAAGGCTTTCATTGAGAGGGGTTCTTAAAGAATCAGTTGGAAGCTATGTTGCTGCAAGGCATAGGCATTTACACAATTTATATTTTCCAATTGCATAAGGAAATAATAATGATTAAATTATTTTTCATACAAAAATAATTATCCACATTTAATCAAAGATTACTAATTAGGTTTATAGGTAGTCCCTCCAGCTGGGATATTGTAGTATCTCGAATATCAGAGTTAACAGAGAAATAATAGGAAGAAACACAATGAGTACTAAGATTAGGGGAAAAGGTTTACTAAGCAAAGATACAAAGTGAACAGAGTAATTAGCAATTGCTCAGTTGAATTAACAAGTCCTGTTAGATTTAATTGTTTTTCTCTTCAGAGGTTTCATCAGACATTATTTATAGGAAAACAGACAATTCTATTCTCATTATTTAGGTACTTTGTTGTTAGTGTAAACTTTTATTTGAATGTACTAGTATATTCTATGTTCCAATATATAACACAAAGATAACAAAGAAATAATTGGAAGAAACACAACAAGTAGTAATGATAGGGGAAAGGTTTACTAAGCAAAGATAAAAGGTGAACAGGGTAATTAGCAATTGCTAGGTTGAATAAACAAACTTGTCCAACAAGAAACAACTGAAGAAGGCTGGAGAGCACATCTGCTGAAACATTGTGTAGATAACAATAAAGATGAGGGCAACAGTCTGAATAATCCGAATAATCCAAATCATCAAGCCTCATCTAAAAAATTCAAAGATAATGACAAGATGTCACATTCTAGATTAAAAGGCATGAACTCAGTTTTATCTGAATTCCTGTGGTTTACTAAGCAAAGATAAAAGGTGAACAGAGCAATTAGCAATTGCTAGGTTGAATTAACATGTCACAAAATCTTATTTCCCTCTTCCAAGGTTTCATCAAACATTATTTATAGGAAAAATAGATTCCATTCTCATTATTTAGGTACTATATAAACTTTATTATAGTCTTCCGAGACTAAAATGTCAATACAATATGACAGATATGAAATAATCTGGAGGTGTATAAAGTTAATTATTTCCACAACCTCACCCCAGAAAAGATTTGGTTTGTTGGGGTTTATGGCATGTCAACCCCTTGGGTCATTTTATGCCGAATACTTCTATTGGTAAAAAAAAGTGTTTAATGCTGACAAAGTTTTGAAATAAATTCATTTTTAATGGATAATACAATTTTTTATAAACTCATGTTTTCTATTTAACCCATAGATTGGACCCTAACAGGTACTACCACTCCAGGTCAGAGTGGACCAGGGAGCAATGGTGATGAAGGGGTGCTCCACATTCCCTAAACCTCCAAAACTGGAACCTCACCATCAGATAGAGTTTAACGTCATTCCCAGGACATGTAGACCCACAGCCACCACCTTCTAGCAACCATATGATAAAAAGGGGTTGGGGCTTGCCATAAGGGCAATAGGGTTGGGAAAATCATATAGGTGCTAGGGCTTGACGTGACCAGCCAATTGATTGGAGGGGCCTCTCCGACCGCCCGTCTAGCCCACCCAGAAAAGAAGTCAATAACAAAGTTAAAGTGGTTCTAAAGCAAAGCTGGTTTAGTTGTTATCATGGTATGTCAGACCTTTTTGGTTATGCTGAAGTCAATTTAATACATTGACTACGTATTGATACACATATGTACCACTTTGTATATTACTGATGTACATAGTGGTAGAAGAAAGTTACTTGATAAGTAACTGAAACTCACCAGAAAGTGAGCGGACTGTAAAATGTTCTTCGATCAAATAGCAAAACCAACGAGAAGTTCAACTCCATGATTGTTTTGTTATGTTTGTTTTTGATTTGTTATGTATTTGGTTTTGAGGTTATCAGGAGAAAACGTGCACCGTTTTGAGGCCTTCCTCTCAATAGTTTTATTTGCACACTGACCCTCACACTGATGTGAGGCCCCACAAAATATATCCAGTGTATCATACAAACAAATATACAAATGAATAACGTTGAAAAGTATATATGTACCATTGGAAATATTTCACTTCCTTTTTTTTTTTAAAACAATATTCAAAATTATAAAAAAGTAAAAAAGTTGTCGGGGCGGCCTAAAGTCGGTATCAGCCAATCAGCAAGGGAGTCTATCCCCTTTTCACTAGCGCTAGACCAAGGAGGTTGTTTTGGCATCTGAGGTGGAGCGCCACACCTACCATCAGCTCCTTACTCTTACCGCACAGATCCCTGTGCTACTCATACGCTGAGTTGGCAAGGACCGGAATCGAACTAGGAACCATGTGGTTTAATTATACTTTCATAATAACATAACAATATCTACATATACTACTTAAAAAAGGTGGAAACAATGAAAAATAATGATATAACTAGAAATTTTATTAAAAAAAATAATAATAAAATAAAACAAAAATAGGAATCCAGTCAGAGCCAAATAAATATTCTTAAATTTAAATTTTAAAAAATTTACACTAGTATTCATTATATCAAGTGTGGGGAACTGTTTCATATTTAAAGTCCATATTGAAATTTATTTTCCACTAATAAGACTGCACTTAATAAATTGTTAGCATGTTTACAACAAAACATAAAAGTTTAAACTTTTATAAAGTTTAAAGTTTTTTAGTTAATTTGTTGAAATTTAATTACTATGTACTACTTTAAAAAATATGAATATCTTTACTAATCTTTTAATTACTTTTTTTTTAAAATTGCATTTTTGCAGATAACATTGAGAGATATCAGATTGCAAAATGGAGGTCTGAAATTTTAATTGGTCTATCGATAAAAGCCATGGAAAACTACACTTGATGGTTTTAGAAGATCTTTTCCACTCTTGATAGAGACAGATATTTTATTTTCTTTATCAATCATTTTGAAATTTAATAATTTTATTCAAGTTGGATTTTAGATTTATTTTCCTTTAATTTGGAGAAAAAAAGAAAAAAAAGAAATGAAAGGTCATTTTTTGGTTTTGTTTGGTTTATTTGTTTAATGGCAAACCAACTCCTAATGGATTATCTACTGCCAAAATTTGATTCATAAATGGATGATTGTTTTGTTTTGTTTTACAGGCCACGTCAGGAGGATGGACAAAGGTTGCATCCCCAAAGACCTACTGTAAGGCGAGTTAGTAGAGGGCACCCGACTTGCACTTTAAAGATGTCTGCAAGAGAGATATGAAGACATGCCACATCGACATCGACACATGGGAGGCTTATGCAGAAAGCCGTACGACCTGGCGCCTCCTCATCAAACAAGGAACGAAAAGGAGTGAAAAAGAGAGGAAAGAAGCCGCCGCAGAAAAGAGAGCCATAAGGAAGGAGAGACAACAGCATCTCCAGCAAGCATCACTGTTTGTTTGCAATCACTGCACCAGAGATTGCCATTCAAAAATTGGTCTGTTCAGCCACTCATGCATTTGCAGATTAAAAAAAAGAAAAAGTGGACACTGCTCCATCGTCTTCAATAGACAGAAGGATGCCAACATCACATCAGTCAGTTTTACAGCATATTAACACTTTGGGTTATATAATTCTGAATCGAGTCATTTTGATATCCGGTTTACTTACACTACCTGCTGTTGCTTAAATGATCACACATCTAAGTATTGAACATGTTTATCACTGTTTAACTTCAGTGATCTAGCGGGCTGTTGGTTATTTTACGGCATATCAACCCTTTTCGGGTCATTTAATGCCGAATCAAGTCATTTTGATATCAGATTGCTTACAGTACCTGCTATTGCTTAAATGGTCACCCATCTAAGTATTGAACAGGCTCAACGTTGCTTAACTTTAGTGATGTTTTGGTTGGTTGTTTCTGTTTAATGGCATATCAACCCTTTTTGGGTCATTTAATACAAAAGTCATTTTAATATCAGGTTGCTTACAGTACTAATATTATCAAAGGTTACTGAAAAAATTAAATTTAAAAAAATCACAATTCATTATATCACTGTGTGGGGACTGTTTCATATTTAGAGTTCATTGTTTATTTTTTAAATTAAATTTTAAAAAATCACACTAGTATTCATTGTGTCAATGTGTGGGGGACTGTTTCATATTTAGAGTTCATTATTTATTTTTTAAATTAAATTTAAAAGAAATCACACTAGTATTCATTATATCAATGTGTGGGGGACTGTTTCATATTTAGAGTTCATTATTTATTTTCCTTTAATTTGAAGAAAAGGAGAAAGAAAAAAGAAAGAAAGAAAAGAAATGAAAGGATATTCTCTGGTTTTGTTTAGTTCATTTGTTTAATGGCAAACCAACTCCTAATGGGTTATCTAATGCCAAAATTTGATTCATTTATAAATGCTTCATTGGTTCTTTTGTTTTACAGCATATTAACACTTTGGGTCATTTAATGCTGAATCAAGTCGTTTTGATATCAGGTTGCTTGCAGTACCTGCTGTTGCTTAAATGGTCACCCATCTAAGTATTGAACTGCTTAACTTTGGTTATCTAGAGGGAATAGGTGCTTTCAATGTGACTTGATCATAAGCATTTGTCAAGGACTGCTCATCCACCAGGATTCTGTCCTTAAGCATCACGGGTCGCCACCCACGGCCAACAGGTGGCCCCATTGGGGTGTGTGTCTTATACCCCCCCCCCCGATAAGCATTTGTAAATGATTGATTGTAACCATAATTATATTTCCAATGTTCTAAATATCTATCTATACTTAACATAACAATTTGACATACCACAGTAAGAAAATTTAATCATTAAGAGAGTTATTGCCAAATAGTTCAATATGTAAAAAATATAATAATCTTGATTTAATTCTCTCTCACTCTTTCTTAAAAGAAGGATTGTAAAATATTTACATTGATTTGCCGATAAAAATCTGGAGGTGGGGGAAGCAGTTAAAATATCTACATTAATTTGCTGACAAAAAATGTGACAAAAACACAACTTGGAAAATATCTAAGGTGGGATGAAAATTCACCTGATGCTGGCTCGCTAAAACATAGCATAAAATAAGACAGGAGGCCAGGACAACATAAGATCAAAATTACCAAAATATCTTCTGTAATTCACAATTTCAATATTACAAATAAAACAAACATGTAAATTTTTTTTTTTCTCATTTCATTTTAATTTTATGTTGGGCATTTAAGCTCTGCAAGACAATTTGGAATGTTTCCTTTTTAAAATTGGGTGAAATAAAATGGGACAAATAAGGAATTCGAAATTACGCAACACCAGATAATTTGAGTTGACATTTTTTTCATTGCATCTTGAACAATTTGGACAGTCTCATTTTTAACCAGAGGGTGTCTATCCCCTTTTCACTAGTGCTAGACCAGAGAGACTGTTAATGCATCCAAGGTGGAGCACCACACCAACCATTAGCTCCACACTTTATCCCGCAGATCCAAGCTATGCTACACATGCGCTGAGTTGGTGAGGACTGGTATCAAACCCGGAACCTCATGGTTCCAAGGAGGATACTCTACCAACTGAGCCAAGTCTATAGGGTGGCCTAATGTCAGTATCAGTCAGACAGCGAGGGAGTCTATCCCCTTTTCACCAGCACTAGACCAAGGAGATTATTTTAGTGTCTGAGGTGGAGCGCCACACCTACCATCAGTTTCCCACTTTACCACACAGATCTAAGCTGCGTTACGCATGCACTGAGTTGGCGAGGGTTGGTATCAAACCCAGAACCTTGTAGTTCTGAGGCCTATACTCTACCAATTGAGCTAAACCAGCCCCTAATGCATATAATAATGATGTAATAATAGCAGGTCATAACTTGCAGGAGGCTGGAATGAGCTAAAGGCTTATGATATGTTATTTTTTAAAGATTACCCAATAGCATAGTGGCTAACCTGTTGGACTGTGACATCATAGTAAGTGGCATTACCCTATAGGCAAACTAGATGATTGCCTAGGGTGCCAACATCTGGGGGCACCACAAATTAAATTTCTATTTATACTTAAGATGTCAATTTGATATATTTTCCAACCAATGACTGATCACAACTATCTTATTTTTTCCTGGCTAGGAAACGCCCACACTCAATTGAAGCCTTAGTTCAAATGGCCGAGGGGATAGGGAGTCAGTCCTTTTTGTCAGACATGAGCTGAGGGGTCCTTCCGGTCAAGGCCCCATGGGAGCTTATAGTTTTTTAATTTTTTAAAAATTTTATTTCTGTGTTTTTTTTAATCCCCACAACATTTTTAAGAGAGAAAATGTGCCATTTTGACAGATACAGATTTAATTAATAAATTTCTCCCATTTTAAAAACTGTAAGTGTAAAACAAATAATTTCTACTAATGATTTTTTTTAATACTTCCTCTTTATGATAGAGCAAAAATAACTGTTTCAATCATTCTTTCAGAGTTTTGAATTTTAATTTATGGGGTGCAGGTAAGAAATATGTGACATTTTTGGTATACCTACTTCACTCTTCCTATCAATGGGTTAAATAGAAAAAATGAGTCTTAAAAAAAATGTGTTTAAAAAAAAGAAAGATTTTGAATACCCATCAAGAATGAATAAAAGTTTCATTCATTCTTGATGGGTATTTAACATTTTTTCGCTGAACTTGCACAAACGTGTCAAAATTAGGTTGACCCAGAAAAAACAGAACCCAAATTATTTATTTATTTTCCCATTAAACTAACCTTAAACCCCAACCCCTAACCATAAACTATTGGAAATTCAATATTAAATTATCTCCCCCTGCCACTAGGGGGCGAATCGCCAACATCGTATGTTGGCGCCAAAACCAAAAACTCGACTTATCACGGAGCACTCACTGAGGGTAGTCGTGTAAATAGCGGTCCCTAAGCTTGACTTATTGCATAGCAGTTACTGGAGGAGAGACGTAAAAATAAAAGCTCTCATCACCAAGCCCAAAACAGGGCCCACTTATCACAGAAGAACGAGAAACTACAGAGACGAAGCGTCTTATCACCATTTCCTACCGACGAACAGAATACCCGTTATCACCACTACTCCAAGAACTCTGCTTAACTCACAGATAAGTCTTGTAGCAAATACCAATAAAATTTGCAAAAACATAAAAAATAGAACCCAAATTATTTATTCATTTTCCCATTAAACTAACCCTAAACCCCAACCCTAACCCTACACCTAAACCCCCATAGTTAAAATTAACAGTTTTATTACAAAATTTGTGGGTTCTGTTTTTTCTGGGTCACCCTAATTTTGACACCTTTGTGCAAGTTCAGCCCATTTTTTAAAATGTAAACTCAATTTTTTATGCCAAAGACGTTTTGTTTTATTATAAAACAAAACGTCTTTGGCATAAAATAACCTAACAAGAGTTGACATGGCATAAAAACAAATCAACCTAAGCTTCTTTTAGCAATATTGCGCAAACAAAAATCTTTCTCAAACAGACCATTTTTGATGTGTAATGGTGAACATTAACAAACACCGAAAAAAAAAAATCACCTTAAAAAAAAAAAAAAAGAATAAAATATGATAAAACAACAGAGTATTGTTCAGAATAGAGCCCTCTTAAAAAATGTCAGCGGTAATATTCAAAACAATTAGAAACGTAATACGACCTATTACGTTTCTAATTGTTTTTAAGTTTTATACGTCTTTATGACGTATAAATTACGTCATATGACCAGATAAAAGTAAGTTTCAATCATTGTCTTCATATTTATTCAAATTAGAAATGGTTTTTTTGCTAAATATTTACTTACATTTAAAAAAATCTTTAGTCTTACTTTGTCCTAACCACTAAGGGCTGAATTTGCACAAGGGTCGGAAAATTAAAACGGAAAGTTTTTTGGAGGTCCCCCATGACAGTTTAACTACAGTCTATAAATGAACTTTTTTGTAAATTAGGTTACGGTTTAGGGGTTTGGGGATTAAGGTTGTTTTTTTTAATTATGCATTGAAATTATACATTGCAATACTAACACAAACAACTGTGTCTACCGTTGGGTTCAATAATTAATTAATTTCAATGGTTAATTAAATGTATGGTAATTTTTTTTAAAGCAATACGTAATTAAAAACAACCTTAATCCCCAAACCCCTAAACCGTAACCCAATTCGCAAAAAGTTAATTCATAGACTGTAGTTAAACTGTCATCGAGGACCTCCCAAAAACTTTCCGTTTTAATTTTCCGACCGTTGGGGAACTAAAAATGTAACGGCTCAATAAAAATAAATAAATAAATGCAACAAATCATTGAAATTTATCTCGATGGTGAATGTAAGTATTTACATTATTACCACTGACATTTCCTCAGCGTGATATTATGGACAAATACCAAGAACGAACCCATTAGATAATGCGCGCGCGCACACACACACATTGTGTAAAAAAATAATGACATTTTTTATCTACGAAATTTGGTTGATAAAAATAAGACAAAGTTAAGAAAAGAAAAAAAAGTGGTACTCTTTGCTGACGAAAAAAAAAAACAAAAAAACTTAGGGCGTTTTTCCCGAAAACTCAACCCTAACCCTCCCTAGTTAAAATTAACTTTTATTACAAAATGTGTGGGTTCTGTTTTTTCTGGGTCACCCTGTATGCAGGGTGTCCCAGAAAAAACAGCCCAAATTATTTATTTTCCCATTAAACCAACCCTAAACCTAACCCCTAACCCTAGTTTTTTTTTTTAAGTGACACCGCTTCGGCTACGGACATCAATCGTAGCTGGTGTTTTTTTTTTTTTCCAGTTTCTCTCGCACCGACCTGCGGATTTTTAGGCAGGAGGCCGGGACGGAACTCCGCAAAGAGTACCAAAAAAGTTAACAATATTCGGAAAAAAAAAGAAAAAAAAAGAAATTTAAATCAAGTACAAAGGAAGGATGTAACATTTCTAGTGGAAATTTTAATTTAATCTTTTTTTTTTCATTTTTTAAATTACCATTTTTGGACATTTTCATTTCAAAGCCGCCGTTGAAATCGACACAACCATTATTGCTAAAAATACGAAGGAAATAATTACTGATGGTTTTAACTTATATAGTGAAATTAATGAAGCGGAATTTTGTAGTAATCTGCTTAAAGAACTTTAAAAAAAAGGAGACACCATTTTTTTTTTTTTAACGATGTTTTCCTTTTATTTTAAAGCGGTAAATTTTGATGACGAGGCTAGAAACAAGACGAAAGAAGAAAAAGAAGTGTTTTAAACCGTCTATTCACAATTCAAATTTCGTTTTGCTCTCTAAACCAGAGTTCTCAACCGGGGGTCATATGACCCCCGGAACCAGATAACATTCTTGGGGGTGTGGGGTCCAGGCAAGCAAAAAATATCTAAGAAAATACAATAGGTATTTTAAAACATCGAATGGTTATGGGAGGATCTACCAGAGTAAAATAGGAACCTAAGGAGTCCATAGGTTAAAAAAGTTGAGAACCACTAGGTACCACCAAAATACGTCACGTGATCAGTTTAAGCCATATTAAAGAAAGAAACTTTAATATTTTTGAACTTTTTAAAAAAATCTTGCAAAAAAAGGAATAACGAACATAAAGAGTTCTTACAAAGAAAAACAGCTAATTCAAAGATCAAATTATCCGACTGGGGAAACATTACTCACATTTATCTTGAAAAATAAGTAAAACAGTCCGTTTTTTTTACAACAGGTTCAATTTCTTTATTGATATTTTTTAGCAGAATTCTGTATCCATGCTTCTTTTACTAAAAAGCTTTCGCATCGAAACTTTAAAAAATCTTCTGATATAATAATTCAGACTTTAATCTTTATAGAAAAAAAAAGTAAAAAATCGTTTTATGTCGGTTCATTTTTTCATATTTCATAAAATAAAATGGGGTGGGGGTAGACCTCGTAAAAAATACATGTACTGTACTTCAAAAGGTAAATAATTATGGAAATTTGGACCATTAATTGATGTCTCATAGAATTTTTAAAAAAGCCTCAAGTCATAACTTGTTTTTGGCTACGTTAAATTTCAATTGATTTAACGGTGCAAAAATGTAAACATTGTTTTTCGTTCATAATTTTCATTATTTCCTTAAGCTGAAAATTAAAAAAAAAATCACCAGGAGTTTGTTTAATGATTCTTCTTTCGAATGGACAATTTTTTTTTAGATAATATTAACCTTTATGCAAGTTTCACTATGTTAAATATGGGGGGGGATTTCACAGGGAAAATTGGTGGTACCTAATGAATGGAACGTTATTTTTTTTTTTCAGAATACAAGGTGTGTCATAAAAGTACCGATATTGAAGCTGTATTTACCAAGATAGAGATAAACAATGAATGAAATGTTAATTTTTCAGAATACAAGGTGTGTCAAAATGTACCGAAAATCTCGATACTTTTTTTTTTTGATGCACCTTGTAAATAAGATTTTTTAAAATCGGGATCGATTTTTTTTTCAGTAAATGAATGTAATTGATAAAATGCAAGAAGGACATTAAGACGTGCCACATCAGCACTAACATGGGGGTTGGTGCAGAAGACCGAGCGACCTGGCGCCTCCTCATCAAACAAGGGACGAAAAGGAGTGAAAAAGGGAGGAAAGAAGCCGTCACAGAAAAGAGAGCCAGAAGGAAGGAGAGACAACAGCAACTCCAGCAAGCATCACT
Source organism: Doryteuthis pealeii (assembly GCA_023376005.1). Lineage (NCBI taxonomy): Eukaryota > Metazoa > Mollusca > Cephalopoda > Myopsida > Loliginidae > Doryteuthis > Doryteuthis pealeii. The sequence goes on along the minus strand of CM042166.1, from coordinate 8,131,776 downwards.
GTTTGTTTGCAGTCAGTGCACCAGAGATTGCCATTCAAAAATTGGTCTGTTCAGCCACTCACGCAGTTGCAGATTAAAAAAAAAGTGGACACTTAATGCCATCGTCTTTAGTAGACAGATGTATGTCAACAAATTTGAACAATAGGGTTTATTTGGTTGTTTTTTTTAATTTTTTAATTTGGATACTTTTGACAAAAACATAATTACTACACATAAAACTAGATTCAATTTTTATAAAATATATATCATTAAAACGAAGATATGCACAAAAAGCTTATATTCAAAAACAAAAAACAAAAACAGTTTTAACCTTTTCAATTAAACAGTTATGTACGTTTGAAATTTTAGTTTACATTTTTAAAATATCTCGGCAAACAACATTCTTTTTCCCAGAACTTCTAAATAAAATAATAAATGATTAATAAAAGCCAAAACCTATTTATATTTCGGACAATATTTGGTTTTATGGAAAAAAAAAAGTTTATATCGAAAATAAAAATATTCGAATTCGATTGCAAACAAAAAAACTAAACAAAACAAAAGTTTTTTTTGGATTATGCCGGTAAAATGAGGGGCTAATCCCACTTTGGTTTTTGTTTAGTTTTAGTAACTAAATTTTAGTTAGTAATAAAATCGTCATTTGAAGAAAAAAAATTTGAAGCATTTCAATAAATTAAATAAATAATAAATCGCCAAAAAACACCCAATAAAATTCAACGTTACGGGCATTGTTTTATTTTAATATTTAATTTTCATATTTTATCTTATTTTCTATCTTTTCATTTTATTTTATTTTTATCTATTTCAATATTTCCTTTTTATCTAGTCTTTTTTATTTTATTTCAATTTTTTTTTTTAATTTTAATATTTTATTTAATTTTATTTGTGTGCAAATCTTTTTGAGTGATATTTTTAAGAGGAAATTTTGGGAATTTTTGACACACTAATAACCAAATTGGAGTAACCACTTTATTTTATCGACACATTACGAGGACACGTCGTACCTTAAAAAAAAAGGTAAACAAAAACTAAATTACTGCACAGCGAGTATTAGTGATAAATAAAAAAAATAATCTCTAGACATTTAATCAAGAATAAGAAAACTATTTACAAAGTATCTAAGTTAACTTACTATTTATTTTAACCCTCAAACATTTTGCTATCTTTCATTTCCAGCGAAAACTAAATTAAGGTTTTCTCCTTCTGTTTGAAACAAATATTCAATTCACAATTCTAGGAATTAAAAAAACAAACCATCAGTAAACCCAAAATAGCAAAAACGAAACAAACTTTAAAACAAGTTAAAAGACACTTGAACACAACAAGTGTCTCATGTCGAGATGCCTATAAAACTAAAACAATAAAATTTTAAATGTCATTTTATAGAATCATCTTTAACGAGAATATTAAAAAAAAGCATGCTTGTCAGGGTAACAACTCAGCACGATTTCTTTCTTAGTCATAAAATAAAAATATATTTTACTACCAACTGAGAACAGCTGTTGTGATGTCATAAGTCGAAGTCCAATGTTACGGTTTTTAAAAAAATATATATTTTTTAAACCTTTTACTTCAGTCGAAAGAAATATTTACCTTTTTGTAGTTGCTAAGGTGATCCAAGTTGGGACTTGAAAATCTTTTCAATATACCGGTCAAAGTGTAAATTGCACGCTAGATAATTATAAAATTCTTCCTTTTTTTTTTAATTAAAAAAAACTAAATGTATTTTAGTCCGTCACATTGAGTACGGTGTTCTGCCTGTCCGTCTGTGTACACCTGAGTTTTTTGTTTTTTTAAATTTTGTTTAGAGGTTAAACAAAAAAAAAAAAAACTATTTTGTCTCACAAACATTTCTCTTACCTGCAAAGGTTAAACATTTCTTTTCTTCTCCTTTCTTTCTTTCTTTCCCTTTTTTGTTTGTTTTTCCTTTTCCTTTTCTTTCGTTACTGTCACAAATCCACGGGGTTTTGTTAAAAAGAGGTTGATTCGTAGCAGAACATCTGTCTGTACTGTCACCTGTGGTCACGTTGAACAAAGTTATTTAGTGTCACCCCCCACCCCGATACACACACTCTCGGCGTCAAGAAACTAAATTGTCCGGTGGGGAGGTGAATAGAGGATGGTCTTATTTTGGGGATTGTGATTTAAATTACGTGTTTATATATATATAATAGGTATACCCAATTTGTCGAAAAATACGTGTTTTTACAATGCAAATTTACCCCCCCCCCCGTTTGGAAAAAAATTACCAAAAATTAGGGAATTATCCGATTTTAATGAAATTTTCAGTGTTGATTTATCAATGAATGAATTTTATAATGCATCAGTTATTTTATTAAAAAAATTATGATTTTTTTTCAGGTCACTTAACTTTGACCCCCCCCCCTTATTTTGGGGGCGCAAAATATCTGTCAGGTTATATGTGATTGATACTTTTTTTCTGCATAAATAATAAGACAAAAAACCGAAAGTGTGAATCGAAAAAAAAATTAAAGAATCTGCTCTGGTAGTAAATAAGTACTGAAAATAGGAAAATAAAATGAAAATAAAACTAAAAAAATATTTTTTTTTTACTCATATGATAATTATTTAATTAAGAAAATATACATCAATATTTGTTCCGTTTAAGGGGGGGGGTAAATTTCCAATACAGTTTTCCACCCAAAAAGTATGGGTGATTGATACTAAAGTAAAATAATTATTTAAAAAAAAAGTCTTTAGAATCAAATAATATGAAATTTTAAACTTAACATAAATGAATTTTAATTTATCATAGCAGAAATACCTAATTAAATCAGAACAAAACAAAGATCAAAATGTCTACACTCCCAGATTATTTCTCTGCAATCAAACGATTAAATTTCACTTAACTATCAAAGCATTAGGCCACCTCGTGTGGTTAGGCGAGTAAACTAGTGTTAGTGCTCTGAGTGCTCAATACTCCCGGCCTTGTGCCAAACTAACCCAAGCTTGACAAATGGAATGGCTATTGCAACATTAGGGCACCTTGAGTGCTAAAATGGCCATTGAGCTTGGTTTGCAGACGATTGTTAGTGAGTTTAATTCTGAGTGCTCTATACACCAGGCCTTGAGCCAAATAAAACTAAGCTTAGGACATCTCACATGGTCTACGAATAGTTAGTGAACCAGGCTAGCAAACCATTTTGAGTGACTTTGGTTTCCACTCAGTGCCCCATACTCCAGGCCTTGTGCCTAACTACGTTAAGCTTAATAAATGGCTATTGCAGCATTAGGGCACCTTGAGTGCTGTAATGTTAGTGATTTTAATTCACACTGGGTGCCCCATACTTCAGACCATTGTTAGTGAATTTAGTTCTGAGTACTCTATATTCCAGGCCTTGTACCAAACAAAACTAAGCTTAGTAAATGAGTGATACAACATTAGGTCACCTCTTGTAATCCTTAGACCACATGAGATGGCTAACAGACCATTTTGAGTGACCTTCATTTTCACATTGGGTGCTCGATATTTCAGGCCTTGTGCCAAACTAAGTTAAGCTTAGTAAAGGACTAGTCTCACAGAAATAAGGCCAATAAAGTTCATTAGTAATCTAAAGGAACTAAAATAGAAGAGTACTCACTTGCTGAAGTATTCTGGTGATCAGAATACTTCAACTAGTGAGTACTCTTCTGATTGTTGGAAAATGATTTTTTTAAATTTAAAAGACTGTTTGGTTTGGTTTGTTTTGTTTTAAGGCATATCAACCTCGGTGGGTCATTTAATGCCGACAAAGTTTTCAAATAAATTCATTCTTAATAAATAATACAATTTTGTTTATAACTCATGTTTTTCTATTTAACCCATAGTTGGGACCCTAACAGTTACTACCACTCCGGGTCAGAGTGGACCAGGGAGCAATGGTGATGAAGGGGTGCTCCACATTCCCCAAACCTCCAAAACTGGAACCTCACCATCAGATAGAGTTTAATGTCATTCCCAGGACATGTAGGCCCTCAGTCACCGCCTTCTAGCACCCATATGATAAAAAGGGGCTGGGGCTTGCCATAAGGGCAATAGGGTTGGGAAAATCATATAGGTGCTAGGGCTTGACGTGACCAGCCAATTGATCGGGGGGGGCTCTCCAACCGTCTAGCCAAGATAGGGTCGAAGTGGAGTATTGCAAGTCATGAACTGCTCAACACCTGGGCTCTATCCTTAAGCATCACGGGTCGCCACCCACGGCCAAGAGGTGGCTCCATTGGGGGAGTCTTACCCCTCTGCAGAGGTGCAGTCGGTACATTCTAATGCCCCAGCTGACAGGGTGGTAAAAGACTGTAGTCGTATATATATATATACTCAAACAAGAACAACAACCACAATGTGAAACATGTCAAACACCCTATTAAACACTTATTCATAAAATGCAGGTTTTTTGCTCACATCAGAAACTGTTATTTTAATGCAAACAATATGAAAGATCTATTTGAAAATGTCAACATGGAGAATATTCCGTCCTTTTTTGAGAGAAATAAAATTATACCATAGAATATAGACATGAACTTAATCAATACCATACAACATAATCCCCAATGGTGCTAACACATTGCTAAAACCAATTACTAAAAAGTATAAATATAGATATACAACATATACTACTTCCTAACCATTAGACATGACATAACCCCAGATGGGTTGATATGCCATTACAATCAATCAACCAACCAACTGTAGTTGGAGTAGTAGTTGTAAGTAAAGTTTGCAGAGAGGCCTATCATCAGTCCAGACAGTGAAGGAGTCTATCTTCTTTTCACTAGCACTAGACCAAGGAGATTATTTTTTGAGGCTGAGCGCAATACCTACCATTGGTTCCTCACTTATACGCACAGATCAGATTTCCCAAACTGTGCTGAGTTGGTGGAGGACAGGTATTAAAGCCAGAACCTTGTGATTCCTTGGTGGGTGCAGTACTGACTGAGCAAAACAAGTCATTTAGTAGTAGTATTTTACTTCTTGTGATTTTAAATTGAAGTCTGAGTTACAGAAAGTCTCCTCAGGTCACCCAAGACTCTTCAAAATATCCTAGCTGATTTTAACAGTGCTGTGGTCTAGATCAGTGGTCCCTAACCACTGGGTCGCGACCCGGTACTGGGCTGCACAGAACGTTTTATTAAAAAGGATTTTTGTTCTAAAATAAATATTTTCATTTACAGAGATTATTAATTTATGAACAAAGGTTGTTTATTGTCTGTTGATGTTTGCATTTGACATAAGAACCACTGCGGTTGATTTACTATTAGATTACGTCATTAACAATTATCAAGCATATGAAGGCCGGTCCATGAAAATATTGTCTTAGATGAAACTGGTCCGTGGCGCAAAAAAGGTTGGGGACCGCTGGTCTAGATGGCCTTAATTCTTCCTGTCATCTCCAGTTCCCTAATTCTCTTTTCCAGTCTTTTATGGACATAGACTTAAAGTCATTTACTCTGTTTAGCACAAAACCATAAGTATAGGACACCCAGTGAGAATAGAGCTCACAAACGTTTTTTAGTCTAGCTTACTAACCACTATAGGGCCGGGTTAGCTCAGTCTGATACCGACTTTAGGCCACCCGACGACTTTACTTTTTTTTTGCTAACCATTCCCATAGAATAATAAACTTGAACCAATTGATTTTAACAGCATATCAACCTATCTAGGGGTATTTTATTCCCAAAGATTAGGGAAATATATTCATTGTATATTCATATTTACTGTGTTTTTATTCTCTTATTCTCTTTTTTCAGGCTTTTGTGAATCTTTCCAAGTGCTCCAACTACAATTGGTATCACTGTCATCTTCATGTTCCACAGTTTTTCTGCTCTCTGGTTTTTGTCTATCTTTTCGATTTCTTTGGCTGGAATGGCAAGACCCACAAAGTGACGAGACCTTTTTTTCTTGTTAATTAACACTAGGTCTGGTCTTCTGGCTGGGATTGGGTGATCCACTTGTATCTCAAATCCCAGAGAATTTATGGTGAAACACAGGGTTGTGCAAGTGCAACAGTCACCATGCACTAATCAAGACATTGTTTTTGTTTCCTAAACTGAAAATTCACTTCAACTGTTGGCCTTTTGGCTAAGGCAGTAGAACACACCAACTGCACCTCTGCAGAGGGTAAAATACCCCCCCCCCAAAAAAAAACAAAAAACGTGGCCACCTTTTGGCCATGGGTGGTAACCTGTGATACTTGTAACTGAGCAGTCCATGATATGCAACACACCATTTTGGTCCTTATTTAGGCTAGACCGGTGGTGAGAGAGGCTCAATCTGATCAATCGGCTGGTCATATCAAGCCCTTGCACTTATATGATTGTCCCAACCCTATTGCCCTTTTTTATCATATATGTGCTATAAGGTGGTGGCTGAGGGTATGATATTAAACTGATCTAATGGTAAAGTTCCACTTTGAGAACTTTGAGTAGTATTGTTGTATACCCTTTCTTTCCTTACTTCTATTTTTCTTCTGTTCATCTTTGGTATCTTACGTTCTTCTTCCAGCGTCTGGACCTCTAGTCTTGGGGACTTTGTGTCTGGTCTTCTAGGTCAGTCTTGTTGCCAAGACATTCATCAACCACAATACCATGTTATTTTCGTAAGCTTTTATTTACTTAACTAAACATTTCATGTAACTAAACATAGCGTGCGTGTGCAGGTGAGTCCCAGCTAAGCAGACATATATTATTGCCTGACGTCCAAGCCGAAACTGAAGACCCAACCAGGTCCCACGTGACTTCACATATTTTGCGGGCTTTTGTAATATTCCATGGAAAGTCCCACCCGTGATATGAAAAGGGGCCATCCCTTCAGAAATACAGGGGATTGACAATAATCTTATGCAACGGCATAGATTATGGAACAGTATGAAGTACTCCTTCATTGCCCATATTACTGTGCTGTTTAACATATTATCAAAAGAGGAATTTCAGAGGTGCTTTGACCAATGGAAAACTCAATGGAGTAAGTGTAATAAATGCCAAGGAAATTTCAAGAAAATTAAAGATTTATTTATCTGTTATTCAGACTTTTGTCCCATTCTTCATTGTTATTTGTACAACGTTTCGGCCGATTTGCCCTCCGGCCTTCTTCAGGTATTTCTTGTCGGATTTAGGTATCTTCTCAGACTCGGGAACCTTCTTTTCGAACTCGGGAACTTTCTTGTGTAATCGGCCGAAACGTTGTACAAATAACAATAAAGATGGGGACAATAGTCTGAATAACGCAGAAAATACTAATCATCAAGCCTCATCTCAAACATTCAGAGAAAAAGATTTATTTATTGTTTATTTCTTTCTTGGTAAATACAGCTTCCATCTCAAGACTTTTTTTTTTTTAACTAGACCTTGAAGAAGAAGATGCAGGTTTCATTTATTGTTCAGTCTCGATATTTTTTGAACATTCTTCGTATATGGTCAATTTGATTTGCTTCTTAGTTATTGTGTCATTTCCTTTTATTCAAGATTAATTTTGTCTATTATTCGTCGGTTACTTCCCACTGGATTTTGTGATTAACATTTCAGCTCGTTCACTTGGACACTTTGGACAACAATAACGGACAAGAAACGCTCATGTCCAGACTTGCATAATAATAGAGAGAGAGAGAAAATGGCAGTTTTAAAAGGAGGGGGGGGAGAAAAAGAAAAAAAAATCCCTTGCAATGTAAAGCTTAATCAAGAAGTAATCAACTCTTATAGATGGTTTATTGTCTGTGAAGACATGTTTCCCAAATCACATGACTTAATTCGACCAATCAGGTGGCTACGTGACTGTCTGACTGTTTTCAAGGGTTTTTTTCTCTCTTTCTCAAGTAATATGGTTTCCTATCAATTATGTTAGACACAGGATAGCACAACTGTTTGACATTAGATGAAATGAATGAATACTGAGATGGAACAATATCTTTTTTTTTGTCTTTTCTTTTTTTTTGAGGAAAATAAATTCATGACAACCCCCACCCCCACAAAAAAACCCAGTTAAACCAACATTTCTTGAATTGATCTGATTTTCATTAAGTTCTTGTTTTTAAACACTTTAAGGGGCTGATTTAGCTCAGTCAGTAGAACGTCAGCCTAGGAGTCACAAGGTTCCAGGTTCAGTACCAGCCCTCGCCAACTCAGCATATGAGTAGCAGAGGGATCTGTGCAGTGAAGTGAGGAGCTGATGGTAGGTGTGGCGCTCCACATCAGATGCTAAAGTAACCTCCTTGGTTTAGTGTTACTGAAAAGGGGAGAGGCTGTCTGGCTGATACTGACATTAGGCTGCCCCAACAACTTTATATATATATATATATGAGGTTAAGTAAATAAACAAATGTGTTTATTTTTATATGGCTTTAAGCCGACAATTTTTGGAGGATATGAGCTTAATTGAAGTCATACCTAATTTTGAAAATTAATTAGTTAATAATTAATGAATTTAGGCGGGCATATATGTTCAAATGTAAGGCTAAACAAATTTAGAAAATGTCAATCCCTGAATGTACATTTTGACCTATTGCTGTCTGGCTGATACCGACTTTAGGCCGCCCCGTCGACTTTATTTTACTTTATAATTCTTTAATTGATGAATTATATATATATATATAGCTGTGGAGGTGCGTGGTGTAATGGTTAGAGTCATAGGAAATGGACTTGTTGACCTGAGTTCAAATCCTGGACGAAGCTGTTTACATTTCACATAGCACTAATACTCTTGGGAAAGATATAAATCCTACTACTTTCCCTCCAGCTATGGACAAATAGTAGAGCAGACTGGGTTCTTTAACCTTGGCTAGGTAACCAGTTTAGGAGAAGGAAAACTCTGAATTCAAACCTGTTAAACTATGATTGTAAAAACTGAACTTAAAGCTTACAGTTTCAGTAAACATGATTTTTGTTTTTCAAAACATTAGAATTGTTTACATGTGAAGAACCAAACAAAAGACAATAAGATGTGAGGGAGATATCTGTCTTTTATTTTGGAGAATTTGGATTTGTTTATCTATTTGAAAAGAGAGCAGAAAAATCAATTTCTGTGTTGAACAAAGTATAGGAACTCTCAAAAGAATATTAGAATGGGATATGGATTACAAATGAACGTCTGGATCAGTGCAAGGTCTTTTTTATGTAGGGATTTAAATGGGACATCCTGCGAGGGTCAACTTGTGATTTAATAATAATGGATCTGCGAGACTACCATTTTTTAACTCCCACCTTCTACTCAGGCGACGCCGGATAGGTGATTCTAGTATGTTATATACCCACTTCATATTGGTTATATAATAGGGAAAGATGACAGGAGAGGAGATGGGCGTTTACTTGTACTTCTTGTTTTTACTTTATTGCAGCATCTCCTTCTGGGATGATTCTTCTTTCTTCTGGATTGATCGTTTGTGCTTATTTCTGGGTTGATAATTAAGCAATACTTTTTTGTTTTCTATATTTTTAATTAAAAACCCACAGCCCAAAAGGGTTTTCTACCGTAGTGAGAAGCTGGCATCTTATGAGCGAAGGACCCATGTGTCTGTTCCCTTCAGCTAAAAGCCAGAATCTGCTGATTAAACCCAATTTCCTTTCTCACGCCTTCCCGTTGGTGGAAGTCGGGGGGTCAAGTATAGGTCATTACCTATAAAGGCTAATGGTAACTTTCCATTTACAGTTCTGTTATTTGAATTTTAACTACACTTACATACATAATTTTAGGCTACCCACGAATAATGTAACACATAGTCGGTGTATTCAACAGTGTACCAGTGATTGGTTGTTTGGGTTTTATGGCATGCTAACCCCAGTGGGTCATTTTATGCCATTTTTTTTATTTGATCTATAGATGGGACCCTAATAGGTACTACCACTCCTGGTCAGTTGACCTGAGAGCAATGGTAATAAAGTAGTGCTCCACATTCCCCAGAGTTCCAGAATTCACCATAAGATAGAGTTTAATGTCATACCCAGGACACGAAGACCCTCAACTAGGGCCTTCTAGCACATATTAGATAAAATAGGTTGAGGATTGCCATAAAGGCAATAGGGTTGAGACAATCATATAGATGCTAGGTGCCAACAACATGGATTCCCTTTGACTTTCTCTCACTGTCCATCCCTATCAGCCAAACATTCTTTGTAGGTTCTCTAGATGGATCCAGTCTCCATACAGAGTTGGTTAACATAAGTTTGGGGCTTGCCATAAGGGCAATAGGGTTGAGACAATCATATAGGTGTTATGGTTTGATATTACCAGCCGAACTGCTGTAAGGATGATTGGTTAAAATTTATTTCCTGATCAAACGAAACACAGCTGAAATTTTTCTCATCACTTTGCTCAAGTTATTGTTTATCAATTCTTTATCTCCAAATAATACAGATATATTCATTCAGATTTGTTTTCGTCTGGCACAAGGCCAAAAGTATGGGGCATTCAATACAGTTGTAATTGTCTGTTGGTTGGTTGGTTGGTGGTTTAATGGCATACCAACCCCTTGTGGGATATTTATGCCTATCTGTTCTTAAATCCAAATAATACAGATATTTGTCTGAATTTTTGAGATGAGGCTTGATAATTTCTATCATTTGGAATTTTCAGACTGTTGTCCTCATCTTTATTGTTATATACATGTTTCAGCCAATCTGCTCTCCAGCCTTCTTCAGGTTTTTCTTGTTGAATTCTGGAACTTTCTTGTCAAACACAGGAGCCTTCAGTTGGACACATGGCGCAACGGATAGAAGGGTTGAGTTAATACACTCAACCCTTCTATCCGTTGCACCATGTAAGTAACAATCATTTGTTGGTTGTAGGTTCAATCCTGACCACAGGTGATAATAACATAGAATACTTAATATAGCTTAACACTTGTGCCCAGTCATTTTTAGGGGAATGAACACAGTCTACCCTGGTGGATTGAATAAAGGGTTTGGTTTGAAGTACCATGGAGGCTCCTGAGTTTGACAAGAAGGTTCCCAAGTTACATATGATTTGTCTAGGAAATAATTTTCATTAACTTCATGTGTATTAATAAATACTGGTGGTTGACCCTCAGTCACCATCTTATAGTACCTACAGGACAAAAAGGTGATGTGTGTTGTAATTGTTATCATTGATGGAAATGGACTTGGAGACTCGAGTTCAAATCTTGAACAAGGCTGTTTGCATTTTCACATAGCAATAATACCCTTGGGAAAGGTATGCATCCAACTATTCTCTTTTCAACTATTGATAAATAGTAGGACAGACAGGACTCTTTAACCTTGGTTAGTCTAGGAGAAGGAAAACTGAATACAAACCTGTTAAAGTCTGCTTAAAAATTGACCTTGTGTCTGATCTTGCTCATTGGGAGGGGTTAGTAAATATGTATGTATATGATAAAAAAATGCTGGAGCAATTTGAAGAATCATTATTATTATTATTATTATTAGCATTTCAGTTTTAGAAGACTATATATTTTTTGTTCACCTGAAGTTACAGTGCCTCCTGTGAATGTGAAGTCCAATGTTTGAAAAACATTCTCAAACACAGATGTCGCATTTGAAGGTTGTCCCTGAAGATGTTGATGTGCTGGTGCTTTGTTGCTGGTGCCAAGCCAAGAGGTCCAAAAAGAAGCAGCGACAACTTTGAAGAATACAATTGGGACAATCAATTTAAGGGATACAATCAGCATATTCTAAGCCCTAACAATAGGACTTTAGACAAATTGGTATCCCGGGAATTATTCATTCTCTGACAAATATTAAAGCTGCCATAGACAATATAGTTGCTAGGACTTGACATGACCTGCCAACTAATCAGATGGGGCCTCTCCAACCACCTGTCTAGCCCAAGCAAGGGTTGAAGTAGTGTGTTTGCATGTCATGGGACCACCCTTTACCAAAGTTGCATAATCCTGCCCTGATGCATTACAAGTTGTGACCTAAAGCAACAAGTGGCCCCCCACTGGAGAGGGAATGTCTTACTGTTGAGATTTTAAAGATATAAGGTGTGTGCTAGATCCTCGCCTATACTTATAGACTAGACGAGATCATGTGAACTATTCCTTGGCCAATCACTGGCAGTACTCTGAGGCTGATACAATACTTAACCCCGACCCTACTAGTCATAATTACTGAAGTAGTGTGTTGCATGTCATGGGACCACCCTTTACCAAAGTTGCATAATCCTGCCCTGATGCATTACAAGTTGTGACCTAAAGCCAACAAGTGGCCCCCCCCACTGGAGAGGGAATGTCTTACTGTTGAGATTTTAAAGATATAACGTGTGTGCTAGATCCTCGCCTATACTTATAGACTAGACGAGATCATGTGAACTATTCCTTGGCCAATCACTGGCAGTACTCTGAGGCTGATACAATACTTAACCCCGACCCTACTAGTCATAATTACTGAAGTAGTGTGTTGCATGTCATGGGACCACCCTTTACCAAAGTTACATAATCCTGCCCTGATGCATTACAAGTTGTGACCTAAAGCCAACAAGTGGCCCCCCCACTGGAGAGGGAATGTCTTACTGTTGAGATTTTAAAGATATAAGGTGTGTGATAGATCCCCACCCATACTTATAGACTAGACGAGATTATGTGATCTATTCCTTGGCCAATCACTGACAGTACTCTGAGGCTGATACAATACTTAACCAACCCTACTGGTTATAATTAATGAAGCATTCATTGACTATGGACATAGGATTAAATCACTGGACCTTTACCAATAAGCAGGATAGGACTTATACGCTCACCAAAGGATTCCATAACATAGGACTTTCTTTAAGCCCTTTTCAACTAGCCAAGGATGGCACTTAAAAACTTTACACTTTCCCTTCTGCAGAGGTGCAGTTTGCATATTCTACGGCCCCAGCTAACAAATTTGCTAATCACTTTCTGTGACTAAAGTACCGGTAATTTATTTGGTTTAATCTGGCACAAGCAAAGAAAAGGGCACCCAGTGAGAATCAAAATCTCTTCAGTTGTTTCGTTTCTTTATTTAATGGCATATCAACCTTTGTGGATTATTTGATGGGAAAGCCATCCCCACCCCACATAGCACTATGAATTCTATAAAGTTTGTTTTGTTTTACGGCATATCAACCTCAGTGGGTCATTTAATGCCGATAAAGTTTTGAAATAAATCAATTCTTAATGGATAATACATATTTTTTTATAAATACATTTTTCTATTTAACCCATAGATGGGACCCTAACAGGTACTACCACTCCGGGTCAGAGTGGACCACGGAGCAATGGTGATGAACGGGTGCTCTACATTCCCCAAACCTCCAAAACTGGAACCTCACCATCAGATAGAGTTTAACGTCATTCCCAGGACATGTAGACCCGCAGCCACCGCCTTCTAGCACCATATGATAAAAAGGGTTGGGGCTTGCCATAAGGGCAATAGGGTTGGGAAAATCATATAGGTGCTAGGGCTTGACGAATTCTATAAAGATCAGATCGAATGTATATGAGAAATTTTGAAGTGGGCTAAACAATTCTAAAAGTAAAACTAGCATATGATTTTAATTTGATATGAGGCAAATAAATGGCACCCAGTGAGAATCATACTCACTACAGTAATTTGGTTTGATTTCTTTGTTTAACGGCAGATCAACCTTTGTGGATTATTCAATGCAAAAGTCATCCCCATTGAAAATGCTATACAAGATCAGATTGAATTTATGTAAGAGATTTTGAATAGGGTAAAAATAAAAAAAATTCAAAAGTGTGATTTTTTGTTGTTGTTGAGATGTTTGTGTCAGTGTTGCATAGCAACATATAATTTTAATCTCTGTATAAAACCACAAACTAATTTCATGATGTGATATTGATTTTGAGGGACCATTTAAGAAAACCCTGCTTAACAAAATATATTTTTCTTTTAAAGTTTGTTTTGTTGACGTGTAACATAAGTGACCCTTTTAAAAGTTGCCTTTTCAGAAAAAATATTGACTTCTTTCTGCTTTTTTAAAAATTTTACTCCCAAGGCCCACTCAATAAAAGCCAATATGCATGCAAACCTATATATATATATATATATATATACACACACACACAGATACACCCATGTGTGTGTTCATGTATAAATATTCCCATATATGTGTGTATAAATATGTATAAATAAGTGAATAGGCATGCAAAAGTTTTTATATATATATATATGTATGTATGTATAAGTACATACACACATATTCCATATATATATATATATATATAAATGTATACAGATGTGTATAAATATGTATAAATAAGCCAAT